>OZ020574.1:20308717-20841883 GCA_963971525.1 Cephus spinipes
GCGGATTCTGGTCCTAATGCAGGTGTTGGTTCCTTCCGTCAGCATCTTGTAGATGCAAATGTTGGTTGCATGGGTGTCCCTCCTCTGGCAGTAGTAGAAATCTTCTACTTCGGGGCATTGATATGACATGGTCTTTGTTTGGTCATTGTTCAGCAATACATACGGGTTTTCTGGTATGGTTATGGAGTTATTAAGAGGAATGGAATGGAGTTCAAAGTACTTGTATGTGTCTCCGATTAGAGGCATGTGTATCTTAAATAGTACAGTGTTGTTGCTAATCTTGACTTGTGTTACGGCTAGCTGATAGTAATTGAATATGGACCTAAGCGTAGGTATTTGCATTTCCTGATTGTCTCTATTGTAATGCTTTATGATTCGATCGAATAATTTGGGTTTGATAGCTGAACTATGTAACGTATGCGATTTCCCGAATGATATGGAAAGCTCTAATTCTTTTAATTTTTCTTTTATTGCTTCTATTTCCACGTATAATGCTTCTACTATTAACATACTTTCTAATTCGGCTTCATGTGCTTTAATACTATCCTTACTATTTATTTGTTCTAATGCCCTGCTCAGTTCTTTTTGATTTGCATACAATCTTTCTATAGCAGTGGTGTGACTTCTTGTTATTTCCTGCAATATGGTCTTTTGTTTGGTAAGACCTGTATTCAAGCGTAGTTCATTTCTCTTAAGTAATTCCATTTCCTCGTGTATGGTCTCTTTGTCCTCGCTATCCATGGTACCGAATAACCATTTAGCTGCTTTGCCTATCGCATTGACGGCTCCTCTCTTGGTACGAGGTTCCTCTTCGAGATTTTGCAGGAGTTCCTTTACGTCGTTGATTTCCCTTATGATTTGTTTTGTTATTCTGTAGTAAGTCTTATATTGGCTCTTATTGTTCTCTCTTCTGTGAATGACTTCTAGTTGCCTTTCTATGTCATTCATAGCTTCCTTATAGATTTCCAGATTGATGCCGTATTGGAATGTATGCTTTCCTTCTATCATCTTAGCGTTGCCCAATCTCATGGGTAGAAGGCTGTTCTGTATCGGTGTTATCTCGATTCCCATCGTGAGGTGTATCATTATTAGCAGTAGGATCGTCATTTTGCTTGTCTGAAACAAACCGTTGAGGCTTCGTCAATCTGGGGTGTATAGTGATCTTGCCTAAATTGACTTTATGAGAACTAATCACTTTGGGTTTCTCCTTTGTCGTTTTGTATAGAGGTTCTTGTTTCTTACTGGATATTCGATACAGATGTCCCTTGTAGTACAGAGGCTTGTCCGTGTCTATCGGTACATGTTCCTTCCTATTCTCATTCAGACGTTCTAGTGTCCTTTCCTGTTTTGTTGCGAGCCTGTCGAGTATCTGAGTCTTTATAATTCCCATTCTTTTCTGGTGTTCTTCTAGATACTGTGTAGTAGCACTGGCTTCTGTGGTCTCGAAAGGGTCTTTCGAATTAACGTCACCTTTAATTACTTGGAAGGGTGTATATCCTGTTGCTGTATGAATAGAGTTGTTATATCCTAATATAGCGTATCTCATTGCTTCTGCAGTTGATACTTTGCTGTCTTCAGTTTTTAAAGCTCTAAGGGCTTCTATTATCGTGGAGTGAAATCTTTCAACCGGACTATTACTGTTAGGGTTATAGGCCGTCGTATAGTGTATTTCTATACCATGGTATGCACAAAATTTTTGAAAGGTTTCGTTTTTCCATTCCACACCGTTATCGCAGGTTATCTTTGTAGGTATACCAAACTGGCTTATAAACTGTAGCACATTTTTCGTGGTTTCTATACCTGTTATAGCTTGCGTGTGGTATGCTTGCCCATACTTAGAGAAACTGTCCACAATGGTTATGAAATATTCGCTACCTATCTTGAAGGTATCAGCATATAGATGTTCGCAGATATTTCTCCCTATAGCTGTAGGCTTATATACGAGCTCATGGGGTCTTCGCTCGTACTTGCTTTTCTGACATACTTCGCAGGTGTTTACATAGTCTCTAATCATTTCATCCATTTTTGGCCAGTAATGTTTGCTTTTTATAGCTTGGATGTTTTCCGTGATCCCTCTGTGACAAGTTTTCTTTACATGCTGGTTAGCTATCATTTCCATTTGTTGGTCTGTATCTATGATGTCTTGCAAGAATCCAGTACAGATAGTTAGCTGTAACGATCCGTTCTTAAAGTACTTTTGAGCTGTGGTGATCAGTACTAGCTGTTGATTCTTGTCTTTGAAATAGAAATAATATTTTTCTTTAGGATTCACATACTCCTTTATAAATTTGATCCAGTGGTCTTCCGTTGCCTTTTCCGGGATGTTTAATCTCATGCGGCTGTTTTCAAATACCCTGGTCTTTGAGACCTTTATATCGTTTCCTGAGACCGTAACAATTATTTGATTTTTATAAAGGTTTACTGGTTTTTCGATGATGGGTATCCCGAGTATGGGATCCTCATGACTCGTATGTATGGTGTTCGTGTCGTCCTCATGAATTCCCTGTTCTTTGTTAAATTCTTCCAGTATCAGATCGGCCTCGTTTCCTGATATTGATAATGTCTCTTCAGGCAGTTCTTTGAGTAATTGCGTGATTTCTAAATCATCTGGAGGATTTGCCTTGGTTGATTCGCTATCGATAGGATGTATTTCAATTCGCGATAAGGCATCGGCGTTAGTGTTAAGTTTCCCTTTCTTGTATACGATTTCATAGTCGTATTCTTCTAACTTAAGTCTCCACCTAACGAGTTTAGAATTAGGTTCTTTCAAAGAGAATAGCCATTGCAGTGGTTTGTGATCAGTAATGATTTTAAATTTTCTTCCATATAGATACGGTCGGAAGTTTTTGGTTGCCCAGACAATGGCCAGCAATTCCTTTTCGATAGTACTATAATTTATTTCAGCTGGGTTAAGTGTTCTCGACGCATATGCCACAGGAAGATCTTTTCCTATCGTTCCTTGTGAGAGTATTGCTCCAACAGCAACGTTAGATGCATCGGTCGTTAAATTGAATGGTTTGTCAAAGTCTGGATACTGCAGTATAGGTTCTTCCATTAAGGCATTCTTGCATGTTTCAAAACTTTCCACAAATTCTTTTGTATGCTCAATCTTTTCTCCCTTTTTCAGACATTTTGTCATTGGTTTGGTGATTCTAGCGAAGTTCTTAATGAATTTTCTATAGTAGCCTGTTAAGCCTAAGAACGATTTGATTTCTTTAGCCGTTTGTGGTATAGGAAAATTCTTTATTGCTTGTAATTTTCGTGGATTTGGTTTGATTCCCTCGGTCGTAACTATGTGTCCTAAAAATTCGACTGTCTTATGCAAGAATTCAGATTTATCCAGTTGTATCTTCATACCAGCACCTCTGAGTCTGTCAAGGACTGCTCTGAGATTACTAATATGTTCTTGTAGAGATGTAGAAAAGATTATGATATCGTCCATATAGACAAGGCATAATTTGTTCTGCAGTTCTCTTAAGATGTTATCCATTACACGTTGGAATGTAGCTGGTGCATTTTTTAGACCAAAGGGCATTCGTGTATATTCGTAATGTCCATTTTCCACATTGAACGCTGTTTTTTCAATGGATTCTGGATCCATTTCTATCTGATGGAATCCGGATGCTAGATCAAGAGTTGTGAAGTATTGGCACCTTCCTAACTTGTCTAGAATATCTGATATATTTGGTAACGGGTACCGATCGTCGATAGTTTTCTCATTCACCTTTCTATAGTCTACCACGATTCTCCATTTCTTCTTCCCACTAGCATCTTGCTTCTTGGGTACTATCCATATGGGTGAACTCCAGGGTGAATGTGATTGCCTAATTATGCCGTCTTCAAGCATTTTGTGAATTTGTTTCTGTACCTCCTCTTTATGTATGTGCGGATACCTATATGACTTGGTATGTGTAGGTATTTCGTCTTTTGTCTTAATTTCATGTTTTATTCTATTGGTAAACGTTAGTTTACTCTCTGGTTGATGGAGTACGTCCGTGTAACCTTTCAGAAGTTTGAGTAACTCATGTGACTCTTCGCTATTAAGGTGATCTACGCGAATTTCCTGTAGCTCTCGTGGTTTCTCAGCTAATTGTGGTTCCATGTGAGCTTGAAATAGTTCTACTTCATTTAAAGGCATCACGTCTTTAGTTCTTTCCAATAATTTCTCTCCTAATGTATATATCTTAGTGTTCGGAGAATTGTTGACGATTTCTACTATCGTATAGTTATCCTTCACTTCTATCGCACCTGACCTGATAACAGAACTTCCTGCCGTAATCTCGGGTATTATCCATTCTCCTTCGTCAAGTGTGGTCTTTATTCTCTTCAAGATACTTGTATTTCCGGGAATTTCTATTCTCTGAATGCTAAAATCTGTTCGGTATTTCAGGGGGATTTCTGTCTCGTCGTTGCGTAGCAATCCGTTTTCTAGATCTATGTGCATTTTTGCTTTTCTTAATTCATTTACTCCTATAAGTCCGTCATAATAATCATGGAAATTGAATAGAATGAACTCCATGGGTTCATGCTGACCGAATTCTTTAAAAGCGGGGATTTTAGCTTTTTCTCTTGCTGTTTGCTGCCCTGTACACGTAGTTATTACTGTATTACTACGAAAGATCTGATGTGGGAAGTTCTGTTCCGCTATTATAGGTCGCATGATGGAAGCCTGACATCCTGTATCTATCAATAGTTTCATGTATGGCTCTGCAATTTCTATATATGGTAATGAGTTACTGAGTACTGTATTAATTTCTATTCGTTTGGTTTTTGTCTTTGGTCCTCGTGAAAATCCTGGCTTGCGGGTGCTTCAGTTTGTTCAGTATTTGTTTCGGTCGAGAACTGCATGTTCTCTGAATATTCTTCGTAGCCCTGAAATGTCTCCGTCTCTGGATAATAGTAATTATCTTGTTCCTGATACTCTACATTTGTGAGTTCTTCGGCTATGAAATCAGGAGGTCCAGTAGCTCTGAAGGTCTGATTTCCAGGAACATAATGCTGAGCATTCTGTCCGAAAGGCGAGAATGGTTTCTTATTTATTGTTGATGGTATTTTGGAAACTCCTGACATAGGTGTAACTGGATTTTGCGGTTTATTGCTACCGGGCGCGAATGCATTAATGGGCTTCCCAAATACCTGTGAGTTAGTGGGGAATCTTTGCGGTGCCCTAGGTATAGGCTGTATGTTAATAGGCTGTGATGGGAAGTTCATAGCTCGCGATTGTCCATACGTTGGTGCATACATGTTTGGTTGGTATTGCGTCGTATTTACAGGATTCCAAAATGATGGCTGTTGTTGCCATTGGTTATTATTTACATGTGGCTTTCCTTGTGTTGGTCGGGGCGGTACAATTGGTTTTCTATACGTCTGTGTATTAACTCCTCGCAGGCTATTAATCTGTTTCTCGTGAGTCAGATACTCTGTGATTATATTCGCGGCTTCGTTCAACGTTGTCGGTTTGCCAAGTCTTAGCTCTGCGTATAGTTCTGATGGTGCGTTTGATTTTAATACCATGATCGCCATGCTTTCTGCATAACCTCTTGCCACATCTTTCATTACCCCCATTAAAGGATCTGTTTGTATCTTGAGGTCTAGTCTAGCCTTCAACTTCCTGATTCTATTAAGGAAACTCAACATGTCTTCATTATGTTGTCTTCGCGTTAGTTGCAATTCGTTTGTCAATATTTCGCGGTTTGTCCTATCTCCGAATTGTTCCGTAAGAGCGGTTCTTAGTTCAGACCAATTTCTCAAGTCTGGTCGACTTCTAACAAAATCTCTAGCATTCTCTAATAATTTGCTTTTTATCGTAAAATATACGTATTCGTTTAAGCTTTGATCCCTAGTAGCTCCATATCGGCTGTGGTACTGATCCATCTCGATAATGAAAGTATCTAGTTCCTCTGCTTTACCACTGAATGTTCCTATCATTCTACCTATTTCCTTAGCTGCCATTATGGTGCCTGTATTATCTATTTCTAGTGGGTTAGCCATGTTAGCTATGTGTGTACTTCACGTCAGTTAACAAAGGATTTGTGAGGTTAAAGGATGTATTGCTCAATGACTGACCTTATGCCTTTCAGTGCGTAGTCCTTCCCTCAGCTTCCTTTCAGTTTCCTGAGTTTGTAGATTCTTCTGAATTAATAGTTGACACTAAGGGATTCTTCAAGGATGGTCACGATGCTTTCCGTAGAATCTCTTCAGTGTCCTACCGACTGCGCCAATTAAGTTGTTCGATGTGAATTTATACTTTTTAAAAAGATTACAAAATAACTTAATTCTAAATGATTATTAATAAGAGTGATGCTGCTCGATTCAGCTGTCAATTCTCACTGGCTTCCTCTCGATCGTTCGGTATAAAGACACCTCGGTTTCCGGTGTCCGGTGTCTCTATATCTTATCGGTAAGGCTCCTGTAGTCATCATAACTCGCGTCAATCTCTTCCTTCGCTACAAATGCTATAACTCAAAAAATACTTAGAATATCTACATGGAACTTTTGCATATTATTCTAAACGCTTCAAAGTATTTTTTAAAGACAAAAAAAAATTCGAAATTTTGAAAATTTCACAGTAGCCTAACTCTTATAAAAGTAAAATTTATTCGTTTACGGGTGTGTTCCGTAACACACTCTAAGTACTGACAATGCTGTAAACTGTGTTCCGAAATTCGATGTAGCATACTAATACTTAGTAGCATGAAATTATTATTTGGATTTCTGTGCCTCGTACGGGGATAAACTCCATGCTGCGGCTACTACGGCACCAGAGGTGAGGCAGATTCGTGCTTTGAAAATGGCAATGTCAATGGTTTACATAACGTTGGTTGATGCACAGACCAATATTAGTAGTATAAGTTGGGGAGTTCTGGATACAGATTCCTGCACCGACATAATACCGACACTCCAGAGCCGAAGGTGGGTGTCCGTGCTAAGTTGCCGTCGTGACCTCTAGGATTTCTGGAAGTGACGTCATCAGGACCCTCGATTCCAAGAATTTTTGCTCGATTCCGGGAATTTTACGTCACATTCCAAGAATTTTGCGCTCGATTCTAGGAATTACGCACGATCGAGAACCTTCTAGAACATCTAGAACATTCTGGAAGCTTCGACGGTTCGTGTCCGTGCTAATTCGGGAAGGATCGCTCCCAGAGCCGGCGGTCCTCTCGCGCGACGTTTTGAGGCAGCCCCTTGCCCCCCCACTCCGGAAAGCCTTCCAGAAGCTTCGACGGACCCGTGCACGTTCGTGCAGGTTTCAGACGTCAGCCCTCAGCCCGTTTGACCTCGAACGTTATCTCGCAGAATTGCGCAGCATCGCTGATGCAGTCCTGCAGGAACTTTCCAGAACTTTTGACCCTAATCTTGAACCTTAGTGCGTAGCATCGGTGAATCAGAGAGAGAGACGAGCGGCGTTCCCTTTGAGCGCAGTGCCGAAAAGCGACTTCTGCGTCGAGGTTGATTCCAGGAAAAACGATACCATGCAGGTTTCGGACGGCAGGCGACTCGGCCTAGAACGTTATCTCGCAGTGGTCGCGCGTCAGCCTCCTCATCCCACTGCGAGGCTTCGAGAATCCCCCTTCCCCCGATTCGTCAGCCTCCTCATCCCACCGAGAGGCTTCGAGAATCCCCCATCCTCCGATTCGTCAGCCTCCTCATCCCACTGAGAAGCTTCGCGAATTCCCCATCCCCCAGCATCGTGCGAAAGCACCGGCGAGTTCAAAGTCATTCTAGAATTATCTATGTATCGGTTGTTCTAATGCGCAATACCGAACGTTATATCGCAGAGTCGTGCGTCGAGAATGCGGTCCCTCATACCCCCCAAGGTGTCAAATTACTCGTAAGCGTGCGACGCAACTTCGTCGTCGTCGATGAAGAGCTGAGGAATATTCCGGAAGATGCATCGACCTTGACGTCGATTCGATTCCTTGAAATTTGCAGGGTTTCAATGACAAGAATAATTACCCATACAGGTTCATGTAGTCGAATTCAAAATTGTATTGATTACTGTAACTGAATATTCTAGAAAATGCGTTCTCGATTTCACAATTCGAGTAGGTGTCTCATCGCTCGAACCGATGCAAAACAATTCCAGGAAGAAGATGCATCGACCTTGACGTCGATTCCAGGAATCTCTGTAGGCGATTCGATTCCTAGAAATTTGCGTAACCCCTCCACTCCCCTGTTTTAGCGCTTAAGAGTTTCCTATAAAAGGATGAGCTGAACGTGCCTTCGTTAGTCTGCTGTAACAATTCGACCGATGTCGAATAAGAGTAAACAACGTGAGCTCAAAGTTTGAATACAGTTGATCGAAGCTGAAAGAGGCCATAAGAAATTCAATATTAATTGAAGGCAATGGACTTCTCGGCAATTAACAAAGTGGCCCGTTTGGACGCATTTCTACCAACGAAAAAGTTGGCAGAATTAGAGATTCAAAAGGATTACAAAATTAGTTGTATTCGGAAAATTGAAACGAAATACGGAACAAGATTAATCGTCGACATTGAGAATAGCTTCTCTACGTTTCTACCATCGAGGGTGTCAAAAGCCTTGAAAGACGATAACAGTTTGTTCCAAAACATGGTGCGTGCTGCCGACGAAGATCGACTGCTCATACGCTATCTCGGTGGGCAGTACAATCAGATTGAATTTCAATGTTTGTAATCGTGCTCTTAATACTACTACTATGTATACGTGTTAAATAAATATACAACTTGTTATTATATCTTATGTCTTTATTCATAATCAAAAATACATTCCGACAACCAATTCTTTAACAATTTAACGTTTTCCATCGAACATTGGAAATGGGGAGCATGATGATGCGAGCAGCGGGTGAGTAAGATTTTGCGCAATTTTTGCATCGAAGGGCATCCCAGATCTCCGAGATCCACGATGTGCTCGGTTCCTCCAATGAAAGCTCCCAACCAAACTTTCTTCTCCAATCCTTTTACGTAGATCTTAGATGCATTTTGTAAGATGACTCGAAGAATGTTTCTAGCTTGATTGTAAGCAATGTCTCCAGCCCTCCAGGATATACCATGAAAATTGCGCTCCAACCACAAATTTATACTTTTGTATTTAGCCGGTAGATGCTTCCATGGACAAGGTGGTTGAAACAGGTACGTTGCAGGCTCGGAGAAATTGCTGTCGACTCCAATCACGGATAGCTCCTTCAGAACAAACTCGTTCGAGGGTTTCTTGAAACATTGTACGTCCACGATGAATTCCATTTTTTTATGAACTGCGCAGGGAGAGACGATTGCAGCGTCTTTATACCAATTTTTTCACCCCACCACTGATCGGATTATATTCGACTATGCGATCGTGCAGGATCAGGCAGAATGCCGATATTTCGGCAGGAAAATTGTCTTGCGCCTCGAATTCCAGACGAATATCGACGGGTCCGAGTTTGAGGGATTCGTTTTGTTTGGAGCAATCGATGACGAACAATGGAGCGTACTCGAGAAATTCATTCTTCTTCAGCAAAGGCTCGGGGTCCTTGCCGTAGTACGTAGCTTGAAAGTTTACATACATCTCGTACAGCAGAGCAAACTGATTGTGAGCAATGTCGAGATTCAGATTTCCGGAGGGATAACATTGCGAGTTCAAAAAGAGCTTAACGTCTCTGACGTTGCAGTGGTCAAAGTGACTAGCGTTCTTATTTTTCTTATTCTTTCTGCTCGTCTGAAAACCCAGTATCACGTATCGTGGTTTCTCCAACTGAGTCGACGTCTTGACGGTCCACACGTGTTTCGAGGTGGTGGGGAGTAGAGGGTACTCGAAAAGCTCCCAGGTACGAAAGCTCACGAAGATGGGTGCATCCCTCTCGATGAATTTCAGTAGTTGTATCTTTCGTCGATCCGATACCTTTACGTACGGTATCAGCCATTCCAATTTGAGAATTACGACTTTGCATTCTTCCGCAGCAGTTTGCACTATTGCATTGACATCGGTCTTCGCTCTCGTCAGAATCAACTCGTGTTTAGCGTTAACGACGATCTTGCGATAATCTTCGGCGAAACCCAGGATCAGACTCAGCGGTACGGATACGTCAAAGTAACCGTCCGCATTGGTCAACTTATCCCGTTCTCTGACGTCGAGCCAACCGGCGTTCTACATCAGGGATCGTTGACCGGGACTCAGGGAAACATATCCCTTCATGAGACTCGTGAGACCGACGTTCTTGCTGCGATCGATCTCTATAGCATTCATTTCGTAGCGAATCTCCTCGAAGAGATGGCATATGGCATTGTTGACCAGAGTCGTGCTCGTAGTCGCTGTGGACCCATCTTCCTTGACCAGCTTTCCATACACGTGCAGCGAACTTTTGCTCGGTAGTAAGCATAGATCTTGATGTTGAACGGAGATTCGAACCTCGTCGCTGTTGTTCAACGTTGATGAGGCGTAAGGTTGATGCGCATGCGTTTCATAGTGTGCTATAGATTCGTCGAAGACGATCGGTGTGTGAATGTTCAGCGTTTCTTCCTCCATGGTACGCGGCAGATGAAAAGAATGCAACAGAACAAACGCTTTACTTTCGTCTCGCGACCTTGATTCCTAGATTTTCCAGAAACAAGACGTTTTGACGTGTTAATGTCTTGAGAAGGGGTCGACGACTGATCCCTCTTTGGCATATCGGTCTACTATTATAACCATTGACGATTTTTCTATTATAGACGATACCCATTATCGCATGGATCTGACGTGCAGCCTGATCGTTATGACTTCTCCTTGAAAATTCACCAGGTCCCCGTCTTGATCGACTATTCGAAGCTGCAGATGATCTATCGTCTTGGTGGCGATCGGCAGATAAATGACATGCGATGGTACCTCTATGATCTTGTATCCGGGTGGCACGACCGGAAAGAATTCGTGTATGGTGTGCACTTTACGTTCGTTGATATAAGCGCTAGTCGTGACGTTGCATACGACTCGTAGGGCGTCGTGAAGCCCAACAAGCGACCTATGGAATCGTTGGGTCGAAAGTCGACATCACGGTTGCACCTAATTTCTCTGCACAACGTATTATTGTTAGGTTTAATGTAAATGACGATGCTCTTGTCCGTCAACGCGCTATGCACGTAGCTTTCGATATCTTCGATCTCGTAGCTGCCAGTGGGTATAGTGATGACTTCATCCCCCACGTAGAGCTTGTTGTGATCAGTGTCCACGTTGGGAATTGAATTGAAGGTCAGCAACTCGATGAGCCCCAGAGCGTAATTTTTGTACGGAGAAAGCTCGATAGAAGGAAAGTATTCGGCTTCCAGTATGGAGGAGGTGCCTGATAAAGTCAACGTGAATGAATCTTCCATGATTGCGAACGCTCGACTGACCTTGTGAAATTACATAGCAAGCTTATATAGACGATACTTGTTTTTACGATTTAATTGTCCGCATAGGAACTTTAGTCACAAGTGTCCACACGCACAAGTGTCGTACTCCTGATATTGCTCCTAATTGTACTTTACACTACCAACACCGAGATATTCGATAAGGTCTAGCGGTGGTTGAAGATTGCCGAAACTGTCGAAATAAATGACTCGATCGTTCAGCTTCTTGTACGCGACCCAGTGTGTTCCTGGACCATCTTCGTCGTTGAGATTGACGATTGCCGACTCGTACTTGTACGGTCCACCCTTCGGCATAGCGTTCCGCATGAAGACTCCGTGAAAATGTGGAATCTTCATGATCTTGGCATATTTGAGCAGATCCGCATCGGTCAGCGCTCGGCGTGGTAGTTTCACTTCAAGTTTTTTGGCCTCAGATGGAGGCCCAGTCCTTCCTTGTAGGGTTTCAAATACAGTCCTTTGCCTAACGCAATGGGTTCCATCGTCTCGTTGTGCCTCTGACTTTCCTTCAGTTGTTCCTTGCTTGCATTCGCATCGTTTACGGCTTTCGCTACACCCGCAGCACCGCCGGCCAACGCTCCAGCGGCGCTGAGACCCGCAAACACGGGGACGAGAAACGGCAGGAAGCCTCCGACTTTGGACGATACGGGTAGAATCCG
Organism: Cephus spinipes; assembly: GCA_963971525.1. NCBI lineage: Eukaryota > Metazoa > Arthropoda > Insecta > Hymenoptera > Cephidae > Cephus > Cephus spinipes. Next base: position 20,320,719 of record OZ020574.1, read on the forward strand.
CGGTGTGCGGACGTTGCGCTTTCCACCCGCTCGCTTGACGGCACCTTGTGCACCCTTGAGAGCAGATCTGATAGCTAGCCCTGCATCGTTGCTGGGAATCATCGATCGTTTGGCTTCCTCGATGACTTTCCTCAGCGTTACAGTCTTCGGCTTTTTCTTCTTCTTGAGTCCCATACCGAGTTTCGATTTGGCACCCATTACGTTCGCTACGGACCAGGCCGCCGCCTTCTCGGCGAGACTCGCGTCTTTGGCGGAAACGCGCTTCCAAGCTTTTTTGGCCAGTACCCTGTCCGCCGCCCCTCTGTGTTCGAGACTCTCTCGATTCTTCGAGTAGGCGATGTCGTGCTCTTTGCAAGCTGCGTCCAGGGGGTTGATGCCCGGATCGCCTCGCGCGAGTCTCTTTGCTAGTTTCGTACCGGGCCCGCAGTACTGATAACCGGGTATATGTAACTCAACGGGTAGACTGTTGATGATCCTCTTGACTAATCCCCTGCCACGATGAGATTTTTTCCTCCCAATGCGTTTACGCTTAGAATGCACGATCATGTCCCTGCGGTGAAACAGTTCCGACTGAACGCTGATCCTTATAAACTAGTCATTTATAGTTTTCGCGCTAGTCAAGATCGAGATGAGGTTCGAGGAGCAGTCCGTCAGGTTACCCGTAACGAACTTTGACAAAATCGTGCGAGTAAAGGAGAGGAAGGAGGTCAAGCGAGACGGTGAATTACTGCCAAACATTATACGAGCAGTGTTTTGCGGTCCATCCAATTGCGGCAAGACGAACGCACTGCACGCTCTCATAACCCATCCCAACGGATTAAGATTCGAAAACGTCTACGTATACTCGAAATCGCTCGATCAGCCAAAGTACAAGTTTTTAGAACGTTTACTCGTATCCGTTGACGGCGTGGAGTACTTTCCCTTTACGGAACACGAACAGGTGCTGCCACCGAACGAGGCACGTCGAAACTCGATAATTATTTACGACGACATAGCTTGCGAGAAGCAAGATAACATCAGAGCCTTCTTCAGCATGGGACGGCACAGGGACGTTGACTGTTTCTATCTCTGTCAGACGTACGCTCGCATTGCCAAACATCTGGTACGGGACAATGCTAATCTGCTGGTGCTCTTTAAGCAGGATGAAATGAATCTCAAGCACGTGTACGATGACCATGTAAACACTGATATGACTTACGCACAGTTTAAAGACCTGTGCTCGACATGCTGGAGCGGTGATAAGTATGGGTTTCTCGTAATCGACAAGGACAGCGACCTCGACAGAGGTAGATACAGAAAAGGATTCGATTGCTTCGTGAGCATAAATGAGTGATCATTGAAAAAAGTGAATGCAGTAACGTTTTGGATTCGGCAGTGTCAAAACGCAAAGAAAACTTCAGGAGCAAAAAGACGTCTTACGCCAAATCGCTAAAGCCAGCGATGCGATTCGCAAAAAGCATAGAATGCTAAAATTGGGTAGAGAGAACGTCGAACAGACGATGAGTGAGGTTTTGAAACCGGTAGTGACTCCACTGCAGAAACTAGTGACTGCATCTCAGCCTGAGCGTAATCTTATCAAGGACGTGATTAAGGATGAAGTAAAGCAAGACGGAGAAGCGGATGATACGTTTAGAGCGGCACATGAATCCTTCAAGTCGCTAAAGAATGATTCTGTCGAAGAAGAAGAGGAGGAAAAGGAAGAAGGTAAACATGATGACGAAGGAGATAACGATGAGGCAGACGTATCCGTTGATCAGAACGATCCTACGCAACGGTATCTCGATATGCTGCTATCGAGCGAGAATAAACAATTGGATACCGCCTATGGTGTGCGTACACTCGCCAAGAACAAATTGATGATAGGCGATTCGCCCATCAGCCTTGAGGGTGATCGAATCCATGTAGGCGACACGACTTACTTGAAAACTGCGGGTTTGATCGAACTCTTGTTCAGGAAGATACCTGACGAGACTAGTATAACCCAGGATGATATGGACAATTACAAAAACATTATTTTAACGACGAATGCACATAGAAAGTACTATAAACCTGATGGTGAAATTCGTAAGAGCAAGAGTTTCAAAGTTAATAACGTTATTGCGAAACTGATCGAACAGCCCTCCGTAACGGGCAAAGGTATAGTACCGCGGTACATGATCGCCGCCAAGGACGAACGAACGGATTACGTGTACGGGGACGATCCCAACGAACTGGTAGATCGGCTTCGCCTGCTCCTTGCGTCTCGGGAAGCTGGTAACCCCAGTCACTCCAACGAAATCGTGTCGATTATCGGAGAATTGCGCGAGGCGGGTATCATTTATTAATTCGATGAAACGATCACGGTCGCCACTTTGAATATGAGTGTCGACGTGTGTGGACGTCAGTTGAGTAGCAGGACCGCGGTTACGAGTAGCCGCGGTCTCCCTGGCATTGGATTCAAATTCACTGCTACTGGACACTACTTCATTGATAACAAGAAGCTCTGCAACGTCGCCAATCCCGAGGAGGAAAACGATGCTGTGACCTTGAATCTGATGAAAACTGTAGTGAAGCAGGAGCTGAATACCGTGTTTCAAGTGACAGCCGGAATGCGCAATGATATCGATAACAACAACTTGATGATTCAATCTCTCGATTCTACCACGAAGGATGCGTTGAAACGTCTGCAAGCCGATATCGAGCCAGGACAAGAATTGGCGATTCGCAACTCTCTGATCATTTCCCAGCAGGACGCCAGACTGAGTGCGTTGGAGAATGGACGGAAAAAAATTAGCGGTGGTGAAGGAACTGCATAGACCTGCCAGGAGAAATTACCAGCCCGACACGTTGACGTCCGTGGGCTGGACGAGACTTGGCAAGCGGATCTCGTTGACATGTCAGCGTATGCCAAAGAGAACTATGGATACAAGTATCTGCTCACCGTCATCGACATATTTTCAAAGTTTGCTTGGGCCGTGCCGACCAAGAGCAAGAACGCCAAGGACGTGACAGCAGCTATGAGATCTGTACTGGTGAAGTGTCGAATCCCGAAGAAATTGCACGTTGACCAAGGTCGAGAGTTTTACAATTCCGAATTTAAGGATCTCATGCAAAAACACGGTATTACCCTGTACTCGACATTCAGTAACTTGAAGGCGTCGATCTGCGAGCGCTTCAATCGTACTCGGAAAAGTAAGATGTGGATGCAGCTTAGCCTACAGGGCAATCACCGGTGGCTGGATATCTTATCGGACTTGGTATCCTCTTACAATAACAGTAAGCATCGCACCATTGGTATGAAACCGGCGGATGTGACTGCTCGTAACGAGAAGGATCTACTGCAACGGGTGTACAAGAAATTCAAAGTCAAGACCACACTTAAGCGACCAAAGTTTAAAGTCGGCGACAGAGTACGAATAAGCAAATTTAAACACGTTTTCGAGAAGGGCTATACACCCAATTGGACGACTGAAATTTTCACCGTATGTCGAGTGAAGAATACCGATCCGGTGACGTACAATCTCAAGGACTACCAGGACCATCGCATCGAAGGCGGCTTCTACGAGCATGAACTTACCAGCGTGAAGAATCCCGACATATATCTCGTGGAGAAGGTACTGAGGAGACGTGGAAACAAGCTTTTTGTGAAATAGCTAGGATTCGATGGTTCGCACAATAGTTGGATCAATTTGTAGGCTTCACCGAGGATAAACAAGGTATGGAAATGGATAATTTTTTTCAAAAGAAGAAGACAATTTATAAAGAAACTATTATATTTTTTCAGTTAATACATGTCTGTTACGACTACTACTACTACTACTGCTGCTGCTGCTGCTGCTGCTGCTGCTGCTGTTGCTGCTGCTGCTGCTGCTGTTGCTGCTGCTGCTGCTGCTGTTGCTGCTGCTGTTGCTGCTGCTGCTGCTACAGCTGCTGCTACTACTGTTGTTCACATTACTGTAAAACCAAACAATTTTTTTGTTATAATCAAATTAAAATTAGTGAAAATATAAAAAGAATTAAAAATACGTATAATAATTCTTCAATGCTTACCTTATATTTTTCTGAACCAAATTTCATTGCTGTGCACTTCTTTTATGGCTGTAACACCATTAATATCAATGATGCATAACACCTGGTTCAGAGCACTGCTCATTCGTAAGGCGTTTTCTATCGCGATACGAGTACTTCGTTCCAACCCATTTTTGTACCCATTCAATGGGTACAAATATGCGTGGCAGTAGTTGAACGTAGTGGTCAGCCATTTTTGAACTGAGTAGTAGCGGGTCCAAGCGTCATTTTTAAAGCGTGCTCCCTACCTCTACCTCTCTATGTGACAAAGAGTGCGAGCGACTTCTTAGAATTATTTATTAAGATAACGAACGGAAGGAACAATCCGGATGGTTAGGAGCTGGTGTTGCATTGAAGGATCAAGTGACATGCAATAACGTAAAGCATACGTTGTCTTTATTTTCAATTTTCCATTTTTACATTTTGTACATCTTACATTCTATAACCCCAAGGTAGGGTGTCGGTCGTACCAGGAAGAATGACCCTCTCGTCATCATTCCAGCTCAGTGCTATTTTTCTCTGTTGTACGGTATGAACTTTATGTTTTTTACTTTTAATTAAATTTTGACATTTCATTAAATTTTGATGATGCAAAAGACATTGAATATAATCATCAAAGGTAATTGCTTTCAATGTGGAGGCCTTGACTCCTTTCGCGCGTTTTTTATCTTTGCTTTCTCCTAAATTTTTAAAAAAGTATAATTTTGCTCGCAATCCTACAAATTCAATCATAATTTTTCCATTATTTTCGTCCTTCATTAATCCTAATACTTTTTTATTTACCAATGGTATATCATAAACGTTATCCGGAGGGTAGTCTGAAGTATCAAATTTATCTAAGTCACGTTTAATATACTCATATATGTATATTCGGAACGGTAAAGTAGTATATGAGACTATCGGTGTCGGTATACATCAATTTAGCTCTATCACCAAAAGTATTTTTTATATAGTTGTAGTGAAAATCGTATATGTACGTTTTAGAAATATCTAAAATGGAAAATCCTGCGTATATCGGTTTATTGAATTTAATTTTTGCTCGATTTAATTCTACTATGATCATATCTTCATCAAATACGGTGCAGCTATGAAAATTTGGTTTTTCAATCAGAGCCTTTGCTCCATACGCTCCGTCCCACCTACTAACCAGTCTAACGTCCTTTTGTTTTCTGACATTTTTCATTGTTTTTCCGAAAACCGAATTGTTCATAAGTTTATAAAAATTTTTTTCAAAATCATTATTCGATTTTTTTCTCATTTCGGTATTCAATTCTATATACTTTTTGAGCCACGGTGCCTGCTTAAATTTTAGAACACGATGAATTTTTGTTAACTTTAGACCTAATCTCAAACACTGTTTCAAATTCTTATAATGAATGATGTATCTATTTTTGGGGAGGAGCGAAGTTATCAATTTCGAATTTTTAGAGCCTGGAGGAGTGTATTGTTGCGGACAGAGTGGCAAATCTTTATGAAGTTCTTGAAGCTCGATAGGATACTCCAAATCAATTTCGAATATGTAACCCGTAAGAGAGTCATCGGGAATATTGCAAATATCCAATTGTTCAAAATTTTCTTCCCATTCGAATGAGCCTACTGGTAAAGATTGACTCATAGCTGCACCTTATAAATTATTTACGTCATAGTACATAATATACGATTCCTCTTTGCTTGAATCGAAATGAGCTCCCATGTACCTATTGTTAGCCTTGGCGTATCTGTTGGAGCATTGAGCTACGCCACCTCGGATACCTCTCTCGATAAACAACAACATCTCTACATCAGTCAGCAGCTCAAGTTCAACACCCGTACACTTGAGCATAGCGTCGAAAGCAAGGCCCGGTGCAGTGTAATAGTGTAGAGGATCTAAATTGTATATAGCGTAACAGTTGCGTCTAAAGTTTTCAAAGATATCGGCTAAAAGGAGAACATCGGTTTTCAGATACAAATCAGAATATTCGCCTAATGTTTCAATGCAAAAAGTTTGCCAAACATTACAAGCGTGATCGTAATCTGCTTCTGAGATTCCTTCGTTATTTAATTTTGAATAAAATTCTTCTTTTATGGGTAATTGATTCTCTTGGAGTTTTTCCCAATTATCAATATATTCGTAGGGAAAAACACATTTTCTAGTCAATAAATTAAACTCCTCTACATTATTACAATGTCTACGCGTAATTAATTTCTCATCGTCTTTCAAATAAGATGCTAATTTTTCAATACTACTCGGCATAAATCTAAACGAATCAATAAATCTGAAATTTACAATCGTATCTTTGACGCTCTTCGTGAAAGATATATATCTTTCTTTGTTTACTGGTAAGAGATTCATTGAACCCTCGAAAGATGTATCTAGAGCTCTAATCAAGAAATGTGAATCATAGCCAGATAGGTTATGAAATATGACAGGAACGGTATGCGAGTTCTTATAATTCAAATTGCAACCCTGATGTGCAGCACCGCGATACTTGCCTGTAAAATGGCAATGATCACGATGCTTGGCATCCTGATGTGTAAACGGTTTTTCACAAATATGACAAATCTTGGCCGAGTAAAATTAATTTCTTTGTTTGAAATTTAGAGATTCCATTGGTACGATACGTTTTAGGTTAAACTGTACAACTTGAGCTAATTCCTGTAATTGATTCATAAACCATTCCACGCAATCTTTTCCACGATAAGCTCTAAATTTAGAGATAGAATCGTCAAAGTTACATTGTAAATAGTACGCTATACTGTGTGGAACGTGTCTTTGATAGAGAGTTGTGTTTAACGAATTAGACTTATCCGCAATCGGCTCTAACATACACTCGATGTCCGCATAAACGACAAACGGAACAGGTTCTTTATATTTATAATTTTTAAATTTCATAATTTTATCTTTTTCATCTGGAAATACGACTCTGCATTTATTTATATTTGTACAATCGAGTCTATGTTTTTCGAAAGAGCTTTCTAATCTAAAGTGACATAGACATCTGTCACACAGTCTGATATAACCATGATGCTTTGAAATTTGTGAACTCAGTAAACGGGATAGATTTCGAATCCAAGCAAAGTGATAAACACTACCGTCTTCCATTTCCACGTCATCTCCATTCGAATAAATTTTAGTTTTCAGCATGAGTAAATGAATCGCTTCCCTGTTTGATTTTTGCTGACTTAGATAAATTGGTACTATCTCATGACCACTATCATACACTATACCGTAAACGTTAATTACCAAATCATTCATCTTCTCGAATTTCGAAATGTCTTTTAAACCAATGGGAAAATTTAAACCTTCATACCTTAGCACTGAGCTGAAGTGAGGATACGAGCTGATAACGCTTACATTATTTTTAACTGGATGAAGAGCTGCGGTGACGGACCAGAGGAAACAGTACGGATCGTTGTTTCTAATGTTCACAACTGCTTTCTTCCTTTGTATATCCTTTGGTAGTTCGATGAAGGTAGACAGGCCACCGTGTATCGGTATGTATTTATTGATGTTCACCGCCAAGTTTATAATTTCAAGCAATGACCAGCCTGATTCCCTCTCTTGAAAGTCTTCAATTTTTGCCAATATTTTTTCTCGCACATTTGTATTGAACCAATCACTGATATCGGTGGATGGTAGAATAACTTCGTTCTTGGTGTTGAAGAACTTTAGTTCTTCGATAATGTCACCAGCTTGCATGGTCTCGAACTTGCAGGACAAGACGACGTTCACCTTCAAATTTCCCTCCTTTCGAAGTGCGTTTTTCACTCTTGCAGTAAACAATTTCCTTGCATCATCCAGGAAACGAGCCAAGTCCTTGTGTTGCAAGTTTGCAATGACTCCAGTCCTTATCCTTCCCTTAAAGGCAGATTCCAAATCATCCCAACGCACTCTGTCACTTCTTCTCTCTGTCGCCGTTCCTCCACCTCTTTTTTGAAGGTGCTGTTTGAATTTTTCGTTCAACGATTTAAGTATTCCAATGGTTGTCAAGATTTTGGTTTTCTCTCCAACCGTAAGAGTAACGTTTTTCAGAATTTTGTTCAAAAGTCTGATATTTTGAGTGCCAAATTTTGTCCATTTTTCAATTTCTACAACCGTTGATCCCTTCTTCAGAAGTTTATACGCTCCTTCCATAATCTCGATCAACTTTTTACACTTTGTAGAATCCATCTCGTTGATAGCAATAATGTACTTGAAGGTTTAACAAACAATGATCGCTATGCATCCTCGAAGGGTCTTTTATATTAAGCTCCCAAGGATTTCCTGGAATTGTTTTGCATCGGTTCGAGCGATGACACACCTACCCGAATTGCGAAATCGAGAACGCATTTTCTAGAATATTCAGTTACAAGTAACGATGCAACTATATCATAAAATTAGTTTGCAAAGAAAATCCTTTGAGGCAGCATCTGTGAAACATAACCTAAAAATGGGGCAATCGCATGGGAAAGAAGAAGAACGAGAACGAGCTATGCGGGCGAGAACAGTTTCGAAAAGATCGGTACCACGAATGGGTACGGAGCGCGGATCTACCTGAAAGACGCGATCGTATCACTTTCGATAACAATACATTATTCGGAATCGCATCGTTGAATGAAAATTCTGCAAGGTCAGATCATGCTAACGCTGCAGGAAATTCTTCTGGCAATACAACCTCGAATCAAGGTCAAACAGAAGGATCTGAAAGAGGGAATCGATCAACCAGATAACATATCGTCCTTATTCGAATCGCTCAAATACATATTGTAATCAATAAAATTTTGAATTCGACTACATGAGCCTGTATGGGTAATTATTCTTGTCATTGAAACCCTGCAAATTTCAAGGAATCGAATCGACGTCAAGGTCGATGCATCTTCCGGAATATTCCTCAGCTCTTCATCGACGACGACGAAGTTGCGTCGCACGCTTACGAGTAATTTGACACCTTGGGGGGTATGAGGGACCGCATTCTCGACGCACGACTCTGCGAGATAACGTTCGGTATTGCGCATTAGAACAACCGATACATAGATAATTCTAGAATGACTTTGAACTCGCCGGTGCTCTCGCACGATGCTGGGGGATGGGGAATTCGCGAAGCTTCTCAGTGGGATGAGGAGGCTGACGAATCGGAGGATGGGGGATTCTCGAAGCCTCTCGGTGGGATGAGGAGGCTGACGAATCGGGGGAAGGGGGATTCTCGAAGCCTCTCAGTGGGATGAGGAGGCTGACGCGCGACCACTGCGAGATAACGTTCTAGGCCGAGTCGCCTGCCGTCCGAAACCTGCATGGTATCGTTTTTCCTGGAATCAACCTCGACGCAGAAGTCGCTTTTCGGCACTGCGCTCAAAGGGAACGCCGCTCGTCTCTCTCTCTGATTCACCGATGCTACGCACTAAGGTTCAAGATTAGGGTCAAAAGTTCTGGAAAGTTCCTGCAGGACTGCATCAGCGATGCTGCGCAATTCTGCGAGATAACGTTCGAGGTCAAACGGGCTGAGGGCTGACGTCTGAAACCTGCACGAACGTGCACGGGTCCGTCGAAGCTTCTGGAAGGCTTTCCGGAGTGGGGGGGCAAGGGGCTGCCTCAAAACGTCGCGCGAGAGGACCGCCGGCTCTGGGAGCGATCCTTCCCGAATTAGCACGGACACGAACCGTCGAAGCTTCCAGAATGTTCTAGATGTTCTAGAAGGTTCTCGATCGTGCGTAATTCCTAGAATCGAGCGCAAAATTCTTGGAATGTGATGTAAAATTCCCGGAATTGAGCAAAAATTCTTGGAATCGAGGGTCCTGATGACGTCACTTCCAGAAATCCTAGAGGTCACGACGGCAACTTAGCACGGACACCCACCTTCGGCTCTGGAGTGTCGGTATTATGTCGGTGCAGGAATCTGTATCCAGAACTCCCCAACTTATACTACTAATATTCAATATAAAATTCCAATTAAGTATGGAAGATACGGAAAAAGCACGGAATGGTAAGGGGAATATCCTTTTATATTTTTATAAATAAGTTGTACGTAGTATTTCGTTTCATGATAAGCTGATAAGTATAACCTTAAAACATATTCGTACCCTTATGAGTTTAGTATGATTTATTGCAGCAAGGTATATATTTTAGTTTTTCATCCATTTTCTTAAAACTTAGATTTTTGCAGATAGGTATGTCAAGTGCGTCCAGAATTTTACAAATCATGATAGAAGCTAGTAAATCATCTTCAAAGAAAAGAAGAGGCATCTAAAGGTATAGATTTATTAAAGTAAAAATGTTGTTATTTAGTAATAAGTAATAACGTATTCTTGATTTTGAAATAGAAATAGGATCGTACTCTTGAAAACGAGCTGAAAGCCTCTTTCTAATTAACTTGTATAAGGAAATGGAAGAAACGTTTTACAATGAGGAAACTAGTAGGAAAGTCTGCTGGAATAAAATATCTAATTTAATGAAGAAAAAGGGGAAAAATATCATTTCTGGTACTAAATGTGCCAATACATTCCAACAACTTCAAAGAAATTATAAATCCATAAAAGACCGTAATGTACAAAGTAGAAATTCGAATAAGTAATGGAAATATTTTGTTGTACGATTTTGTTATTAATGAATAATAGTGAACAACAGTTATAATTTTGATTGATAATCTAATGCATATTCCGTTGCTCCTGTAATAATTCATGCAAGGTAATGTGCGCGTATATTAAAGACAGTGGAAGAGATTTTTGCCCACAAACCATGGGTCAAATTATTAGTTACTGCAAATTCAACAGACACCGAAGAACAGGATGAAGATCAAAATAATAAGGAAGAGACAAAAAGTTATATATACTAAAGCTATACTCTTCATTTTCAATTTAACTGTATTTCGTTACTGTTGGCATTAATTGTATCTAGGAGACAGAAGAAATGGAGGCTGCAAGAAACGTTAGAAAAATATCTGAAAGAATCGTCAGCACAAAGAAACGTTAGAAATGTCAGTACAAAGAAAAAATAAACCTGCTGAAAGAATTAACAAAGGCGCTTCAAACAACAAGAACATACTTGTGAGTAATATTAAAAAATATATTTATAAAAGTTTTACAGATTTAAATGTTGTAGAAAAATTAAATGTAGATATACCTTTTCAGATAAGATACTGCATACTCTATACCAAATATATTAGTGAATGTCGAAATGTAAGCTGCTGTGATAAAAGTAATAATAAAGAGATAAAATATAGAAATATGTACAGGGTGAGTGAGTTATCCTAGATTCCGAATTTGGGAGAAGCTCTCGTGTGTATTAGGCGCGCTATTCTCTAAATAGATTACGCCCGTCCTCTGGTTAAGGTGAGTTTGCACATCTTGCATGACTCTGTAAGCCACTCATTGATAAGAAGTTACAATCGATTAGTTGGCAGAGAACCGCGTGAACTATTCGAATAGAAAATTTTGGTGCGGATTAGTAGGGCAGACTGATGCTAGTTGACTATAGGGATAGGTAAACTAACCATCAATAATTAAGCACGAGTGCGAGTTGGAGCGCGCCACGTTTCGCTCGAGAAGCTGGCATGCCCTCTCGCTCAGTTACGCTAGTCGCGGTGGTGCTGTCGCATGTCAATAACACAGTCCAACAGACAGTCACACGAGATTATTGATGAATGAACCACGTAAGTAATTATTTTTTCTTATTGATTTTTTGTTTTTATGCTTGAGATAGTTATAAAAGAAAGAATTCCTTGGAGCTAGTTCAACCTTCAGTTATTAGGTAAGCGTTAGGAAAAAATTTTGCTTTTGTTACAGTTATGAATGTGATTAGGTTACGCAGAGGTATTGAAAATAACAATAGCCTCTGGAGCTAGTAGAATAACTTAATACGGGGTTCGGATGACTTCAAAGTCAACCAGTTTCTGCAAAATGTGGGTTCATTCAAAATGCGTTAAAGGAAGTTCATTTTTCTACGAATGTAAAAATTGGACATCAGACGCTGATGACACTGATTACTAATTTTCTAAATTGTATTTACTTCTAAATAGAACAGAATTGTTATTTTGTTTATATAGTCTAAGTTAAATTCATAGAGAGTTTTATTTATGTTATATTTGAAGTCTTTTATCTGGGTATCAATTGGGTTACCAAAGATTGAGTTTTTCCGTGATATTAGTTTTAGGTCTACTTTGACTCACATGTAGGTGAACCAACCCCGACCATGGAGTTGGTCGACCAGGGTGGAAGGATTTAAAACAATTTTTTAAAAATAATTATCCTCATAGTAATTTAATTTTAAGAATTTTATTACATATCCTAATATACATATTATCGAAAATAATAATTGCTGTAATTATATTCCTCACAGCTATTTAAATAAAAAACGAACACTAACAAACTGGCCTACCAGCCCCGGTCCGCCCTACCCTGACATGTTTTGTGACATGATTTCTCGATTCACGGTCACAAGGCGACTCCAGCTACCCATTCAGATGATATTCTTGTTTTCTGGCTCCCTTCGAGTTGCCACTCTGCTCAAAAGCTACAATTTCGGGTCGATTCGTACAGTTTGGCCAATGCTCTCGGAAGATTTGATATTGTTGAGTTGAGGTCGAGGTGCTTGAATCTGCTGTCTCGATAGTCAGATAGTCTCGACGTACCGAGTTCCCCGGCAGAGGAGAGTACCCGACGGAGACCTCTCCACGAACCGGCAGAAGACACACTGGTTTTTTTTTCAATAATTTGGAAAATTGTTTCTAGCAATTTGCAGAGAATAAATATATATGTATATTTTCGGCGAGAAGACCTTAACAACCGTCCACGATTCTCCTAACAGTATAGCAAAAAAGAACAAAAATAAATCGGTCAAATTACTTTGGAAGATGTCAGAGTTTTAATTATTTCATGCTTCGTTTCCGCTAGAGGAAACTCAATTCCGCTACTTATGATGTCTCCGAGAAAAAATTAAAGGACCATATGATCTATGGTGCTCCACCCGACATAATTATGTGCGGATCTTCTACTGGCTGGATGAATAAGCAAATATTTGTTGAAATCTTTAAATGTGATGAATTTTCAACATTCTCGAAAGTCATCGGAAAGCAAGGTATTGCTTCTGAATCATGAACCACACATCATGATCGACTGACAGTCTGACGTTCTGTAAGAACAATGGTATAATTCTGTATGCTCATTTTTTAAGTTATAGCTGAGCGTGTAGCTGGCACGCAAGTCGCGAGACGACGGGACTACGGGAGGGATAGAATAAGGGAGTAGTATAGTACGAAGAAGTATAATTGATATTCTTGCATTAAATAATTTTTGTTATATCCGAAGTTGTCCATCCATTATTTCGCACTTCCTCGGAAACAATAACTAAATATATGAGATGCATCCAATTTGACTCAATGCCACTATCCATAAGGAATGTACTACGCGAGTCCTTAGCGCGAAACACGTGTACCCATCTGTCACTTTAAACAATTTTACTCACGGACTGACTATGATCGAAATATCGACATTGGAGAATGATACGTTAAGAATCACTCTTTGTCTCCTTTTTACTTTTTTTGGAGGTAATTTTATAGGAAAATAGGTGGCATATTGCTGTACTGTGTTGATATGTACGTCAAACAGTTTTGCAATGAATACCAAAGAATCATCTTCGATCACTTCAGCTCCAGTGGTCATGGTTAACCGGAAATTTATCCCTGCGGATGCAATGACTCGTTTCGTGGAATCACATAAAGCCTCAGTCTTTCTTGTGACCATTCTACTTCTTAAGATGCTTTTCTTCTTTTTCCATTTCTTATTTTTGTTATTGCTACCCAACACTTTAAATCACCTTGAAATCACGAAACACATTCACCGAGACACAGTACACAAAGCACAACTGGTTGCAGGCACTTGCATTTGTTTGTGCCAGTACCAACGAACATAACCTAGCTTACTGAAGTATTCGATGTCAAAATATTGGTATGATAAAAGAACTTAATTAGAGAAAATAAAAAGAAATTAAATATTTAAGCTTATCTACAAATTAATATCGATAAATAATGTGATAATATAATTAATTTCATTAATAAGTGTACGCACTATTTTGATGACGTAGTAAAATGTGCTACGGTACTTCATTCCTGAACACCAACGTATTTGATGAAGGTTCCTTATACGTCTAAAGAATTCTTTTTCTTTTAACTTAATCATATAAAATGCATGCTATGCCATCCACATTTCTGTGTGAAACCATGTTTTAAATTACTGCTTTATACTGTAAACAAAGTTAGATGCATTTAGAAACATGGAACGTATATGTCTAATGGGTTGCATGGCTATAGATGACTTTGAGTTTTGTGTGCAGTTATTCTATTATGGCCAACATTACTGACAGACGAAAGTATAATATTAATACCGCGATGCATTAATATGAAACAGTTATGAGGCAGTTTAGCTTGCAATTATATCTCACAGAGGGTGTCTTACACGAGCAAACATATAAATTGCACCATGACATTAGAAGAAATTATTTGTCCAAGCGTCAGAAGAGCACATATTATGGGTTAAGAACTTTATAGTTTTCGATATGTCAACAAAAAAATATCGAATTCATGGACGGATTGTATTTAATAATGAAACTAATTATCGGCAAATTGACATATGAACAAAATTATTGTTCTCATTTGATAATGAACATTTCCTTCGATGGAAGAATGGTATCTAAATTATCAGATAATGCCGCGTGAGAAGATAATTTTTCTCTGGTTTAATCTTAGATCCTTGTGAACAGCAACCTCATGAGGCTTTCTTCCACTCACCATCAGCCATACATCTGAGTGAACTGATATCATTATCCCGAATAGTAAAAACGGTCAATATTCGTATTAGAACGAATGGTTGCTTGATGACGTCGGAAACTCTTAATATTTTTGCACAGTGAAAAAGAGAAAAAGGAAGATATATCTTCTTTATAAAGAAGGGCGGAAAAGCAGGAGGAATACCAATGAGAACCACATTCAGATCTTTCCGCAGCGAATTGTCATTCCTGTATTGGCGAAGAGAACCAATGTAGGAAAGGTCTTGGACAGTCGAATCGAGAAAGATTGCAACAGAACGGTTGAATGAATTCATGGTTCAATAATTGTTGTAGCAATAATATCTTGAGAGCTCTTAATCTTTAAGTTCATTAGTTCAGGAAAATCGTTCGTCGCTACGTAGTAATTTCCCATGTTGTTATATTCATTCAATTACTAGATATAATTATAATAAACACGGAATGAGAAATTTGTATAACATCTTAATAATGTTTTACATATACTATTTAATTCGTTACACAAAAAGCGTCGAGAGCCGGAAAATATTATCAACCTGATATATATAAAAAATGTAATGCCTTATGATTAATAAATGCTTTCATTGGGATAAATAAATAATGTAAATGACTCCATGATTAAATGCAAACATTCTACAAAGAATATATATAATAAAAAAAAATGTAAAAAAATATCTTGTGTTATATATTGCTTTATCCATAGTTCCAAAATTTAATTAAAATACAATTATACTTTTAGCGATTTCGAAGATTTAATTATCGTAACGGAATAGAAACACGATGCTCGATAAATTATATTAAAATTTGGTAACAAACATTAAATGTAAAAAGTATGACATAATTTAGTAGTGAAAAATAATACCGAATAATGAAAGAAGGTTAACAAGAATGATATTGCTTGCATGTACTATTTTTTTTAGATAGAACTACTTAATCTACTGTATATCAACTATTTTTACAAATACTTCGTTTTAGCCCCTTCTAAATTGAAGCTATTACACCGATGTTTGGGAAATATAAAATAAATAACAGAATACAACGGAAATAAGAATATAAACTTTGTCTTACAATTGCTGCGATTGGGAATGTTATCAATGAATCAACTGCTTCGAAACCGAGAGTTTCACCGTACGGATAATTAAAATCGCAATATGTGATCACAATCGAACCGCGTTTTTCAAATGAAAATTGTGGAATTTACGAATGAAACGTTCATTACACGACGAAGCTAAGGTGCTCACTGTCGTCTCTGACTCGTTCGTCGTGCGTCACTGCAAACTGGCTTACTCTGATCTAATAAGCAACGTTCGCACACAATGCTACACTCGTAGCAGGCAGACACTACATGTAGATATATACAAAGGAGAATACATACTCCTTTGAAAAGGCAGTATGGATAATATCGACAAATTGCTCGTTACGTATTGTATGTTCGTAATAATCGAATATTTTATTCCCTTGATAAAGGTTGCGAACTCATGATACCAGGTTACTAGGTAACAGTAAATTATTCATCGTGCGTTTAATTATCTTAATTAGTAAGATTATATAAGGCGAGCAGATAAACATCGAATCACAATAGCTGAAACACTTTTTGTCTCCATTCCGCAGCATTTGAACCGAATTAAAACCAATTACATATGTATATTCTTTCAAGATCTTGAACGTTAATTCTGTTTTTATCTTTAAAATACGGATGATGAAATTCCTTCATTTAATTGTTATTAAAAATGATGTTTTATCTGGAATGTTATTTACTCAAATTTATAAAAAAAATTAAAATCGTAATTTACATTTTAAATATTGTAATCTTGACATTGTTTTTTCTTATTATTGTGAAAATGCTTAGCATGCATAATTAAAATTGCAAAAAATGAATATCGTTTAATAACAGCTACAATAAAATCTTGGAAAATAGAAATTTATTAGGATAAGTCAAAAAGAGACGTGATTAAAATATACATATTTAGGAACAAAAAGTTTAATTAATACACTTTGCAGTATTACAGAAGGAAACCTTGTACATGCAGATTACAATGACTTTCAGCGAAAAATTTACTTTACTGTGGTCCTATACTTGTATAGTTTCTACAATTAATATTACAATATCATTTAACCGTAAAATGGTTATCACATTTTTTTATACGTTGATATCTATCCAAGGTTTAGCAAACCATGCGCTACACTTTGTTGCCTTTTAGGCCGTAGTTATCGAATTTTAATTGTTTCATATTTTCTTAATCAATAAGCCAGAGTGTGACAAATAAGTAAATGACTCGAAATATACTGGAATCCGTTTATAACTATATTCAAGGGACAGGGAATGGCGTCGTACTAAATGGACGATGTAATAAGCAAAATGAAAATATTTAGGGATGTATTTATATTCTAACCAAACTTAAGGGGACAAATAGGATCCGATACGCGGTCGATCATTATAAGCATAGTCATAACAACCGGACGTCAATACATTTTTTCAAAGCTATGAGTCACAAACAAATTTTCAAAAATTGTATAAAATACACAAAAGCATGAGATCTGCTGGATCCTGCGTGGGCATTCTACTCTATGTCCTTATTGAATTTATATATATATATATATATATATATATTTATATACTAACCTAATACTAACCTATATAATAACCTATACTAACCTAACGAAATCATTTCTTAGCCCATCACAACTCCGAGTGTGTAGCATGAAAATTTTTTCGGAAAATTCGGTGTGAGTGCCACTTTATGGCCCTGACAGTATACCTTACGTATCTAAATGCTATCAGGCCCGTCCTGACAAACACCAAGTGTCCTCCTAACTGCCAATACTCAAGACAAAAAGTCCTGAAAACTACCCTTGTTAATATTTATACATATATATATATATATATATATATATATATATATATATATATAATGAGGTCAGGTACTGAAACGTTTGACATGAGCTACTTGGTTCAAATGCACTAATTGAAGTTAGCCTGTCCATTCAATTTTTTTGACCAAAGTATGTATAGAAACGCATATGTGAAAATAGATTTTAATTTTGTTATATATGTGACACAAAAATATATTATTTCAATATCGCTATTGTACTTAATAAGAATTTCTTTATCGATGTTAATATGTGCCAACTCTCACGAGTGTTTCGTTATTTTAACAGAAAATACATACGCATGGTCTTATATGTATGTATTGTGTTATATATATTCATAGATTCAAATGCAATACACGTATATAGCTCAATAATACTATAAAGAGACGTATGAAGATGTACGTCCCCTTCCGTGTGTGGTTAAATAATTGAATTAACTCAACTATAAGGCTACGCTGCGTTCACGGCCGACATTAGAATTCCAACTAAACCTGTAGGCCTTGTGTATAGATTTTAACAAAATAATAATGATAATAAATGCAAACTGTATATTAAATCTTGAGCTTGAATAATTCTTCAATCAAAATACTACTACACTTTATTTTGAATTGGCACAATTTGCATATGCCTTCTATCAACTTTCAAATGAATAATAAATTCAAGTAAATTCATCAATGATACAGGTTTTATCATACTTTTATAATATTTACTGTGACGTGAATTTCGAAAATTCAGTGACAAAGTTTGCTAGGAGTAGGGAAAAGACACCATCCACCTGCAACGATCCTCCAAACGTCGGTCACCCGACATTCCAAAGACAGCTTTGCTTGTCTCGCTTACCGTTGAGGCACTCTGTTTCCGTCTATCGTCCTTTCTGCTTATTTCTGTTTCGCTTTTCTGCTTTTTTTCGTTTTTATTTTTATTTTCGAGCTTTCCTATTCGCACTCGCCTACCTTCTTTACCGTCCTGGGCAAATCTACGTCAACACCACGAGCACGAGGTTGACCGCTAACGAGAGTTCCTGAGCTACCGGACGAGCGCTCGACAGAGGCTGGACCAATCTGCTGTCCGTTCCGGAGGACTTCCGTGGAGCCAGGGAGACCCGGGATGGGATCCCTCTACTACTTCTGCCGGCCGCCCATACGGACCGCAAAAAGGGCCTTCGCCACTCGTGCCGCCGATAGGAGGAAAGGATGGTCCCCTATCGTGCCGCCAGTCGCCGAACGTTCCCTAGCGTTCCCGTTATCAGTGGCCCCCGGAGAAGAAACCAGGGCATACTCTTCGCCGGATCCTGTTGCTCGCACCGAGGACTCACGATCGGCCGCACCAAGGATTCCCGCGCTCAGCTCGGCCCTCTCCGCCTATCTTCGGACTCGAGCCGCCTAATGCTTCGTCTTTGGCTACCGTCAAGCGTTAGATTACCTATTTTGTATTATTATATTTTGCTATCGCTCTACCGTGCGAATAAGGAATTATTAATTTATGGAGGGGGGCCCCTAGGGCTTTTCCTCTAGCGACGAATTCCGGCTCGTTCACTTACGTTTGGAGCATCTTAGCCTGTGGTTGATTTTTGACAAAGTAATTCGAAGTAAACAAAGGCGAGCCGGATTGGACTGATTGCGATTAACGATTTATCGAGATTATAAGATATTGAAGGAAGGAAGGAAGAAAGTTTGAGGACTCGCCTTCTTTTCCCGATTTCGTCTCGTATATATTTGGTGAGCTCCTTTCGTTACCGTTATTTTGGAGATTTTTGTGCATTTAATTGAAGTAATACCGCCTAGGCCTTTTGTCTCGACGGCACCTTTTCTCGCTTACCGGGACTGAATGTCGTTCCAGTCCCTCTAAGTCAAAGGACGATAGTGCCGGATACCGTTATCTTATTTAGCTTCTTCTTTTATTATCGTAGAGTACCTTTGATATTGAATATTGTAATTAATTGTGTTTTGCGGAATTTTAGTGCTTTGGAATTGTCGAGTATTGTATAAGTTGTCGATTACCTTCTCGACCACGTGGAAACACCTAGGGCCCCGGCGTCCCCGGCTTGGCCGTTTCCCGTTGAGTCTGTCTAGTTGCTTTAATTAAATATCTTTTGGCTTTTCTATCTTTTCCGGCGTTATATGTGGCTTTAATATAATGAATTTTGGACTCTAAATAATTCTTTTATCGGCCGTATATTATTCCTGTATTTTTCGCTGTCGTTATAAGGAATGGCTTCCTCCTCGTGCTTGACTTAATATTCCAATTTTGGAGAAATTTGTAATTAGCGTCTTATTGTAATATTTTTCCGATACCTTACGCTGCTGGTCGAGCGTAGAGTCACCTTCTTTTTTTGTGCGTACTCACCTAATGCGAGAATAACGGACGTACTGACTATCAGTGGCGTACCTATTATTAATTTATTTTGCCGATTATAATATTCTGGTGATAATTTTCGGAGAGCTTGCCATTTCTTGTGACTATTGTATATTGCGTGTACTATCTATGTTAATTTATTTGCGTGCGTTTAATACCTGTGTTCCTCGCTACCATTATATCGCCTACTATCTGACTCTTTCCAGTTGTCGGGAAATTTCGCGAATGAATTTGTTCTGTGTTTTCGTACCGATACGAAGTTAAAGTTTTATTCTCGCGTGTATTTCGTACTTGCGGATTTATTGAAACATTGTAGAAAACATCTTTTGCGTCGGCGCGGATTCGTCCCGCTGCCGTATCGTTTCGCCTAAGGGCCGTAGTCCCTCGTTAGTTCCGCGTTTCGTATTTAAGAATTTTAGTTTATATAGAATCCCTCAAGAACCTCTTGCTTTGTATTAGTATTCTAAGGATTTTGTGCTATGATTTCGCTTTCGCATCTTAGTGAATCTCACTAACGATTTACTTTATCTTTTCTGCTTTTCTCACCCTGTAGCTTTCTGTATGGCTTGCATGCCGCTTTCTTGACTTTATTTAATATAGCTTCGGCGCGTTAACCTTACTGATTTTTCTCTAATCTCTTTCTTCTACCTCTTCTCTTATCGCATGCCTATTCCTTCTCTCGTCTAGCCTCTTGAACGCCACGACGCTCTCCCAGGTGAGCTAGCCTCCGAACCGGGTATATTTCTGGAGTTCTCGTCGACCGCTTGATTGTCTCTCTCTCACGCTTCTGTTTCGACCTTTCTTCGCGCTTCCTTCTCCTATCTTGGCGGTGTCGCCGTTTTCGTGTCTCGTTCGTTTTCTCTATTTGGCGGTGTCGCCGTTTGTGAATCTGTCTCTTCACGTTATTGGCGGAGTCGCCGTTTACTTATATTTCTCTTTTCTATCTTGGCGGTGTCGCCGTTTCTCGATCTTTCTCTTTTCTATCTTGGCGGAGTCGCCGTTTACCTATCACTCTCTTTCTATCTTGGCGGTGTCGCCGTTTATCGATCTTTCTCTTTTCCTTCTTGGCGGAGTCGCCGTTATCATTAGTTCTCTTTTCTATCTTGGCGGAGTTGCCGTTCCTATCGCTTCACTCCTCTTCCCTTGGCGGTGTCGCCTTCCCGGTTCCCCTCTCCTTTTCGTTATTTTGAGTTTTCCCGCGTTGCCCTAACACTCCCTAGGATCTCGAGTGCCCTGCACTCACGGTGTTCTCCCCGGAGATCACCTGGCGCCCAACAAAATCTAGTCTATCGTGTATCGAGTCTCGTTACTATTGGAAATCTGTTGAGAGAGGATCATTCGGCGTTTTGCGTACGGTTCCATGTTTGCCGAATACTTCGTATCTATCTCCGGGAGTATTGAAACTTTCTTTTTTTTTGGGAATAACGTCGCATTACATTATATTATTTTATTCGCTATTTTTTGAAAAATGATCGGATATATGTATTGTAACACAAATGTTACCACAGACTCCCCTCCGCCCCCTGGCTCGAGGTCCTACAGGCCTTGAGTATCGAGTTTAATATAGTCTGTAATGATAACTACGTATCCTTAAGTATTGTAATCACCGATCTCTAGTATTTTAGGTAAATTGTATATAGGATAAGATCCCTCCCCTCCACCCTTCCCTCCCTACCACCATCCCTGTAGGGCACTGGCTCGAGGACCATCGTCGAGGACTAACAGCACCCACCATCACCGAGGACACCATCGTGGACCTGCTCCGAGGACACAGCATGCCTGGAAGGAGCAAGAGAGTGGCTACGTCGCCGAGGCAGCGGAAGGCAGGGATGGCATGGGCAGGAGGATCAGCTGATCCGACCACAGGGAAATGACACCAGCACAGCCCACCACGACCGCCACGATTATGCAGCCCCGGTGCAGTCCCGTCACACGGGCAAGAAAAACGTCCCATGTGACAGCGGCGGAGCCCTCTCCCTCCGAGTCCGCGGACGTACCCGGGAGGACTTTGACAGGCCCTGGAGGCGCGCAGCCAACACGCGCGCCGGCGAAGCCAGCACC
Source organism: Cephus spinipes (assembly GCA_963971525.1). Taxonomy (NCBI): domain Eukaryota; kingdom Metazoa; phylum Arthropoda; class Insecta; order Hymenoptera; family Cephidae; genus Cephus; species Cephus spinipes. The sequence goes on from OZ020574.1 coordinate 20,342,803, forward strand.
GTGTTGCCGCCACGAGGCCCTGGAAGGCCCGGCGGCGCTGCCAATTTCAAAAGGACCAATGCCCTGCCATGCCGGAACTGCCGACCAATGCCAGAGCGCGTAGCCCTCTCAGATGAGCAGCCTCAACCAATCATCGAGACCCTGGAGGCCCACGAGGACAGGAAACACCGACAATTACTTCACTTCGAGCCAGGCCAGAATAGCGAGCTAACGTGTGCGAATACTGAGTGCGAGTGTGGAAGTACGAGGTGCGATATTGAGTGTCTTGGATTACAGTGTGGATTATTTGCGTGAGTACTGAGTGATTGCGGTTTTCTTTTCCTTTTCTTGCCCCCTTTTTCCTTATCCCATTTCTAGTATTTGCTCATTAGATTTTGTAGGTCCCCTCAGGACACCTTTCGCCGTCCCCACGTGGGCCGGCATTTCAGTAGTACTTAGTGTATCTCCGACGGGCCTTCCGCCCACCTACTCGAGGCCCGTGATATACTGCGTGCGCCCTAGGTTTAGTATTTCTGCGTCCCCTTTGAAACCCTCCGTGCCCTTCCTTCTCCAACACCTGCCCTCCTCTTATCCCATAACAGAGGTAATTTCGTAAGAAGCCACTTTGCGTTCGGGAACCTTCCTCCCTGAGATCCCCTCACCTCTCCCGCCGCTAGACCTGTCAGTCCCCAGAAGTAAACAAACGAGGACCTCTCGGGGTTACTCGTCGGTGCTACGCCGGATAAGTAGCTGGCGCCCAGAAACCTTCCCCTCCACTCCCTCCGCCACCCCTTCTCTCCCCCGAGTCCCGTTAAATCCCCGCGAGCACCCGCGTGCCTATTTTGCTTACATGTTCTAGTCTAAGTATTATAAGTCTGATTATATTTTCTTTACTACCATTGGTTTCTTTCTTTTCTCTATTCTACTTTAGTCTGTATTGGCATTGGTCTTATCAATTATATTCGTTTCTTATTCCACCCCGAGTTCCCCTTTCTTTTCGCATTCCCCTTCCCTTCTTTTCTAGAGATAGCTAATTACGGTTGACCCTGGATAGGAATAACCTAGCCAGCACGTCACAGTATATATTCTTGAATATTATTTCTTAGAAGTTTTAAATTATTTGAATCCTAAAATTTATTCAATTAATTGAAAATCATAGGCTTCTAATACAGTCCTAATGTAACGTTTTAATTAAAAAAATTGTATCAATATTGAACTTGTACTATAAGAAATGCAATTGAACCTGAAAAATTATACTGGCTATGAAAGCCATAGCTGAATTGAATAACAGTTGTTAATATATTCATGGCACGCGCACTGTAATGAGGTCGTAATATTTCGTTGCCAGGCGGCATTGCTTCGCAGTCACCAAGTAGCAATAGACTTTATGAAGACCACGGGTAATTCACGGTTGGTAGACCAAATGGCTGCACGTACAGTAACGTCCAATTGAAGTGCAACACTTGAATTTTTTTACATTTCTGTGAAAGTATGACAGATTTCGAAAAACCAAAAACATATTTATTAGGAAATTTCCTTCCCGTTCGAATGGTAAAGGTTTTATCCCGATCGGATACAAAATGGCCGAATGGCAGTGGTTGGAGTGAAAAAGTGCATTTTGGAACTTTTTGAAAAATTCGAGATCTAGTAGTTTCGATAGGAAATTTACATTTCTAATCAGGGCACGAGAGAGAGCATCCTCTGGCATTAAAAAAACACCCTCATTAAACCCCTGTAGGATCACTCTAGGGGGAATTACACCCCCTTGAAGTGAAAACACTTAAATGGCCATAACTTCCAAACCCGCCGGCCAATCTGGTCCAGTTTCTGCGTGATATCATCTTTAACGATACTGCAAATTGTCACAAAATTATTGTTTTCGGAGATGATCCCGTGACGGAGATCTCGAGATTTCGCAAGCGCACCCGAAGCTTCCCCGCCATTTTTCATTAGGAAAGCGATGAAATAGAAGTTACATTTTTATCCACGTTGTAGCTGAGATTTCAACGATTAAAACGCGCTTTTAAACATCCAAATACGAGTACGCTAAGGGGTTTAATTATCTGTTTGAAAAAACGCCTAAATTTTGCGAGTTCCGAGACAAGTGCTTCGCGCGCGTGGTAGGCTAGTAGTCCCCCGAGCGCCTTGAGCAAAACGCGCAAAATTTAGGCGTTTTTTCAAACGGATAATGACACCCCTTAGCGTACTCGTATTTGGATGTTTAAAAGCGTGTTTTAATCGTTGAAATCTCAGCTACAACGTGGATAAAAGTGAAACTTCTATTTCATCGCTTTCCTAATGAAAAATGGCGGGGAAGCTTCGGGTGCGCTTGCGAAATCTCGAGATCTCCGTCACGGGATCATCTCCGAAAACAATAATTTTGTGACAATTTGCAGTATCGTTAAAGATGATATCACACAGAAACTGGACCAGATTGGCCGGCGCGTTTGGAAGTCATGGCCATTTAAGTGTTTTCACTTCAAGGGGGTGTAATTCCCCCTAGAGTGATCCTACAGGGGTTTAATGAGGGTGTTTTTTTAATGCCAGAGGATGCTCTCTCTCGTGCCCTGATTAGAAATGTAAATTTCCTATCGAAACTACTAGATCTCGAATTTTTCAAAAAGTTCCAAAATGCACTTTTTCACTCCAACCCCTGCCATTCGGCCATTTTGTATCCGATCGGGATAAAACCTTTACCATTCGAACGGGAAGGAAATTTCCTAATAAATATGTCTTTGGTTTTTCGAAATCTGTCATACTTTCACAGATATTTAAAAAAATTCAAGTGTTGCACTTCAATTGGACGTTACTGTATACTCTGATGGGTAGACCGATGAATGCATGAACGGACGAACGAACAAATCGATTCCCGCATACATATGTATGTTACAATACTGTGCACTGGGTGTAACTTCATACGTTTTATCTGTGACTTATCCAGGAAGGAAAATTTTACTAATATACGACGAAAATGTAGTGACATATTGGATTTTGCCTGTTTCTAATAAAGATTTGAATTTACGATAACACGCATTAAACAGTAAATGTTAACGTGCGCACTCTGTTATTCTAATTGTTTAATACAGCGAGAGTGGTGTAACGCTGAGAGCGCGATCAACGGGTATTGTGACGGTATTTTGGTGATTATCCAGGTACGACGTAAAATCGCGACGTTTGCTTCGATGCGTCCGTAATTTGTTGGTAGGTGGATCGGACTCGGAGGAGCATGAAAAAGACGTTAAGGCGGGTTTACACCAAACGAGCATTCACTGCGAACACTGTTTGCGAACAATCGCGAGCAAGACGCTCGGGCGGTGTGAACACCCGGCCGCACCGAACACCGTTTGCGAACGCTGTTCTCGAATGTTCGCGAACATTCGAGCTCGTTCCGCGACTTGTCGGTAAACCGACGAATCGTCAAAGGATTCACTGTTCGTTGCTCGTCCGGTATGAACAGTACTTAGGTACTATCCGCAGGAGCAAGAGCGGCCGGTGGTTCTTTTCAGCACTTGAGTACGTGTTTGTATTATTGCGTCTTCGTGTTTTTATTTCCAAAAATGGTGTGGGATAACGAAAAATGCCTTGATGACTTTGAAATTCGGAAAAGATACATGAGACTGGCGTATGAGTCTCCTGTAGCCAAAAATCGAAGGGTTAATGCCAATCGAATTGCTGCAGGAATACACTCACGGTAGTTGGTATCATGTCCCGATATTTTTTCCTCAATTTTGTTTAGTAAAAAGTCAAAGTCCAATGATGACATGTGGCTGAAATTTTTGAAAAGTCCAGTATCATTCACCCTCACGTCAGCTAGCAATTGCATATAATTTCTTCCTTTTAAAAAGGAAGACTCCCACATTCTGCGTTTCCTCCTCTGGCGGCGTTTCTCGATTTTAGATTTCGCTGGTGCCATGTTTGCGCATTTTTGTCGGAACTTCGCCGAATGTTCGAGAACAACTGCTCGATCGGGCGTGCTCAGGCAGTGTGAACGGGGTCCACCCTTCATGTTCGCGAATTTTCGCAAACGTTTGCGAACGTCTGCGAACCTTCGCAAACAATGCTCGCTTGGTGTAAACCCGCCTTTAGGTGGACGAGGGACGGATCGGTCAGGTAGCAGAGTAGTCCATGGTCCTAGCCAAGTGAGGGATAGGAGTGCTCAGCTCGGATCAAACAGCGAAGTGATTGGGAGCCCTAGCCCTGGTTGAACAAACGGGCGAACGAACACCCATCCCCAAACGAACAGTGGAGAATTGGCGAGAGGAGCTGCTGCTTGACGAACAGACGAAATCGATGTTGGTTGAGATGTATTTATTTCGGCGAGTATCGCCTAGTTGGCCTATATTCGTCTGAGTTCCGTCTGCTCCCGACTGCCTTTTAAAAAAATTACCCTATTCTTAAGGGGGAATGGAACTTTTTTATATGTTAGTATATCCCACGGACAAGAGCTGCAAGGGAGGAAACTTTGCACCCAAAAATGTCCTTCTAGACAGCAATATCACTAAATTGATTGCACCAATTTGAAGCTTTCCAAGAAAATAACTTTCCCTGCGTAGCTCGATTTTTGAAACATTACTTAGAAAATATATAAAACAGAAGTGAATATCGACAGTGAGAGCCTAGAGACGTGTCATGGAGCCACAAAAATACCTTTGCCGTTCTCTACCCATCAGTTATCGCACTGTTGCACATCAGAACCACAGATGAAAATCGGAAAAAGGAGCACGTAGGGAAAGTTTTACACGTATCAACTTTACACCTTAGCCCTGGGACTTGCTACCGTACAACGAATTTTGAAATTTTTGGATGTGAATATGGGGAGATGTCAATACGTCGACTTGCCTTGCCTACAAATTCAATCTTTCACCACGGCGAGTGCTAGAAGCAGCACAGCTAGTGCAAACGTGCACCAGTGATGCCCACTCCTCTCAATCTATGGTCAATTAGATGGTCTTTATACATATTAATTGCAAATTTCCATATTAATCCACACGCCATTACGTTTTCCCAGTCACAATGTCAAATATCTAGCGTCCAAAGCAGATTTTAAGTGCAGTAGGAGAAAATGTATGAAAAATCTTTTCACTTCCACGTAGCCAGCTGTTGAGCATCACTGAAGCGCGACGTCACGAAAGCGTGCAAAAGTATAGTCGCGTATTTCCACGACATGCCACAACCTACGGCACCATCGTCAATTCGAACTTCGGCGATCAGTTCCAATCCTCCTTAATAGGCGCAATTACCAGTACTGTCTTCTGTTACTCATCAGTCATCACATACCAAGTCTTAACACACTATGGCTCACTAACCCAACTTCTTTCTCCTTTCACTTGGAGATGCTTTGACTTCAGTATTCTCCAACATTCTTAACAAACAACACGAGACAGTAACAGCGTCACAACACCTTGATAAATATATGTATAAAGTCACATATTAACATCTCTGACCATGTCAAACATAACAAAGATTATAGACTAAATTTTTAAATAATAAATCTTTCTTCGTTTTTCTTCCTAACATCTAATACCATTTCACATATTGCATAAATTATTGATCTATCTTTACTAAATACTAAATTCCCTATACCATAGGGAGGAAGAACTTGTAGAGATTTTAATGCTCGGAAGAATTTATCCGTTTCTTCCTTGAACTTTGTACAGCCCAGCAACACATGGTTGACATATTGTTTTGCATAGCCACACCCGCAAGCCGAACTGTTAAAATTTCTTATTCTGTGTAGATGAGCGTTCATACAACAATGCCCTGATTCCAGTCTATTAATAATGGAAACTCTTTACCTATCTAACTTCAGTTTAATGAGCCAAGGATCTTCCAGTTGAAGCTCCCAACGGTTAAAGAAGTATTTCCCTTTAACCGAAGCCTCACTCTTCATTCAGCTCCATGCTTCACTATTTGACTTTTGAATTAAAAATTTGGAACAGTCCTACCACATGCTTTGTCTAATAAGATAAGCACCAACCGCCCCATTCTTAGTCAACCCGCCTGCCCAATCATTACCGACCAAACGCACATGAGCCGGAATCCAAATAATTTTTGCAGATTGACCACTACCATTCAATTTCACTAACGTCATTTTAATACCCCTTATGATTGAATGAAGATTCTTGTAATATCCAGACTTCTTCAATCATTCACTACGCAAAGGGAGTAACTGAAAATCGCTACCCATTGACAACCATGTCTTTCTGTAATTTCCACAACACTCATTAATGCCATTGCTTCCACTAAAAATATTGAGGATTTATCGTTTAGTTTATTGTCCAACGTCCATTCATTCTCAAGTTCAATTATTCCAATTCCAGTCTTCCTACTAATCAAGTCCTTAAACCCAACCGTGAACACTCAAAACTGTTGGTTATAAACGTCCTGTGGTATCTGGTTCAGCGCACTCTGCGGGTCTGAAGCATTTCTTATTTCAATTCCAGATACATTATCTATCTCCGCTATCTTGAGACCCTTATTTTCTAGGAATTTATAGGGGATTCCAGGAATTTTATGTTGGATTCCATGAATTCTGCGTTGGATTCCATGAATTTCACATTCGATTCTAGGAATCGCACGCGATTGAGAACTTTCGAGGAGCATATAAACTTTTGAAGTAGGGATTATCGATTGCAGAAATTGAAAAATGGACGAAATTTGGCACTCAAAATATCAGTCTTTTGAATAAAATTTTGAGAAACGTTACTCTTACGATCGGAGAGAAAACCAAAATTTTAGCAACGATCGAAATCCTCAAATCTATGAACGAAAAATTTAAACAACTTCAAAAAAGAGGTGAAGGAACAACGAGAGAGAGAAAAAGGGACAGAGTGCGTTGGGATAAGTTGGAATGTACTTTTAAGGGAAGAATAAGGACTGGCGTCATTGCAAACTTGCGACACAAGGACTTGGGATAACGTTCAAGGTCAAACCGGCTGAAGGCGACCGTCTGAAATCTACACGGATTGGAGCGGGAGAAAGGGGTTCATCGAAGCTTTTAGAAGGCTCCTCGGGGTGGGGGGCAAGGGGCTCCATCAAAACGTCGCGCGAGAGGACTGTCGGCTCTGGGAGCGATCCTTCGCGACTTAGCACGGACACGAACCGTCGAAGATTCCAGAAAGTTCTAGAATGTTCTAGAAGGTTCTCAATTGCGTGCGATTCCTAGAATCGAACATAAAATTCATGAAATCCAATGTCAAATTCATGGAATCCCCCATAAATTCTTAGAAAATAGGGGACTCGGTGACGTCGCTTCCGAAAATCGTAAGCTCACGACGGCAACTTAGCATGGACATCCACCTTCGAACGTTCTAGAGTGTCAGTATATGTCGGTTACAGGAATCCTGGTCCAGAACTCCCCAACTTATACCACTTTTTGACGTGCTGATAACGAATATAATAGTGAAAATACCCGCAAAATTAATATAAAAATGGCAATTTTTCAAAAAAACACTTTCTTGATATTTTTTTCAAGTTAGTTACGCTTTCCGGGATAACAAATTTTTATGTCCGCGATTAGTTGCTATTGACGCAGTATTAGACGAGTAAATATAATATAGCGTAAGATACCAATGAATACAAAGAACGTGACTTTATTTTATGGAAAACTTAGACGAAGTGACAACTTGTTTATATTAAAAAAAAGAGTGACGTTGTCAAGCACAAAATTATCGAACAGAAGATCATGGAACACTCGTTTACACGTTGTTTCCAATGATTTATTCTCTTCAATACTTCCCCTCGAAAAGTGGACGATCAGAAAGTCTACTTGTCGATATCTCGAACACCCAACAAATCGAGACATCTACGATGTTTCACGCCTGACAGTCCTTTCGTTAATACGTCAGCAGCCATATCGTTTGTCGAAATATAATTAATTTGGAAATGATCTTCGTTCTGCAGAATGTCGCGAAAGAAGTGGTGTTTCACATCGATATGTTTGGTTCTATTATGAAAAATTTGATTTTTAGCCAATTTTTGAGCACCGTTGTTGTCGTTCAGTAGCTCGATGCATCCCAGAGACGAGAACCCCAGTTCTATCAAAAATCGTCGCAAATGTACGGCTTCCTTTGCAGCTTCGGTCAAAGCCATGTATTCCGCTTCGGTAGATGAAAGAGCCACCATACGTTGTTTCCTGGATTCCCAAGAAATCGGACATCCGCCTAATACGAAGACGTAGCCAGTGTAAGATCTTCTGTCGTCAATACAATTCGCCCAATCTGCATCGACGTAACCTTTCAGTGGCTCGAGAGTTTTTCGGAAATATATTCCGACGCTCTGTGTACCCTTTAGATATCTAAGCACTCGCTTCGCCGCTGTCCAATGAGTAGAATCAAAACAGGAACTGTATTGGCTCAAGTAGCTCACGGCGTGAGAAATATCAGGTCTTGTGCATATAGCCAAGTACGTTAAAGCTCCGATCAACTCTCTATATGGTAGATTTTTCTTGTTGCAGTTCTCGGAATTCTCTTTACCTTTCGTTAATCTCGTATTAATATCCAAAGGAGTGACCACAGGTTTTGATTCGTTCATTCCAAAACGCTCGAGGACATCATTCACGTATCCCGTTTGACACATAGTGATGCCGTCTTTGTTTTCGGAAAATTCAATCCCGAGACAATATTTTACATTTCCCAGGCTTTTGATGTCGAACGTCTTTGACAGATGTTTCTCGAACTGTTCGATCATTTTCTCGTTTCTTGATACGACGAGAATATCATCCACATAGATTATTACCAGGAAAATATCTTCCCCTCGTCCCGAATAGAATACGCATGGGTCAGATATGGCTCGCTTTATTCCGAACGTGGCAAGTTCCTCGCACAATCTGCAATGCGAGCGACGTCCAGCCTGTCGTAAACCATAAAGTGCCTTTTTCATGTGACATACTTTATTTCCCTGTTGAAGTTCATAGAGCATCTTTTCGGCCTTCTTTCTGGTTAAGCTGGTCTTAGGTTCAGATAGGATAATTTTCTCTATCGATTCTTCGGTATATTCGGGTACTTGCATGAAAATGTTTTCTTCCAGAACTCCGCTCAAGTATGCAGTTGTCACGTCAAATTGCTTGATTTTCATCTCGTACTGAGCTGCAAGCGCTGTGACCATACGTATTAAACTTATGCGTGCTACCGGAGCAAATGTCTCATCGAAATCTATTCCGGGACGCTGTGAAAACCCTCTTGCTACTATTCTGGCTTTTCTTCTCTCTAGAGTACCATCCGCATTGTATTTGTTTCTTAGGATGACTCTGCTACCGATAATTCGCTGATTCTCCGGGCGATCTACTAATGTCCAGGTGTCGTTTTTGATTATTGCTTTCAGTTCCAGTGCCATCGCTTGAAGCCATTCGTCGCAGTCCGGTCCGTTTATGGCATCGTGTATGGGGATTTCTGCCAAACCTACGAATTCTTCAACGTCTTCGACTTCATCTACATCGTTTACAATTTGAAATTGTTTTCTCGGTCTTCCCCTGAATCCAGTCCTAATCATTCGAGGTCTTCCTCTGCCTCTTCGTGTTTGATTAATTGGCTCAACTCTGGGTTGATTATTTCTGCGATCCTCAGGTTCACCGTTCCTTTCACTATTTTCGTCATTCCCGTTTTCTTCCTCATCGTCATAGTCATCATTGTAGTTTCGATTGTCGATTTCTTCAGCGTCGAACCAATCATCATTCTGTTCATTTTGGAGCATGTCCATATTTTCGATTGGAGTGATCGGGAAATCAATTGTTTTTCGATTCGGAGTTTCCCCTTTTTTCCATAAAATCCTCGTATTTCTTATTCGAAGAACTCTTCGGATCCTGGATGGATTTTATATCTCGCGTGACGTCAATTTTCCTCTCTTCAGGGATCCACACTCTATATGCCTTCGACTCTTCGGAGTAACCGACGAAAATACCCTTCTTTGAACGAGATTCAAATTTGCCCTTGTTTTGTTCGCGTTTCAAAGTAAAAACCGCGCTCCCGAATTCCTGAAAATAACGTACATTTGGTACTTTACCGGTCCAAATTTCAAAAGGGGTTTTCCCGTTGATACTTCTCGAAGGACACCTATTCCGAGTGTAATTCGCTGTGTTCACAGCTTCTCCCCAAAACGACGACGGAAGTCCGGTTTGAATTAGCATACACCTAGCCATTTCCACCAACGTACGGTTTCTTCTTTCGGCAATGCCATTTTGTTCAGGAGTGTGCGTGACTGTCAATCGTCGTCCAATTCCGTTTATTCTCAGGAACTCGTCGAATGAATTATTCACATATTCCTTTCCATTATCAGATTGTAGGTACTTAATCTTTTTTTCAGTTTGATTTTCAGCGAAAACTTTAAAATCTTTAAACGCGTTGAATACTTGGTTCTTGTCCTTCAGAAAACGAACGACACACCATCCTGAATAATCGTCGATGAATGTCACGAAATATCGTGATTTACCATTTGATTCGATGCACATCGGCGCACATACATCGGAGTATATAATCTCTAACAATTCCGAAGATCGTTGTGTCCTAGTAGGAAACGGTGACCTAGTCATTTTTCCTTGAATGCATGTTTCGCAGTCGAAGTTCACGCATGATTTATCCAGGTTCATTCCTTGCACAGTTCCCTTTCGGTCGCTTTCCTGAAGATCTCGCAGATTCAAATTCCCCATCTTTCGATGCCAGATCTCCGTCGCGCTCGATCGCGGTTGTGCAATATCACATTCAGACGTGGAATTGCATTCGTTTGTTATTTTGCGTAAAAAATATAAACCTTTCATTCGATCTGCTTGAAGGACCGTTGATCCCTCTTTATTTCGTATTTTAGCGGACTCTCGATCGAATTCGACTTTGTAACCTCGGTCCGTAATTTTTCCAACGGATAGCAAGTTTGTCCGAAGGTCAGAAACTTGAGATACATCCTGCAGGTTGATGTTCCTTGGTTTTCCATCGATTTCCGATGTAATAGATACTGTTTCTCTGGCCGTGATTTTTGTCGAAGCGCTACTCGCGAGATTCAATTTCCCGGGTCTTGTGTCTACGATTTTCAAAAGTTCTTCCGAGTTGTTACATAAGTGGGCCGTGCATCCACTGTCCAGAACCCAACCTTTGCGTTCGGATGTCAGGATTCCGCTGAATGCCTTTTCTTGTTCCAGCTCATCAAAACAAGCGTATAGACTCATGTTTTCCTCAGCATTGTTAGCTTTATCGTTTGGCTTCATTTTCTCTGCAAATCTCGGCAATCTTTCGCCATATGTCCTATCTTTCGACAGTTATGACATTTGTATTTGAACTTTCCACTCTTCTGCGCGCTTTGATTGCTCTTGTTATTTGAAATTTTACCTTTTCTCTCGTATTGATTCCTTGCGATCATCGCATTTGGTACTCCGTTGCGTGTATCATTCTTTCGCGCATCGAATTCTTCGACGATTTTCACTCGCAGAGTATCCGGTTCCGGTAATACGTCACGAGATTCGATCGCACATCGGAAATTTTCAAAGCTGTGTGGCAGACTGTACAAAAGCATCACTGTTAATAAATCCTTATTAATTTCTACTTCCATCTCGTTCAATTTATCGATAGTATCGAAAAAATTTTGAAGATGTTCTCGTACATCTCCACAGTCGTCCATACGATACAAGGTTAGTTGCTTCAAGAGCGTGGCCTTTCGGGCCGGTCCCTTTGACTGGTAAATCGTTTGCAACTTTTCCCACACCTCCTTCGAAGTAATACAACCCTTTACCTGTTTCAATTCCGAAGGGCTAATCGATAGGATGATATCAGATTTCGCTTTTCTATCATTGTTTTTCCATAATTTTACAGCGGCCGCGTTCGTGTTATCAGCGACGTCTGTAGGTTTTTCAGATTCCCCGCTCACATACGTCCACGTATCGTTCTTAATGAGGAGAGCCTCCATCTGGATTTTCCATGTGTAGAAATTTTCTTTATTGAGCAGCTCGATTCTCACCGTTCCGGACATTTTCCTATGGCTGATAATTTACTTCGAACCGTCAAATAAATTTTCGATTTTATATTGTGATTCTTTCAATTTTCACAATTATTTACTCATCTTCCGATTCCTGGGCCCATAACCTATTGACGCAGTATTAGACGAGTAAATATAATATAGCGTAAGATACCAATGAATACAAAGAACGTGACTTTATTTTATGGAAAACTTAGACGAAGTGACAACTTGTTTATATTAAAAAAAAGAGTGACGTTGTCAAGCACAAACTTATCGAACAGAAGATCATGGAACACTTGTTCACACGTTGTTTCCAATGATTTGTTCTCTTCAATAGTTGCGTAAAGGGATCTGAATTTAGTTTTCTCACACGACGTCGCCATAAAAATTCGTAAAGATGGTCTGCTAGGTGGTTTTTTTTTTAATTTCTCCATGAGATAGAGATGAACGCATCGAACGCCAGGATGTTTCAACGTTTTGTGGGTGTGCTTCGGCACCGGGATTTACAAATTTTTTGGAATGATTCACAGTGTTGTGTATATAACCATGAGCTTCTAAATTAATGTAGCCTTTCCAGCATTCCGTATAAATTTTTGTGTCAATAGCTACATGCTTTTTTATTAAAGAGATTAAGGTAGTCTCGTTTCTTTTGTTATCTGGACAAATCTCTAGTCGATTGTTATAAGGATGTCCCCTGTGAATGATTCCCAAGATCCAAGAACCTTCTACCACATGTCCCGTCTCGTACTTTCGTCGACCGATTTTACACTCGTCGATTTCGACGAGTTCTCCAATTCCTCGTATTTCACCTTCGTATACAAATTGTTCGTCAAGAGAAACCATGCAAACTTCTCGACAAAAAGAAAAACGGTCGGCAATTGTCTCTCGCGAAGTCGGTTAACTTTCAACAATACTAGATTTGCGAATGGTTTGTTCAAATGTAAAGTTAACAGAAAAACTATATGTTATGAGCATGCATGTTGCTACAGAAACATGATATCTCTCAAACCATGTATTTTCTGCTACAGTGGTATTATGATTATATTTGCCTTTTTTTCTGGCAAAGAAATTGACCACATACATATTAGTTGCGATTCGTATAGAGTCATGTTTTTCAACTCGATCAATTCGATGTCAGGTAACCATTGAAGAGTTTTTTGTGGTCTTGTAAAATTGGACTTAACGTAAAGATGTTATAAATTTGATTCATTATGATTGAGGTTTAATGAATTGTGTAATTTAAATAATCTAAATGAAATATACGAAGTATCGCTTTTTAACGAAACTATTATTTTTAATATAACATTAATTACAGTGACTAGCTTGTGACGTGATCAAAATATTTATATTGAAATATCTGACTTGATAGCTGATACTGAACTTTGGAAATTTGAAATATTTCAATTGAAATTGTTTTGTGTGCTTACTGGCGATCTTGCGAATGTTTTGAGTTTCTCCGAGGGTTATAAATTCTGGTATGCTGTGTTGCGGCAGGATGGAATGGTGTAGGTTGCAGATAAACTTAATCGGCTACAACTGGTTTCGATCAGTTGGGTTGCGTTGTGTCTGGTTTCCTTTAGATTGGTTTGGTTTCCTTAGGTTAGATTAGAGGGGATACTGGTGAGTGAAGTTTTTCGCTTATTTAACATTATCTCATTTTTCTCGAAAACTAATAGTTTTACAATAAAAATGCATAGAACATAAAAGATGTAATTTTTTACAGTCTACAATGTTTATTTAAAACTTTTTTCTCTAAAATTATTATTTATTGAAAAAATATCAAAAAAGTTTTTTTTTTAAAATGACAATTTTTTCAATATGAATTTTGCGAGTATATTCACTATTGTATTCGTCATCAGCACGTCAAAATACGCTAGAAAACAAAAAACCATATATGCTGGAGGTATGCGGTTTTCGAAACTTTATCCTTTGAGATTTTAGGCTTTCGCGGCCAATATTGTCATTAGTATTCATGGTTTCCGGATGGAAGCCGCGTCTGTGTTCAGCTTCGTGCCGACGTTTCGCAAACGTTTCAGTCTGCATCTTCAGGGCTAGGAGGCTCCGATACTGAAGCTCCCTGTTGTCAGGAAGTCAGAAAAAGTACATCGAATGATTTTAGCCGCAAATCAAGATCTATGACAGAATTTAGACTATGGAAGGCAACCGATTTTAGAACTTTCTTATTATATACTAGTCGGCAGTTTTAAAAAAATTCATGAAAACCAATGTGTACTATCACTTTTCATCATTACACGTAGCGGTGACTATTCTGATAAGCCCAAAATAATTAGTATTGATTCTTGTGTAAAATACGCTGAAGACGTATACATTTCGTATGTTCTTTCCAAATTTTTTATGGAAAACAGTTTATGTTCCATAGCATCCATAACTTATTACATCTTGATAACGATGTTAAAAAATACGAACCATTTAAATAATGGTACCCATAACATCAGATGTGACAGTGACATTGACCGTTTTTGCATTTTAAAAAATGGCAGCTGCGTATGTATCGATAACATTGTTAAAGCAGTTGACAATGAGATTTTCGTGATTGGCAAATTGTTATGTCCAGTTGATGAGTTGTATTCCGTGCCTTGTAGTTCGAAAGAATTGCATATTACAACATTCTCTACACGAAACTTTAGACTCGGTCACTGGTGTATTAACGAAATAATGTATAAAACATGGGGGGTGCTCAATAGTAATGTACGCACAATGTTTCCAATTTTGCACGCTGCACATTAATTAAAATAAAAATGTATGTAATTAAATTGAAAATGTTTGTATACATATACTCATACTTTCACTTAACTTTACCTTCCTTGGAATTTTCGTATATTGTTATTTGAATGTGAATATGTGCATTAATGCTTTGATAGCGAAATACCATCATCACGATTGTTCAAAATATTATGGATTTCATTATCTAGGAACCATGCCAAGATATGCAGTGGTGGAGTTCGATGAAGGGCTAACCGTTGTACCCACACTTTGGTTGAGCGAAACCAAAGAAGGAATAAGGTGCATTTGGCCATAGCATTTAAAAGATCAGTACCACGTTAATAAAGCTATTATACATTGTGAAGTATCACAAGCGGAATTACATGGCCTATAACTAATTGATTGATGAAAACAATATAACTAAAATGATTTTTTTAACAGATTCATATGAAGTAGCAATAAAGAAGTGTTCATTGGCCGAAGAAATTTCTAATGTTGAAGATGACAATGAAAATAATGTGAAGAAACATTTTTTGAAAAATTAAAAAAGTCACGGCGAGAGAAAGCAAAACGAAAGTAGTCTTCTAGTCTTCCACTGAAGAAAGCGATAACTCCGAAGCATCAATATCGTGGAGATGTAATACGCCATTGCGATCGACACCAATAATCAGTAACAGAAAATTCAAAAGTTCACAGGAAGCAAAAGAATATGGGAAAAAGAACAAACAATTGTTGAAACAAACTCAGGTAAATAATCGAATTTTTTTATTACAATGATTTTTTATTTAAAAAATTCGTTTTTTTTTTCGCAGAGCCCTTACTAACAGCATACCATCCGTTATCTATATTTCCGGAAAGTACGAACCCTAATATAAAAATTGTAGCAAACAATATCGTGACATCGCCAATCCCGTGCAGCCCGTCAGAAAAGCAAGGACACTGAAATCGGAAAATGGGTTTGAAATCAAAGGTAACATGTAAGGGAGAGTGGGAAAAGGTGAACCATGGGGATACGTGAACCACTCGGGATATATTTCAAATCCCTAGAACTTTTTATTTCATACTAATATGGATTAGTAGTTCTATCAATAACCTAACCTTCCGCGTATTCTAAGAAACGTGCAACGGTTGCTGTTTGTTACATGTACAAATATATTTTCAACGCATGAAATCGCTAAATTTGCGACTGTCTATTTATTCGGAACAAGTTCCTTGTTTACTATTCGTAATGCCAATCTTCATAAATTCAAGATCAATCGTAAATACATTTATAACCTTATTTCCACGGAAACGTTTTCAGGTTAAAATATTCTCTATCGTCGTGAGTGCATTTGTAATTTACACACGACCTGTGCGGATAGATAAACCACTTTTTGTGGAGATACATGAACTAGCTTATGATTCCTTTTTTTTTTCTTATTTCTTTCATCAGGCTCTCAAGATGGTGCGAACTTATAAACGGAAAACCAATACTGGTTTAACTGCGACGGGAACTATGAAAGCAGCGTTGTGTTCTCATTGTGAAAAAGGGTAAAGCATTCGTCAAGCAGCTAAAATTCACAGTATACCGTACCCCACGTTTCGTCGGTATGTCACGAAAATAAAAAAAGGACAGGAAATAAAGTTACACGCAGATTTTCAACAAAAATGCATTTTTTCTGAACTGCAAGAAATAGAGTTGTATGATTATCTCATTCGTTGCTCCAAGATGGGTTTCAGAATAAACAGCTTAGAATGCCGAAAATTTGCTTTTGAACTAGCTCTGAAGAACAATATTATAATGCCGCTTACTGCCGAAAAGACTAGTTTTTAGCATTCCGTAGGAGAAATCCAAACACAAATTGACGGAAACCGGAGAACTGCAGTTTAACAAGAGCTGCTTCATTCAACGTCCACGACGTTAAGATTTTTTTACGATAACCTACATAAAATCTATGAACGGGAACCCCAATTTTCTGACCCATCCGCAATTTCTGACCGCATCAACAAAAAATCCAAAATTATTAATTTTTGACAATCATGAGAGTCATTTGTCCGTTGGAGTTCTGGATTTGTCGAAAGAGAATGGTGTTACAATTTTGACTTTGCCACCTCACGCATCTCATGAATTGCAGCCATTAGACAAAACTTGTTATTCAGCATTCAAAGCAGCATACAATAAATCTCTAGATTCAATTATAAAGATTTTGAAACAGCCACTTACAATTTATGACAGGAAAAACGATCACTCCTCTCATGAACAACAAATTCATGAGGTGAATTGAACCTCGACCTAAACCAGCATAATTATTGATGAAATTGCACAAAGATGGCGAACCTTTCATTTTGTTGTTAAGAGCATTACTAATAATCATTACTCTTGTTACGTATATCGACCTTCACTCCGAAACAGAATAATAACGTAGCCGACAGGAAGTATAATTGCAGACTCAGCATGTTACCCAGTGCATTGCCTGTGCCACCTACCCAGCTGGTTAGCCGAGTGCATTCCTAACGTCCTAACCGTACCTAGAGCATCAGCAAAAATCGACTATATAAGCAGCCAAAATCATGGGACTGACGCTCAGAAAATCATTCAGTTTCACGCGTAAAACATCGGACTGCACGTTGTCACTCGTGGCTCTAACCGTTAGAGTATTAGATTCAGTGTAATATTCGCAATCTGGCCTAGGTACGGATTCGTTATTACATACCCTAGGGAACAAGCTGGATCGGTTACCGGGCAAAATTGAGCTGCATAGACTAGTCTTTCCAAATAACGCATATACTAGACAAATTTCTGTTCCACCAAATTTCTTCTTGCCTTAACCTCACATACAGTCAGGATTTGTAATCCGATTTCACAATATTTTTTATCCCAGTATTTCTCATAATCGAAACACTGTACACGACAATTAATTGAAAACTTCTAAATTGTTTGTAACAATATATCGCAAATTCACATTTTACTCGCGTTTTAAATATCTATTACCCATCCTCAACATTTCAGAGAATATCTATCCACGTTGGAATAGCAAGGCGTGTTTCAACACCTTAAACGAGCAGCGAACCCACCATTGAGTGCATTTTTACCGCTCGGAATTCATTCAAATATTATTCACGTTACCCCCGGTCGTTCCTTTTTCTTTGGTTACTTTAAAATTTTTGTTATCAAATTTAAAGGCCTCGCTAGCCACTACGGCCTACGTAACACTCTAATAAAAGTAAAAACTAACGTAAAAAGTGGTTCAACTATCCCCACTCTCCCCTATACCTTTCAAAATTATATATGTATAATCAAGTAGGAATTACGTCTTTTAATATATAAGTAACCGCATTTTTGTAGGTATCTTGAAGCAAATTTTGAAGAGAAAAACACTGCATCATTATACAGTCATACAAAAATTGGAGGAGCTCACAATCCGCGTAACGGCATTAGAAAATCACGGTTTTGTTGAAGTCTCCGATGTCGCGAATGACATCAATAAAATATTGCCGCTAACAAATGACTAGAAACTTCATGCATTCGAAAAGGAGCTCGAAACTGATGAGATCTTCACTACTGCCGTTCGTATTCATTTCACGACATATTTCTATTGTAATAATTAACAGTCTACTTTCCAGAAAAAAGTTTCATAACGTTTTACTAGACTAAATATACTGTAACGCCTGTTCCCGGATTTCCTAATATTGAGTCACGATAACTAGACTCGGGAACAGGGAGTACCTTCGCTCGATCGGTCCAGTATCTTTGAATTCAACAGCGACACGAAACCTGTGAGATATGCCGGTGGGCGCCAGGCATCCAGTGATGCCACAAGGGAACGATAATGAAAAGCACCAAGGTAGCGATAAGAAACGAAAATCTAACGACACTAGGACCGATGCGTCGCGGAAGTCTGACTAGCTCAGCCCCGTTAGGTATAGGAGAGGGGCGGGGTAATTGGGAAGTAAGAGCCGTAAGCCAGGATTACGTAACCAAAAACTTAACAATTTATTGCACCTGGCAACCAAAATATAACAAACATCAAAACCCGACAGAGATACGAAAGGGCTACCAGAGGTAGTCGCGGTAAGGTTCGGCGATTACAGAGTTCGGAAAACAGATAGCGAAGAGCGTAGATGCAACGCGCGCACCAATTCCGGCCGATCTGCCGATTACAATATTACTCTTTTACAAGGACCTTTCGCATTCCAGGGAACACAAATAATACGGATAACGCAAGCGGTACAATCAAACAATAAGTAAAGTCAGCGAAGTCAATAGATCATCCGAAGATAAAATTACACAGTCATAAGTAACAAGAGAACATCACATAAAAATTCGAATCCAGACCGCGTGGTCGACACTCAGATTAACTCCTGTAACAGAGAGCTCGGGTTGTCCCAGGTAGCATATAAAATTGTGCCGACGAACTCCTATTCTCGCGAATTCCGGGAGTCTCGAGGACTCAGGTAGCCGCGGCGGGATGTACACTATCCCAGGTAGCTGTGCGTATTCACACCCGTACGAGGAAATCTTACACGCGCGATCGGATCAACTAAAAGGAAAAACCACGTCCTACTCACGGAAATATCCGATGAAGTACGCTAACACAAGGTAGCCGCGACGTAAAGGAAACTATAACGAAATTACACGAAACAGACGAAACACGACAGGCTCTTCGCCGTGGCCGTAATCGGGGAACCACTATTTATCTAAAATATTCTACACTCGCGAACTAGCATATATCACTTATAATTCCGGCGACGAAGCTCTTCAATGGACGCTTGTTTAAGCCCTTGGGCCGGAGGTAGTTAACAGGTAGCATACAATTATATGGCTACCGTAGATAGCGTGAAGAGATTCGTACCCGGTTACAGAAAAGATTGCTTACCAAAAAGATATTGAAAAAGATATTCCACACAAAGGAAGCTTTCGCAGGTATTTCTGGAGCAGTGTAGTAAAACGTCCACCAGGTAGGGAGGTCCACGACGAAAGAGAACGATTACAATTTCTTTCCCGACACCCGGGGTACTATCCTCCCACCCGACCCTTAATTTTGCTGATTATAATTGGTTACTTATTCACCGCGATTACTTCCGCCAATCCTAGGTGCGTATTGACAATAGATCGGCAGGATCTAGGATTCGCAATCCTATCAGGTAGCTTTAACGTTGGAGCGGTTGCGCGCGCATCGTTCGCGCAGCCCTCTGGGCAGTAGTAGTTCGCCCGCGCTCCGAGGTGAGGCGGTGCTAGCGTCTTCCGCGTTGCCATGCCGCGGTCCGAATGTTATTGTCGCGGTGTTTTGAAGTGCTCCCGTACTCTCCGACTTTTCCCACTTGTGCTTCGAAATGGTGTTGTGACCACTCCAGGCAGCTGTTGGCCGATGCAGGTAATCCAGAATATTGGCAGCCACAGGTAGCGTATGCAACTCCTCCGCAGGTAAGTGAGCTTTTCCTTCCACTCCGTCATTTAGACATTGATGTTACTCCGAGTGACAGCTCCCCGCGCCTTACAGGTTGCTGACCGGGGCCTCGCTCCACGTCTTTGGGGAAAGCCTTATCGTGCCCACAGGGCACCAGGATCCCCTAGGACGGGAGACGAGGTGGCCCTTCACCCGTCTCTGTCGAGGATTCGTCCTGGGCGTAGTGTATTGGCATGCGGTGACTCCGAACTCGCCTCCCGATGTCAGATAGCCGGAAAGTCTTGGTGCAGGTAGCAGCAGTCTCGTGGCGTGTCAGCAGGTAAGACAATAACTCCTTTACAGGAAATTCTGATGGTGAGCCGGTTGAATTTGGCGGGCTCCAGCAGTGATGATCGGGTCGAGCAGTCGGTATAGCCGTCCCGTCGGGGTCGGTAATGTCGTCCCACGTAGATCTCCAGCTTCCAATCCTCCGTGTTGGTGAGTGTGTGCTCGTTCATAGGTATCAGTTAAAATTAGATAGCATTCATTTACAGATCTTATGTTTTCTAGGTGGCTCCCCGACCCCCGCCAGTGGACGTTTATGCAAATAGCGGGCTGTAAATCCAGCCCGCACTCCAACTTCCCATGACAACAACCCTGTGACGCGCATTTTGAAAATGCAACGTCACAATACATAGCTATGAACATCCGCACCCACGCCTCCATGAATTGTACATAAATATATACTGTTATGCGGTATGTTTGATATGAAATAGGTTAGAGTAGCCAAACGAGCGAGAGGCTCCGAATTAAAGCGGTCTATAGTTTCTCTTATGAAGAAATTAATGGCAGATAATGTAGCCGAAAAATATAGCGTATTCGGACACAAAGGTAAAAATGTTTTGAAAAACTAAAGATTCGAACCCTGATTACACATACGTACACAAAGTGCACTGCTTAATTGAATGAACAATAGTTTTGGTATAGTAACTAATGATTATATTCAGACACTCTTCACGAAATCCACACAGATGCTACTGATAATGCCATTAGCAAACAACTGAGATTCTGGTTGTCTCAAGTTAAAACACTGATATTGCGACTACACATGAAAAACTTTGCAGGACATAAACATTATGAATATAAAATAAATAACTCAATTACATGTGCTTGAGCTTAAAGGCTTTGAATTTTATTACTATGTAGAGGAAAGTGACCAAATATGGAACACCATTTTTTTTTTGTGGCATAAAAAAAACATCATGAATTAAAGACTTTTAATTATAAACACAGTCAGTCATACATTTTGGCTTATCTTAGTCACAGTCTTGTGTTTTAATATTAAACAACATATTTTTTTTAATTAAAAAATGTAAGTAACAGAATAGTAGCTATTTATGGAATAGATACCCAAATATGGAATATGGAAATAAGACACAAAGTTTCTCAAAAAATAAAAAAAATAGTAACGTCTTTTTATAAGAGATCTTGAGACTTTGGTAAAAAATAAAAGTAACTTATTCGGTTAAAGTTAACTTATTCTACTTGCAGAAATCACAAACCCAAGTCTCAATCTCTAAATCTCTCTCTAATCTAATATTCCATAATTAGGCACCCATTGACTGTCCATATTTGGCATTTTAGATATGCTCAAACTTGTCATCGCGTTTTAAAAATAACAATAGCTACGCAATAAAGAGTATCACAATTATCAAAACAAACGTCAATACAATACGCTAAATGTATAATAGCGTTATTCTTACAAATTAAGTAACGAAAAACACTTATTTTCTACATACCTTGAAAAGTTTGTTGGCACCGACAAAACGAAACACTCTTGCCGACTCTACGGCGCTCGCTCGACTGCCGAGATAAAATGAGTGCAACACTAAAGTGAGTAAGTGAGATAGAAGATGGTCGCGTATTTCGTCTTGAATTGATTGTTTAAGAGAACAGTGGTATTCCATATTATAGATACTATTCCATATTTGGTCACTTTTCTCTATTTGAATACAAATAAATATTTAAAAAAATATCATTGCCTTGAAATATTGGTACACTGAGCGGCATTAATGGTGTCCCAGAGGAAGTTAGGGGAACAGTGGCGAAGCGAGACTGGGAGCGGCCAGCAACCTTGAAGCAAGGCAGGCCGGAGCATAGTGGGGGTAGCCTTTTCCCCTCGCTCGGGACGCCATTTATGTCACAAGTCGGAACAGTCCCGTATAAGAGCGTCTCTCTCATTCCTAGCGTCGGTTTCCCATACGATTCTCTCACTCGTTGTTAATGGTGGCTCTCCGAGTTTCTCTAGCGCGAATAGGAGCGCATCCCTCACGCGCTCGCTCCCTGCGTATAACAACGTATTAAGAACGTTGCATATATGACTTTCAAGTTTTCCTATGAGTTGTTCTATGTAAACTATGAAGCAATGCTACTGTTCTATGGGACTACTTTCAATCGAAAAATGTTTTAAATTATTAAGAAAAACAGAATATTACAAATAACATATTACATATAACAGAATATTAAAAAAAATATAATTAAACTTAAATACAATGTAAATAGAAACTGGTTGATGACTGAAGTTAAATGAAGTAAACCTAATTAGCACTAGTATTATTTATTATACCTGCGACTTGTATTTTTATATCTATCAATCAAGTGTTGAAGTCCGGCATAGTGTTCTGCTAGCATCGATACAGGCTATGAGTGGAAGCAAGATGCTCTTATAGACAGGGTATGAACGCATGTGCAAGACGCTCCTATACGCGTTAGAGAAACTCGGAGAGCCACCACTAACAACGAGTGAGAGGATCGTATAGGAAACCGTCGCTAGGAGTGAGAGAGATGCTCTTATACGGGACTGTTCCGATTTGTGACATAAATGGCGACCCGAGCGAGGGGAAAAAGCTACCCCCACTATGCTCCGGCCAGCCTTGCTTCAAGGCTGCTGGCCGCCCCCACTCTCGCTTCGCCACTATTCCCCTAACTTCCTCTGGGACGCCATTAATGCCGCTCAGTGTACAATAAACGAAAACAATATTGCATGAATAATTACAAAAAGGATTTCCGTAATATTGATAATATTACCATTGACGGACATTCATACATTATCGCAACATTGCTGTAATGTTGCTGAAATGTACTGCAATGTTTTTATAACATTTCACTGCTGCTGTCGAAATATTGTACCAACGTTCCAGCAATATTCCTGTGCTCTGTGGGAATAGGCGAAAAGACATTCGCTCGATAAGTGAAAAGGAAATTAGCTACCGGCTAAACGGATGGTTTAACCGTGCACATATCCTATAATCTTCAACCAGAAAAGCATAAAATATGAAGGAAAGCGAAAGATGTTACCAAAGAACAGAAAGCAACAGCTCAGTAGAAAAATAGCAATCGACAAGGCAGCAAGAGGCGGCAACAAAGGACTTCGTTCTCTCTCTCTCTTTCAAGGGTTGGTACATTAGTCTTCCTCAAAGCTTTACACGACAATAATTGAACGATCGACGATCGTGGGCAAGCCGGCCCACGTGAGACAAGAACGGCACCGGAACGGAACGAACGTTGACGAAGGTGGCCGAGGTCTCCCGAGCTTCGACGCGCAGCAGCGGAATCGGCCGAGTGGAGACAAGCGGCGATCTTGTGGACGCGGCCCTCGAAACGCTAGGCCTGGCGTACCGAGGACGTTCAGGCGGCTTCTCGGCCGGACGGAGGTACTGTCGTTGGCGATCGGCAGGCCTCAGGCGGGCCAGGGAGATAAGCCTTATCTCCCTGCCAGTCATATCGACGGCGAATAGGCCCAGAGGGCAGTCCTCGGCGGCCGACGGAAACGGCGGAGTTTTCTCCCGGGTGCTCCAGGGCTTCTTCGGTTTGACGGCAGCAGCAGGATTCCGGCGACATCCAGGTCGGCGAAACCGTCGTGCTAATCCTTCCAAGGTGTTCCCTCACTCAATATTCGCCAAAAAATGCGGCAATCACGGACAAACGTAATCGCAAAAGTCTCCATCTTCAGTATGGTGGCGTCTTATCCTCACGTCCTTATGTCGTCATAGAGAGATTCGAGAGTTGAGATTGATTATAGCATAACAGAAAGCAAAGATAAGGCAGACTAAAGAAATGAAAATCGGAAATGTTAAAGGACGATAATAGACGTTCACAGACGGAAACCTTAAGAATAATATTTTAAGCGAAATCTGGCTAGTGGATTGTCGTGAGGAGCTTAGTTGGAGAGAGAAGTCGGAATTTATTAATTTTGTTGTGCGATTCGAAAGAATCACGTCACAATATACAGGGTATCCCATTTGAACTTAGTGCAATATCTCGAAAACAGGGAGTTTCCGGAAAAAATGTTTGAGACAAAAGTTGTCGGACGCGAAGGGGGCCATCTAGAGATACCTGAATTTTTAGCCTGGGACCTGTGTTCGGCCCTATGAGGCCCAAGCCTATTTTTAAAATGAGAACCCTTATTTCTTATTGTAGATTCGCGTTGTATGAAAAGAAATAAATAAGTTTTGTTCTTGATAATTTTTCGATAAACCCTTTGCAACAGACGTAAAAACGCCCTCGAAGTTAAGATTTGAAATGCTTTACAATTCCGGTCTCTGAGATCACCGGACCTCAATCCACTTGATTTTTACTTATGGGGGTACGTGAAAAAACGTGGTGTTTCAGGAGGAATCAACCACCAGAGAAAAAA
This sequence comes from Cephus spinipes, assembly GCA_963971525.1. Taxonomy (NCBI): domain Eukaryota; kingdom Metazoa; phylum Arthropoda; class Insecta; order Hymenoptera; family Cephidae; genus Cephus; species Cephus spinipes. The sequence goes on from OZ020574.1 coordinate 20,367,505, forward strand.
TGATCAATAGAATTAAAAGGACTTGTCAGATTATAACGCCACAAATACTAAGAGAAAGCATGCGCAATTTTAGTTATAAACTGAATCTGTGCTTGGAAAATAACTGTGGTCATTTTGAGCACTTAAGGGATCATCACAGTGTGACCGCCCAGAAAATAGCCGATTTTCGCGATTTTTTTTTAGGTGGATGGAATAAAGTAATCGGTCTAATTTTTTTTTACAAATTGAAGCACCTATGAAGTATACAAAATGATTTTTTAAAGGTTTCTTTAGGTATTGTTTAACCTTGTTTTCATTTGTGGAAAATTGAATGGAAAAAAATGGTGTCCCATGGTGGCCAGGATTGCGGGCGCAAATTTTTCCTTAAACAAAAATTTCAAATGGTTTATAAATCTGTAGGAAAGCCGCTATGCTCGTATGGAGGCTTTTTTGTTTTTAGTGAAATTTGAAAAAATGGTGTTCGTTTGAACAAAACGTATAAAAGTTAGCCTTTTTTTTCGACAGTTTTTCGTAAAAAAAATAGGAAGATTTCAAAAAAATAAAAAAGCTTCCATAGCAACATAAAAAATGACGTGACGAATGTTCTGTTAAAATTTCAAATGGATAGCTTGAAAATTCTTCCATTGAGAGTGGCCACCGTTTTGAAAAACACCATTCCTAGAAAAACGCGTTTAAAGTTTGGAGTGCGCCAGGTCTGACCCTGCAATCCCTTTTTCTAAGAAAGGCTGTAGCGACCGAAATAATTCGAATTTCGACATAAACATTGGACAGAATGTTTATAACCGTGTACACTATCGGATAATGAAAAAACACAAGGCTGCAAAGAACTTTGCAAATTGCTTCCTCATTATTTTACTTGGTTTTTTCTATCACAATGATGCAAAGTAGAATCTTACACTTTGCTTCTGAAGAAACAGCATGCTTTTTTAAATGTGAGTCCCTTCGTCTCTCTCAAATCGATTTTTTCAATCAATATACATGTATCTATATTTATATATCTAGTCGTCGTCTCAGCTTCAAAATAATATTGAAATATTGAATAGTAATCACATGGCTATAACAAACGTGCTTATACGTTATGAAATATGTGTGAACATTTTTTTTGCTTCTTGATTCTTTTCCTTCGTTCAGAAAGCCTCCACTATGAGGAAGTTCTTTGATTTATTTTGGCTATTTATATACATTGTGACGTGAATTTTAGACAATCCACGCCACAAACGACCCGCAGGTGTAGGGATATAGGATTTAACTGTTTTACGCTCCAAACGTCAGTCCTAGGTTAAGACGCACAGATTCCTTTAGTATTAAGTAACCAGCCTGTCGTCCGCTTTAATGTTTCTTTGCTTGGTTTTATTTGCATACTGCTTGCTTTCTTTTCTTTTCTTTCGTTGGATATTGTATGACGCTTTGGTGAGCCGAATTGGTGTGAGAACTGGTGGACCGATGCCGAACAACGGGGGAAGGGAGGAAAGAGGCGCTGATTTTGGTGACCCTTGTGGACCGACTGCCGCCGCTGCACGAGGAGTGGATGCTGCACCTACGGAACCCAGCGAGTCCAGAGTACCCGGGATGGGGCTCAAGCTTTCGTCTGCCGGCCGTCCAGCTGGGACGCCCTACGATCGACGCCGCCCTCGCCGCCGACCAGGAGTTGACGTGTCCTCCTCGTCCTGCCGCGAGGCCGCGAGAATATCTACGGCGGGCTCATGCCAAGGTACCGCCGGAGACAGGGAGGGAGAGCAGCCAGCACCGCGGACTCCCGCGCTCCCTGGCCTACAAACGGACCGCAGCACCCGAAGACTCCCGAACGTGCCGCCGACAGCTTCGGTCATTTTCGTGACTAGCGATGATCCTCACCGCAAGAATCCCTTTAAGGAATTTATACGTTTGAAGTTCGATATATTGTCACGGTTCCGCCAGCGCCGAAATAATGTAAATAGTGGGGGTCAAGAGGTCTCGAGCTCAGTGAAATTAAACGAGTACTTCACTTACGTTTGGAGCTTATTAGCGAGTGGTCGCAGTAGGGAAAGTAGTAAGCGTAGGCAAGAGAAAGGAAAAGAGTATCTATAGAATAAAAGAGAGAGAAGGAAGGAAGGAAGGAAGGAAGGAAGGAAGGAAGGAAGCCCTTCTGGCCCTTTCGGACTAAGTCTCCTTACTTTGCCGCTACTAGATTTGGTGAGACCCTTGACTACCATTATAAAATTGGCGAAATAATTTCTTTGTGTTAGTGAAAAGGTACCGCCTAGGCCTTCTGCCTCAGCGGACGTATCTCCGATTTTGAGAGTCCCGATGTGAATGTCTTTCCGCATCGGGCTAGCAAAAAGGACGATAGTGCTGGGATTTGCGAATTAGTGATACTTCGATAATTGAATGTTTGTTGGATTTTTGCCGCATGAGGCCCTAAAGTAAGCTCTCTAGACTGGAATCTGTCTCTAAATTAATTTTTCTTCGATAGTAAAACCTGTCCTTAGCGCCGCACTTTCAGGCGATATTTCATAGTATAATTTATTAATGTCTCGCATCTTCTGGTAACCGTTTATTGCTGATAGATTTTCCGGATTATTTAATTGAAGAATATTGAGCGCCCCTCTGGCCTAGTAGAATCTTACAAATCCTTTGTTCGCGGGATACACGCTCGACCTCGCGGCGACCGCGTGTGTTTTCGCCGGCCGTTTTGCCGTTCCTTCTGAACACGGCCGATTAATAATTACACTTCGTATTTTAGAATAAATTTATTGTACCCAAAAGGGTTTGAAACCGGCAACCATAGGATGCTTTTAGTGATAATTATTATATCTTATGCTCTCGCTATTTATGTGATTTCTTGGTGTTATTTATTCTGTATTCTGTATTTGTCGCGTGCTTTTCTGTTACTCTTCGACTCTCCGCGTTTTGCGATGGACTCTTTCCTATTCGCGTAAAGCTCTCTTAACATCTAGAGAATTGTAGTGACGAGTACGTCGGATTCTTTGTTCGTGATTCCTAGTTATTCATGTGTTCGGGCACGCCCGTTATTCGTGTTATTTATTTAGCGCCGTTTGTGAAAACATCAGAGTACTTGGTTAGTTCTCAGAAAAGTAATCCAACATCGAATTACTAGGGACGGCCCTGTGCCGCGAGTGCGTCACGAGCCTCACCGCTCCCCGCGATTACACGCTTCGCCCGCGCCTACAAACTCGCCGAGCTCGCCGCTCACGCGTGCGCCGACAACCGCGCGATAGCCGCCGTGCTACTCTAGGCGAAACGCCGTAGATCTCTGTACGCCCGATAATACCTTAGTATATCTAATTTCTGAGACGATTGATTAATATTACATGTCCGATTGATGTTCGTGGATTCGTTCCGCATTATTAGCGTCTTTTGCGTTAATCTTTCCGCGTTAGTGTAAGTCAACTCTTTAGTGTAATATTTCCGCATTTCAGTAAAATCCATTTGAGCGTATCATTTAATTTGGCGAACTTTGTATGCGTAGAATCCGTAAACTTTGCAGTTTGGAATTATATAGAGTCATCCTCGTGAGGTTCAACTGATGGAATCATTTAGTAGATTTTCCTACTTATGTTCCTGCGTTTGCTTCTAATTCTATTGCTGGCTTATCTCTACCTACGCTTTTCTTTCCGCATATATGTTATAGTAATTTCCTTAGATTAACTTCACTTTAGTTTATATAGAATCATTTTTCTTAGCTTTGTAACTTTGGTATAAGGCTTTTGTGATTTTGAATTGATTTGCTCTGCACCGCTCTGGTTTAATACTTTATCTTGCCGCATGTTCTGACTTATATGAATTTTCCTTTGGCTACATTTTCTAATTGCTTCTGATGACGTATTTTAAAATATAGCTCTGGTGCGTTAACTTGTTATTTGTGCTTTTCCTACTTTAAATTACTATACCTCTGTTCCCTGCCTGAACGCCACGACGCTTCCGTCTAGCTAGCCACCGGACAGGGCATTTGGTGACTTTTTGTTTAGCGACTCTCTCTCCTCCGCTGCTTAGTGGACATCTTACGGATCGGCCGTTGTCCTTTGGTGCATCTCGTAGTGAGATTAGGTTAGTGACTTTGTGAACGGGAGGCGCGTCTTAGGACCGTTGGCGTCGCCCCCGGATCCGTTAAATCCTTGGTGATACTGTTGAGAACGAGAGACCCGTCTTAGGTTGTTGGCGTGGTCCTCGGGTCCGTTATATTAGTGTTTAGTTTTAGCGTAACCCGGCCGCTTCCGAATTGGGTAAAATTTATTAGTGACAAAGAGAGTGCGTTGCACTCGTGGTACTCCCGCGAGGGATACCTGGCGCCCAACCCGTGAATTCGTGTTGGTGATAGGAGGCAGAGAGAGAGGACCATTGCGGGTCGTTTTTGCTGGCGTAAAATATATTGGATCCTTCGGGGAAAGTTTTGTTCAGTACGTCGCAAAATTTGGCGCCCAACGTGGGGCCCGGGTAAGGAGTTTTTTTTTGGTAGTTTTACGTCGCAACATATATTACCGTCTTTTAGTTCAGCTTTTGTCCGAATGTTGTAACCCATTTTTTTATTGATAATACAGTTAAAAATGAGGTAAAAAAAAACAAAAAAATAACGATAATTTTTTGAAAATTTCAAAACCACGTAAAATCTGAACCGCTTTAGCGATCTTGTCGAAACTCAATACCAAACAACATTGAACGTATCTTCAGTTATGAAGAACTATTTAGCTAAATCGTCGAACCTTTACGAAAGTTAGAGCGACCACCCCCTTTTTTCAAAAAATTTTAAATGACAAAATCTGAATGGCTGCATATATTTCAATAAAAATCGCAACAGTTAAAGAGGGATATCTACTTTACTTGCGTGTCAAATTTCAGTCCGATCGTCCTAACGGTTACTGAGTAAGAGGCATTTGAATTTTTGAAGCCCTGCACGCACACACACACACACACACACCCACACACACCCACACACCCACACACGCACGCGCGCGCACACACACACACACGCGCGCGCGCACGCACGCACGCGCACACACGCGCACACACACGCGCACACGGACATTTTTTTCTAAACTACTTTTCTTGACGTATTAGACCATGTTAAGTATTCTAACATGAAATTCTCGAAAAAAAATTTTTTGATGAAAACAGCTTCCTCTATGAGGAAGCAAAAAATCGATTTTTTGAAAATTTTACACTGTGATGATCCCTTAATCCGTTAATCTTGCCTAGAGTGGCCAAATTTTTGAATCGACCTTGTCTTAACCGGCCAACATTGTACGTTGATCTTGTCTTTATTGGCCGGATCGATGATTGGTCTTGCCTTGATTGGCAGGATTAATACCCTGTAGCTTCAATTTAGTCAGATTATGGAATCGCCAGTCCATATTACTATTACTTATAAAAAACTGGAATTTGTAACGTATTCAAAACTCAACTTCGAGGGTCTTTTTACGTCTGTTGCAGAAAGTTTATCGAAAAATGATCAAGAACAAAACTTATTTATTTTTTTTTCATACAACATGAATCTGCAATAAAAAATAGGGGTTCACATTTTAAAAAATGGACTTGGGCCTCATAGGGCCCAACACAGGCCCCACGTTAAAAACGCAGGTATCTCACTAGATGGCCCCCTTCAAGCACGACAACTTTTGTCTCAAAAATTTTTTCCGAAAACTCCGTTTTCGAGATATTGCACTGTCTAAATTCACCTTATATAAAATGTGAATTTAATATTAGCAAACAATAATTTTTCTCATACATATAATTCTTACTGATCGCATAAATTTGCATCGTCATTTTTTCTTTAGCGTTTATGGATGGTGTTCGACCCTGATGGCGCCTTGAAGGACCGACGGCTTCAGTTTTCATCTGAAAGGATGTCTGGGGCAGCGAGGTACTTCGTCTGGTACATATCAATCAGTTTTATGAGATCTGAAACGTCTGCAAGTCCTCGCTGACTACACCGGCACACTTCTTGTGCATTACGTAAGCCGAAAACCGAATCTCTTTGTCCCGGGGAAAATTAAACACGTATCCCCACTGCAAGGAAGGGTCTAAAGCATAAGGGATGCAGAAGACAGCACTCTCTGTATTTCATTCACGAGGCTCTTCTACAAATTTTGTGAAATTTACATCTTTAGACTCCAGTTTCCAAAAAACACAGATAAAAAATAAAAAGAAATACAATACAACCAGATTTTTATTTTAAATCAGTTGCAATGATTTCAAAACCAATCGGCGGAATTCACATTACTCCTCCGACGGATTTTACAGATGGGGGAAAAAAGCACGCGAAGGAGAAAGACTTATAAAAGTTATAAAAAGAGGTCTTTTCAAAGTACACCGGAAACGAACAGGTTAGAAGGTTAATGGAGCAGCGAATTCATCACGAGTCTATCCTTATCGCTGGAGATATGCACATATAAACTCAAATTACTACTTATTTTTTAGTTACCATTAAATTTTATTCTCAAATTAACGTTTCATGTTGTTCACTACGAGCATACATGACAGATGTATTTTGCTGCAATATTAACTTTTCCGTAATATTGTTATCAGAGCTGTCGTAATTTGTGGCAGGTCATCGAGGGGCAGAGGGGGTTGTACAATAAAAGAAAGATGCAGTTGAGTTAAAGTTTTTGCATATAATATTATAATGAGACAACTTACTTGAAGTTTCTGATACGGTAACTGGAATATAACTACTTTTCGCGAGCGATGTATAATAATAAAAAGAAAAAGTCATAGAAAGAAACAGAAATCTAAATTTAATTTTGAATTTGGGAATCGGTCAGCTAAATAAAAATTTTGACTAACGAAACTCATGAAACTCATGGACCGTAGGAAGCAGGTTAAATAAACAGAACCTAAGTTAGTATCATAGTTTAAATAAACATCAGTTTCGAATCAATAACGATGAGATAGTAGTTTAAATGCGGTCCACCAGTAGCTACGAGATGGATAACAGATTTTTCATAAGCTGTCACACACGTGAGTAGAGAAGATATGTCTTTTACTGGAGACTTTGATACGATGTCTTCTTAATAAAACGAAAATTTACCTCTCATCGATTTCATCTTGATGACCATGGTGTTGTAGTACCGCCACTTGATCCGTATTCTTATCATCGATGTCAACGTGAAGATGAGCAACGTCAATAGTAGATTCTGTTGTTTCAACTTCACTGCACACTCGCGTCACTACATCCTCTCGTTTTTCTTTCTCTTCGAGCATGTTGGAGTCTTTGATAATTTCAATAGACTTCGATTCTGTAACCTCATCACTTCCCACACTTGCACTGCACTTGATTCTACTTATTGTTTCCAATTTTCGCGAACCGTCACTCCCAATTCTTGTCATAGATCGTTTTTCCTTTGGAAGCTCCGTGTTAATGTTCACACAAGTATCTGGCTCCGACTGCTTTGGTAGTTTCGATAGATCCAGTAGAATTTCTGGTTTAATGTTCTTCTCAGATATTTTGTTTTCCTCTTCCTCGACGACTGTTAAAGTATTCTCGGAAATCGACTTTGAGAGTACCGACAGCTGAAGTCGACCTTGATCTGGCTCTTCAGTCGAGTGAGTCTTCTCTCTTGACGCTTTCGGCCTGCTTTCAGTTTTATCTGTCAGCCTCTCTATCTCGGGAGGTGACCTCACTTCCACTCTCGACTCGAACATCTTCTCAACGAGGCTCGCAGTTATTTCCTCCACGTCAATTATTTTCGCCGTAACTAGCTGTACATCCGGTAAAATTGATATTTCCTCCTGAGGTATTTCGTACAAAACCTGTATATCTTCTTGTATCTTGACTTCCTTCGAAGTATGAACAAGAGAGATTGGTTCAAATCTTTTCTTATCACATGATTCTGTCGTACTTGGTTTCTTTATCACGTTATATATTTTTGGTTCCTTTATTATCTCACTGGACTTGCTTGTATGCTTACTGTGTGCATCTGTAGATTCCAATTGCTTTGAACCTTCTAATATATCTAACTTATTTTCTTCCCCTAAAACTACATCTATCGATGTAAACCTATCAAATTCCAAAGATTCTTGTAAAACACTGCCGACATTCTCCTGTTTCGTAAGACTTTTTCTTCTTTCTGAAGATGCTGAAGGTCGCGGCTCAATAAACAAGGAATGTTTAATAGTACTACCGGCATGAACATCTGTAGCAGGTAGACTTACTATTTTTTCACTGCTCTTTTGTTTAACTAATCTGTCCCTACTTTTTAAATTCTTTCTGGCTTCATTGCGTTTTGGAATCTCATCGTCGAAAGATGAATTTTCAATAGCAGCATGCTTTGTTAAGTATTCCGTTACCCTTTCGATACTCTTCTGCGCCTTCAAACTCTTTCTTCTTTCCTTAGATAGTTTTTTGGCATTTGCCTCTATTTCCTTATCGGTAAGAGCCATTTCAGATGATGTACCCCCCAGAAGTTCCTTATTCACTTTCATATTGGTTTTGTCTTCGAGATTCACGCTTTTTGCTACACTTACAGAGACCGCTCCTGATTCTCCGGTTATCGTCTCCCGATTTACTTCGACGTTGGGTTCCTTCTCCTTCACTAAACTTTCTTGCCATTTCACATTCGCCATTATTTCATGAGAAAAATTCTTTTGAGAGCTTTCGGGTCCCGTATCATAAATCATTATTTCTTCCATTATTTTCACGTTACTAATTTTCTTTTGTGAATGATCCGGTTCGACAATCTCCTTAACTTCTGATTGCATTTTGACACCTTCCACGATTTCTTCAACCCGCTTCCCTGGATGGTGTTCAGCATGTCTAGGACTTGCCAATGTGGCAATGCTCGAGACGTGCTCGCGTTCAAATGGTAAATTGACGAACCGCTCCTTCACCGCATTTACATCCACGTTAGGTACTATACCATCGTTCGGAGAAATTGTTGCTTCTCCTTCTTCTTGCTTTTCAATAACTGATTGAGGTACAACTGCATTTGGACTGCTTTTACCCGATGAACAAAAATCGTCTTTTGTTCTAGGCTTCTCCTTTTTCTTCTTTTTCGGACTATGAACTGGTGTAATCGGAGATGCATCTTCGAAATCCTCTAAAGAGTCACTATTATCCGCCTCCGGTTTATTCATCGATGCTCTGCTCACACCTGCGTATCAAATTCATTATATTATTTAGCTGTATTATGTATGATGGCGATATTCATTTAATAAATGACTAATACGGATATATACGGATATATATAATAATATCAAAGTACGGTCATTTGTATGATATTAATTTTACAGATAATTTCAACAAGAATTTTTGTTGATAAATCAAAATAACATTTCATAAAGGAGACAAAAGTAAAGAAGTTTGTATTTTCGAGATTGCTGATGCTACATGCATAATATATACACTGTAGTATGGTAATACAGGCCTGTCACGAATATGCGTCCAGTTCAGTTACATCGATGCGTTCACAAGCGGCGATCTCGAGAACATTGCATTGAATTGCGTGTATACTGTTTTGTTGATTTCACCCAAGGGTGGATGCTTTTCTTTTTTGATTCTTTCACCGAATTCACAAGGGTTCATTTAAAAATTAAATATTTACCCGACTAGAAATTAATTTAAGGTCCTAAAGACTATCCGATCAGGCTTACCCGACTTCGTGATGGAGCCCCCTAATCGTACATGTAATGTGTGATAATAGACACGATCGGGTAAAAGTGATCGGGCACTTAAAAATAATTCAATATAAACTGGCTGGAGCATACAGGTCAGGTTTTGTAGTAAAATTTATAAGATTGTTGAAATTCATCAAAATACATGAATAATATAATCGAGTAAATTGTATAATTAAAAAGAGAAATGTAAAAATAAGGACGCATGTGTGTACTCATGGTTGATTGAATAATATCTATTTGCAATGTTGGGAACGGGGTTCGAACCTGCATTTGTTTCGATGCTTGAAGCGAGGAATGTGATATTGTACCCATTGGGCCGCCTGTCCAATTTGCAAACGTTACTTCGGTTAAAAATGATAATCATAATATTTTTATATAGGAAAGCAGTAGATGTGATGAATTTCTTTAAAGAAATAGTCCAATAAATATCAGAATTTATTAAAGTTCATTGAATCTCTAAATCTTGTAATTAAATATTTTCCTGTAAGAACAGCAAACGCAAAACTGTTATTATTTATTATAAAATGAACATTGGAAGCAACTATACTTATGTCTCAGTGATTAACAATTGTAAGCGTATAATACCACCATTTACACGAGTACATATCGAATGATAGAACAGCAGCCTTCTTATGCAATGATTGTATTTATTATTCCAATGTTTCTTTACCATGTATTTGTTATTAGAGAAACTGATTATGATGATAATGACTAACATGAAGCACGCAGTGTAAGATAAGGTAGTGAATATTGAACAGCATCTTAAAAATAAATAAATGTTCAATGAGCGGATTATAAGTTACATAATAAGTTTTATTGATAAGATAAAGTACCTAATTACCGAAAACATTGCTAAATTAGAAAAATACATAAACTAAGTCGAAGAAAATAATTGGTTTATTTCGATTGAAAAGTCAAGACAACGTCATTTAAAATATAAATTTTATAGATCTTCTTAAGTGACGTAATTCATCCCATCGAATAGACCCCGCAGGTTTTTTGATTGAAAAGTGATCCCAGTCGAATTGCTCCGTTCTGAGATATGTTATAATTTTAACGATTCTGAACATATGTCTCCATTGCCACAACCTTAGAGAATCAAATGGTTAAGAGATACAGAACTCTGAAGTCATGGAATCTGAGTGAATTGACATATTTGTAAGATGCCTTCTTTTATTTGCAACGGATGTAGATGCACGTGTATTCATGAATTACTGAGTGTCTATGGGTCCACGTGTGTGTGCGTGTGTGGTGCGCGCGCGTGGATCTATGTACCTCCAAAATATATGGCGAAGACACGTAAACTTCAAAATCGAATAGGAGAAACAAAGAGATTTTACACGCAGGCTCAGGAATATGTAAACTTTTATGTGAGAATAAAAAAAGCACTGCATTACGTTTTGGACACCGTGTATGGATTTTCGTGTGGCTTAACGCGCACCTCGAACCAATAGTGAATTGTGCGTTCCGTATGAAGCTGTGGTGCAAAGTTACGGCGTTTCAGCTGTATTTGTAGTCTGTCAACAAATGCGCTTGGCACTCGGGCCATGAAATAATTGCTAATCGCACGATCCGTCTGAAGCTGCTGCACATGACGTCTTAGTGAAGCTATATTTGGCATCCTGCGATTATACCTCCCACGATTATGCCTCCCACCATGCAGCGATGATCCGTGAAAATGCTTCACTCTGATTGGTACACCTTGAATAATTCCCATTTAAGAACTATTGAAAATTTCGACAAAGACTTTGCAGGATGGTGCTCGATATACCTCCAGATATTTTTCGGTAGAAAAGTTATTTTGGACACACTGTACACACGGCTACTTAGGACTATTGAATCATCTGAAGGTGGTTCTATCACGGGAATTACTGAAAATCAAATGGACAGAAACATCTTCAGGCAGTAATTTATCTTAGAGATATGGCAATTTAGTCAGATTCTATAGCCCGTACTCATACCTCTCTTTTAGCGTTAAGAGACGTCTATTAGTCGTTAAAAGACAGCAGATAGCAGTCGATAAAAGACGTCTTTAACGCTAAAAGAGAGGTATGAGTACGGGCCTATGACTTCAGAGCATCTACATCTCTCAACTTTTAGATTCTCTGAAGTTACAGCAATGGAAACATTTGGGGGCACTTTTCCATAAAAGAATGTACAAAATCCTTTATTTCTATTGGAATAATTTGCTGAGTGGAATACTTAGTTTGATTTCTGCTCTAGAGCCGATCATATTATACTGTTGAATTTTTTTTCATCAACATATTTTGTTGATAAGATAATGTAATATGATCCCGACGTAAATCCGATTCCCTGTTCGATTGTGCAGTAAACATAACCATTAGGTCCCTAGAGAACATTCAACAAAATTCTAGTGGACTGCGGGGCCCGTAAGAACTATCTATGTGGCAGTCGGGGTATCAAGAGCATAACAGACTGCAGTATGTACTGGCCAGGTCCTACTATATTGGAAAATGGCCGAGTCTTCGCAGTCGTAGAAGATTCGCAACACTGCAGAACTGCAACATCCGAAACATCTATATCTATGTAAAAGCTATGTCCTCTGACGTAAATAGGACGCACCACAACTGAAGTAAATTCAACGATTCCGATGGGAACGAAGACCAAATTTGGTGATGATCTTCCAATTGAAAAGCACGAAGCGAATTGTCGTTTCCATTCCGGGAACTCCATAGCGTCACTCGTGAAGTAGCTAAGACTAGGGAAAGAACGTGTTTTGAATTGGTTCAGTTTTTAGTTTACGACTTCTAATTTGTTGTTCTGAAGATCCAGGACATCTGGATTTCAGATTTTTTTGGAGCAACTGCAAGATAGTGAGTGATGCTTTTGGTTTCAGTGAATTTTCAACATAGGGAGATAGACTTATTCTTGGTGTCGTTTTGTTACACGTTACCTTACGCATTCCCGATTAATTGTGGATCCGAGGATTGCTAACCCGGTGGCAAACTAGAGGAGCAGTCATATCTCTTATCTTTTTTATTTTGCGTTACCATTGATTTAGCTCACGCCATTTAAAATCGTTTCTTTAGCTCAAGGATACCGTGAGTCCGTTAACTCTGGCTAACTTAAAATTCTGTATAGCCTCGTTCTGCTTTTAGAATCGTTTAGTTCGTTTAACTTCAGTCAGAGGACAATAATCATCGAAAATTTTACTATTAGCAATGGTGGTTTGTCAAAAAGAATTGAAGGTAACAGATTTTGAACTGTCGCAGCCTAGTGTTTTCGATTCACGCCTTTGTCGATATAATTTTTATTATACCTAACATCCATTCTACTTACAGTTTTTTAGTATGGAACAGGGGTGCTGTTATTTGCCCAGCAATTTCTCAAGAATCAGTACATACACCGCCGTCGGAAAGTTTTCGGATAATGTTATAAGTCGGGGAGAACTGAAGTAAAACGCAGAACCGTTTGAGGTATGTTTTCGGTTGTACAGTACACAGAGGAATGGGGTATACTTTGTAATATAGACAAATCTTAAATACAATTTAGTTGAACGCTGCCCGAGAAAAACTCGCGCAAAAGGGTTTGAGTGTAGTTATAGGCCTTGTTCGGAAACTTGCCGACGACAGTGTATATATTTATATTTAAAAGACCTGATTATAAAATTTAGATTTAAATATAAGTCTATGAAGTTATTTAATCAGTATTTCAAGAGGGTTATTCTCAATCGGAATTTTAATTCAGTATAATTGGTATATAATATTTAACCATTTGAGTGAGACATACAGTGCGCTCACGCTGCTTACATTCTATGTCGAAAACTCTTCCGGTATCAGGCCGCAAGACCCATAGCAATGTGACGATTATCAATAATTCTATCACAATTACTATTTCATAAGATGATCGTAACAGGCGTGGAAATCGTACGCATTATTGCCACTAAAAATATAACGATTATGAAAGGTCGGAAGTGACGCACTTTGATTCAATATTTCGTCACATCTGTTTATTTATACAGGGATAGAGTAATAATCTAACAGAGAGAACGTAACATTTTCTGGCTAATTCATTGGCACATTTCTTCATCGGAATTCTTCGGAATTTAATCATAATGTCAAATAATACATACTTTATATTTTTACAATTACATAATAATTATCAATTTGAAAACTAATTTGAAAAATAATTAAATTATAACCTACTTTCTTCTCATCTTTTCAACGCTGACGTCTACTCGTCCCTTTTTTTTCGTGTAAATTATAAAAAGTAATTACCACATTAATTACGAATTGAATGATAAGTACTTTACGTCTAGAATTAAGTAAAAAGTATAAGAGAACCATAATTAGTGTGTTTATATATAACTAGACGTTTCCGTGGTATAATATTACGTCTTGATTCCATACAGGAAATTACTGTTCAACGCACGGAATTTCGATAAACATCTATTTCTCTACCAAATATCTGTTATTAGAAGTTTTGAAATAGAATTCGCTTTCTGGAATAACGTCACAAGCATTATGTCGAAGATTGAATGATAATTTATGGCTCACGTTTGAGGTATCGTAGAATCCATATGATGTGGCGCATAAAGAGCTGATGATCGGAGTTGAAATTTTAATCCTATAGAGACTGTAAGTAGATCGTAACGTAAACATTTTGCAGTCTTAATGTTGTATATTGAGCCTAGATATCTTTATTTGTACCGATTTTGAACCTACGAAACCCTATTCCGTTTTTGGATTCCTTTCAGCCTCATTAGCACTTCCAGGTCTTGTGCATTTCATTTGGGCTAAGAAAGAATAGGCTATATAAAGATTTCAAATGACATTATACTTTTTTATAAATGATATCTATTCCCGAATTAAAATTATAAGAATACATTGGACCTTAAGGTTCTAAATGAAGCCTCTTTGCTTCTCTTCAACCCTAATATCTTGCTTAGAACCTATACATTCTACTAATTTCTATTTCAACCTACTTTGAATATCTATCTCTTATTAGCTTATTCCAATCTACTTTAATGTTTCAGGTCCTACTGTAAAAATTAAAAACTTGTTTATAAAATAATTTTTTAAAAAGTTTCCTACTTACACATACACACGTAGTTATTTATTACTATTCGCTAAGTCATTTTCAACTTTGAAGAATACATCAGACGAAGTAATACATTTTTATGGTCTGAATGAGTTCAAAATTTATAATATTACGAAGAGGATTTAGTGTTAAATGTTCAAGTGAAATTTATTTGAAAAATTTTAATGTAGATAATAACCTTGCAATGCAATTTAGTGATATCAATGAGGATTATGAGACATTTTAACAAAGAAATAACATCATATGGCTTTAAATACTTACATAAAATTAATCAAAATAATTCGATAATGAAAAACTAATTTAATTTACGCATAATCATTAAACGCCTAATTATGCCTAATTTCGCCATGTGTAAACAAAATGTATATTCTGTACTAAATAAGATGTAGTAGAGATGAACCAAGGATGCTGGACGATCGTCAAAATTAAGCAATAAAAATGGAGGACAATACTTGGATGCAGGTGAATGCTTTGTGTTACAATAAGAAAATTAATGGTAACACAAAGAGAAATATGTTCTTCCTTTTTGCTTTTAGTCAGGACCTGTTTTACGAGGTTTATTAGAAGTTCTATATACCTCCTACATTGTACTTTAAAATGGCAGAAATAAATATTTCTTTAGATGGGCTTTCGTGATCACAGTATCACAGGATAAAAAATGCAAAAATTTCCATTAGGTATAAGGAATGAGGTCAAATGCAATTTAAACGAGTCAAATACTTCAATGTATTGAATAATGCACCAGCTTGTAGATAAATAATCAATATGAATATTTAGAATACTCAGGTTCAAGATCATACTTCCATATTGTTTCGCTAATTCTATATAAAAATATTAATTAATTGAATTTAATTCGATCCGGCGATAATTCGAATCTCCTTGATCAACTTACTCGATTTCGAAAATTTTTTTTTCAAACTGATAGTTATCAAAATCTTTCAAAAGTATGTGTATTAATTATTCCAACAACTTATTCATATTTGATCATATATTGGCTTATTTACATTTTAAATAATCCATCCATTCATATGAGTAAAAATTTAAAGCTCCATATAGATCTTGAACCCAATTATTATCGGTTAAAGGTTGGCATCTATCAAAATTATATAATCGGAAAATATTTCGGACGTTAAGGGATCATCACAGTGTGACCGCCCGAAAAATAGCCGATTTTCGCGATTTTTTTTTAGGTGGATGGAATAAAGTAATCGGTCTAATTTTGTTTTTACAAATTGAAGCACCTATGAAGTATACAAAATGATTTTTTAAAAGTTTCTTTATGTATTGTTTAACGTTGTTTTCATTTGTGGAAAATTGAATGGAAAAAAATGGTGTCCCATAGTGGCCAGGATTACGGGCGCAAATTTTTCTCAAACAAAAATTTTAAATAGTTTATAAATCTGTAGGAAAGCCGCTATGCTCCTATGGAGGCTTTTTTGTTTTTAGTGAAATTTAAAAAATGATGTCCGTTTGAACAAAACGTATAAAATTTAGCCTTTTTTTTCGACAGTTTTCCGTACAAAAAAATAGGAAGATTTCAAACAAAATAAAAAAGCTTCCATAGCAACATAAAAAATGACGTGAAGAATGTTCTGTTAAAATTTCAAATGGATAGCTTGAAAATTCTTCCATTGAGAGTGGCCACCGTTTTGAAAAACACCATTCCGAGAAAAATGCGTTTAAAGTTCGGAGTGCGCCAGGTCTGACCCTTTCTCTTTTTCTGAGAAAGGCTGTAGCGACCGAAATAATTCGAATTTCGACATAAACATTGGACAGAATGTTTATAATCGTGTACACTATCGGATAATGAAAAAAAAATCGATTTTTTGAAAAATTTACACTGTGATGATCCCTTAATTCGTATCGTCTATGAATAAACTCTTGAAAGAGTAATTTCGAAAAATATGAAATTCCAGAATGTCCAAAACCATCGTTTTGCTTCCTCATAAAGGAAGCTATGTGACGGTGAAAAATTGTCATGTCGAGATTATTATGCCACCATGCTTAGAATGTTCCAAAACGTCGAGAAAACGCGTTTGGAGAAAATGTCTGGATGTATGTGTGTGTGTGTGTGTGTATGTGTGTAATGGCCTCTCGAAATTCAAACGTGTATAACTCGAGAACGGTTTTAGCTACATCCCCCCATTTTTGCAGGTATGTGCAGCTGTATAATCCCTTCATTTACTATAATTTTTGTCATGATTCAAGCTGTGGCTCAAAATTTATGTCATTTTCAAAATTCCAAAAAAAGGGTGTTCGCACTCTAGCGATCGCAAATTTTGTGATAATCGTCTAAATAGTTCTTGACAAAGAGATATTTATACAAGGTTGGTTGGTATTGCATTTGGACCGAATCGATCGAGAAGTTTTGATTTTATGATATTTTGAATTTTTCGAAAAATTAAATTTATCAATATAACTCCCGCCAACTTTGACCGATTGAGCTCCAATTTTTCAAAAGTATAGAACATCATTTAGCCGTGATGTGTCTCAAATTTGGCCGAGATCGGAAAAACGGATCTGATTATACGTATATGCAAGTTCTTGAATTTCAGCCAATTCAAAAATATTAGGCCCGAAGAGATCATGCAAGAGATTTATCCTTACATGCGTTCTCTACAGTACGAAGCACCCCAAGTTGCGAGAGGCATGGGGACTCACGTTAAACAAGCTGCAAGTTGAAACTTGCAATTTGCTTCCTCCGAATCGTAAGTAGCGTACGAAGTCCCTATATGAGGAAGCCAAGAATTTTAATTTTGCAATTTGCTTCCTCTGAATCGTGGGTAGTAGATGAAGATTCATCTATGAGGAAGCGAAAGATTAAAAAAAATGAAAATGCTTCCTCATATAAGGACTTCGTACACTACTTACGATTCGGAGGAAGCAAATTGCAAGTTTCAACTCGCAGCTTTTTAATATTCAAATGCTTCTATCCGATAGTTTCGATGTTGAACTACTTAGCACAACTTTAGCTTAGCAAATTGTGATTCCCAAGCACGATTTACAAATATCCCGATCATCATTTCAAAAATTCAGGTATTTCGGATCATTGTTTCATTTTCACTTTTATTTATAGTTATCAGCATCACCGTTACTTTCAATTATTCTATGTATTTACCCTCTCCTGATTATCATTCCCGACTTTGGTATTCCAATTCATTATATTACATGTTCATAGTTAGCTAATTTCCAGTTCAGCCATCTAAATGTAAGCCATAAAATAAGAAAAATATGTACCACAATGCAATAGAAATAGACACATGATAGATGTAGTTGGGATGTCAGCAACACCTCACGCACCAGATTATGTTATTTTTAGGAACAGTTTACTTTCGTGATGGTGAGTTTCCATTCATAAACAGGCGGAAATTTTATTATTATGACTTCAGATTAATTAAGAATAAAATTCGAATTAAGATTAAAAGTTCTATATTTGATTTTTTCCTAAAAATATTGTTTATTATATATTGTATTAAAGTTCAGTTGTTTTAACGTTGAACGTTCGACATTTAGATATTTTAGAGAAATATTTGAACTATTATTCACAATCAATAGAACATGCTGAAACTATGTTTTACTTATTGATATCCATGATTTTATACAAACATTATTATCATGAGAGAACTTAGCGCTTCCGTTCGAAATTAAAAAAAAAAAAACATATTTTCTTATTCTAAAAAATAAAATAATCGTTATTGCTTTAATAGCAACCTTTCGCCTAAATAACTAAGTATCTTGTTATATCCAATTTGTTAATAACAACAATTTTTACTTGGAGTGTGAGTAACACCTTGTGTACCCGTTTTCAGAGTAAGTTCTTCTGGTTATCGTTTCCCATGTTTAAATATTCCGTCTGAATCTTAATATTTAGTCCAGGCTATTGTTTTCAATGGACATGTTTCAAAGCCTACTCTCGTACTCGTTCTGCATCAGTATCACTCTGGCTCTGTTTACGGATATGCGTTTGACAAAGATAAAGCGATACTCTAGCACACGAAAATAAGATTTTGAAACGAACCTAACGTCTTAGTACCTTGAATCATTGTTCCTTATGCCCAAATATTATCAATTTAAACATCTTAAACGCTAACTCATAATTCCCGATGTTCATCGAGAAAATTGTTAATATCCATATAGACAGTCAAATACGCGTGATTATTCTCCCCGGAAATAGTACTTTTTACAAACACAGATAACGGGCGGTGCCGAAACAGTTATGATATTTTATTTAGGATGAAATGCATACGCAAATGCATTTGCATACGTGATATTGTTCCTTCTTGCATTTTTCTATCGGTGTTACATTCTGCGTTCTGCCGCATAAGTATAAGTGAATAAAAAAATTTATACGGTTTTTGTCCTAAAAGTCACGTTTTGGTCTATTTTTAGTTGATTCTATCCTCTTCATTGAAAACGTGTATTATTTTTGTACGGCAGGCTGTACGTTGTATTCTTTTTGTCCGAATAGTGATTGTTTGATCTGTTCTTATCCGCTTCATTCATGAATTAATATTCTGATGAGGTAAGCCAAAATCACCTTAAAAATTAAACTTAAAAAAATTGTTTACGTAATCAAAAAAGGCTATTATTATTATTACTATTTATTATTAATAATAATTATTGTAATCGAAATAAAAGTCTGGTTTTGTCCGTCTGGCGGATATTATCAGATCATAAGAAAACCTACTTTTATACTGTTTGTTAAAAATTACGAACAAAAATAAATAAACGTTTAAATTAACTAGGATAAAAAAATAAATATTATAGGCAAATTTAGTGTTTTTAATAAAGAACAAAAACCGTCTAAATTTTTTCACCCGGGTAGTTAGTCACAACGAACGAGCACAGATCTACTACGGTTACGTTTCAAAATCAGCTGTCAACGCCTAGAAAGTATGTTAAGTCTATGTTTACTCAAATTTACATTTTATCAAAGTTCAACGATACTCTAAGTGCTATCAGCTAATTTCAGAATGCATCTTGTATATTTAATATATCATATTATACGAAATTGTTGCTATTGTGAACCCCACTTTATTATAAACGAAAAAAAAAAGCGTAACTGACCTTTCACAAAGGGGAAGCAGAAAGTAATACACTTCGATATGCGCCTCGGCATACTCGATGCACAACTCGTAACTTAGAGTAAATATAGGATATAGTTGTATGGCATTCCTACAGGTCGTCCAATATTATTTTATCGTTCAAAGGATCATCACAACACCATCGAGAGTAAAGAGAGTAAAATGACAAACATATCAGAGAGTTTATTGAATTTTTATTAAGATAATGAACAGCGGATGAAATATGCGTTCTAGTTTTGTTTATATTTTGAATTAAAAACTTGCACTTTCAAAATTCACATTTTGCCTCCCCATACGATATTATCAGATCAAGTGAATACTAAGGCATTGTGGAATTCGTAGGCGTCGCTTCCGCCAAACGTCGATATCGACACTAATGATAGCGCTTCACAAGCGGTCTTCTTGGTAGTCCAACGTTCTCTTCCAAACTGATTCCTTCACGCGGTTCCAACGAAATTATACGTTGGCTACGAACCACTGCTAATCTTAAACCGATATGCTGCGGTGAAATATCTTGCACTTTTGTCTCTGTATAAATGTGTTTAAGTATTTAGTTCGTTTCCAGACGCCATCCGGCATTACTAAATACAATGTTCACGCAAAAGCTAAACACTTAAATTCCAATTGAAAGCGAGATATTCGACAAAAAGAATTTATTTCTCCATTTCCATTTTAATAGGAAATTTTTATAGAGTCCTTCGCATATGTGGTATTACTGTACAGAGATGACAGAATGTTGGTAGTCTCGCATCGTGGAAAGAAATCTCAGTAATCTAAGGAAAGACGTCGAAAGAGATAGGACATTAGCATGAGACGAGCTTACTAGTAATGGACAGCTGGAAACTAATGCCTAGCGGTTGTACCAAAACTTTCTTACCAATAGGATTTATTTTGTTGAGTATGTTGAACTACTATAAACTATATTCTGGATTATCATAGCCATAGAATGCCGCGTCAGCTGAATGCGAAGGGGACGCTCAGATTCTCGTGAAAGGGCGATTATGGAGAAACCCACTTCCAAGAAATAACCTCGAAAGCCTCATTGCAGTACCACATGTTGAAATTTATATTCAAGAAAGAGTTATCCAGGTTCTCATTTAAAATACATTTTCGTGATACTCTGGTGCTTACTAAATGTATTAATCAGTTTATATAAATTTTATTTAAGATTTGTCTATAGTACAACATATACCCTGTTCCTCTGCGTACTGTACAACCCAAAAAACATACCTCCAACGGTTCTGCGTTTTATTTCAATTTTCCCCAATTTATAAAATTGTCCGAAAACTTTTCGACAGCAACTTATAAAAGACATTAACATTGACAAATAACGGCGAGATGATTCATATAGACGATAACCCATAATTAGAAACGGTCAAAGAGTTTCTTTAAAGTTTCCAGTTGCTGGATAAGATGAAAAACTTTTATGAATACCACTAAAGTCATAAAGCTATTTTCGAAAGAGATTCTGTGCGACCTACAGTCGTCGAACTCGCCAGCATATGCTTCGACTATTTCAATGTATGCAGTTCGTGTGAGACTGACTACACCATCTTGTAAATATCTCACACATCACATCAATTTCACAAGCCCGTAACGGCCTACGTGACTACGCGAGTTATTTTCCAATGAAAAAAGAAATTAACAGAGATGTTTTAGTTATTTAGTACTTTAAATTAGAATGTTCGGCATAAAAGTTAATTTCTTACCAGCAGAGCATTAATAAGATATCACATTTGACAGATAGACATAGATAAGTAATTAAAATTTGTACTCTTTATGCAGATAAATGTAATTTCACAAACTTCTACTAATTACGACATTCCTACACTCTTATACCATTACATATTCTTTGCTTATGTAAATTTTCGCGTGGACATCATTTCTGGCCAATATTAGCTAAAAGACTATCGGTTTAATTACTGTTACTAAACCTTTTGTAGTTAGCGAATAAGTTCGAGTGTGCTTACATAACGTTTATATACACGGGTGATAATTATACCCCACTAGGTTTGAACATTTTAATACCAGCTACACTGACCATCTATTAAAAGCCGCCAGACATGATTCTTCCGGGACTAAGATGATATCCCCCCAAAACACATTTTCAATGTAAAGTTGCGTGTTTAGAGATCGAGTGACTCTCATATAAGCCTGCAAGTTGTCAACAAAAAGAAGTGATATCGCAAACACTGCAATAAGGAGTTGAGACACAATTTTGATGGCATTCCGAAAATATCTGCATACACGGACACAAAATCATGGAACACAGTGTGATATTGATTCTATACTATGGCGTAGAACGACGATCTAAACACGCCGGAAAAATGCACAGACGACCTCGAAATTGAACAGCTTCGAATATATAGAATCACTGTGTCCCATGATTTTCTGTCCGTGGATGCAGATATTTTCGGAATGCCATCAAAATTGTGTCTCAACTCCTTATTGCAGTGTTTGCGATATCACTTCTTTTTGTTGACAATTTGCAGGCTTATATGAGAGTCACTCGATCTCTAAACACGCAACTTTACATTGAAAATGTTTTTTGGGGGGATATCACTTCTTTTTGTTGAATGTTCCAATCTTGATAATAATTTCTAACTTACTGTGCAATTAAACAGTTTTATATATCATTACAATAATTGTGCATTTAATTATACTGCACGCGTGTTGAAGATTTAATATTTTTATACATTCACTCATTTCGATATTTGGACAAATTTTATCTGATATATATCCGTCAAAATTGTCTAAATTTTTTCAAGGAATAATATTCTAAAAACTGCCTAGCACGCTCCTGGCAGCTGTCATATTTCCGCAAACATCAACAAACACTATAAAGTGCTGTACACACCACAAACACGTTTTTTGGGGCATTTTTAACGAGTGGCGCGCGATGATTCTGGCCATGGCTCCGGCGTGCGCCAGCATTTGACGTGTTTGATAGATTAAAATATTTGACTTAAATTATGGTGTATTTCGTTACATTTGTGTTCATTCTTTTTTTTTAGAATTTTTCCGTCAGAGTTTGCACACAAATATGCCTTATAAATAGTTAAAACTTATTTTTGTAATTTCAAAGTGATGGCGATAGTAGCGCCACTAGCATAGCATTAGACTTAATGGGTGGCCGGAAAGCGAACTACAAAACTTTCAGACACCCTAAAAGCGTCTGAAAAATGAGAAAAATGTGAAACAGCTTATTTCACCCGGAAATTACGGAAAAAAATATAAAAACGAACAATTATAACAATGTTATGTACGTAACACAATCTTAGGGCTTCTAGGGAAGGAAAAATGGCTTCATGGAGTACTTTTTCGTTGTTAATTTTAAATGAGAGGGAAATGAAATTTGAATTTTTGCTTCCCGCTAGTGCGGCCACGTAAATATGGTCTCTTCGTTTTCCCCGTTCTCTAAACACCGGGAAAATCTACCGATCTCCATCGATTCCGAGGAGCTGAGAATAAGTTTTTTTAATACGATAACAGCTAACAGCAACGCGTTGTGGCACATCGAGCTGTTCCACAGATGAACGGTGATACGATTAGCATTAGCAGTCAACGTGTTAATGCGTACATTTTCCTATATATTATTTCAAACACAGCAAGAAAGACACGTCGTAGAGGGAATGGATATACCCAGAATATATTTTGAGGTTGAAAGATATAGTAACCACCTATGCAGTGTACGTCCGCACGTGTACGTATGTATACTGTACGATCGAATCTGACTGGATCACTAAACTGATTGGATTAAAATTTCCAACAAAAATCGAATTCAGTATATCGATGAGACAATAAGTTGTAGTTAGATAGTTACCCGTGTGGGAATTCAGTCAGGACTATGAGCGGAGCACGATCAGGTTTCCCTAATTCTGATCGGGTTTTGGTCCAGACACCCGATAGCCGCCTTATCGGGACTCTAACGTTTTAGCCGCGAAGCTCATCTCGAGTCGACATTTTATACATCCATAGGTCTTCGAAATTCGAAATTCTTCTTTAACCATTAACTACACAGGTCTGACTATAGGAAAATAATTCACAAGGTGAGGTCTGTGAACCTCGATTGCAAGATTATTACGGCGAATAGAATCACTCAAAAGTAGAATCGCTCGCTCCTTAGTTCAAACGAATTTATTGACTAGGAATCAAATAATAATTATGTGATAGGTTCTTTGTTAATTTATTTAAAATTTTCATAGAAACTAATTCGACATGGCTAAACCTAAAATTGGTGAGGTTTATGAGATCGCACTTGTATAGTTAAATTTTAATGTTCCATTTACAAACGAAAAGTTGAAAATAAATTTAAAAACTCATTTAAAAAATTATTTTCTTTTTAAGTCTTTTATTTACGCATACGTACATACACGGAGAGAATTTTCTAGTAAAATTATAATGTAATGCGGAGTAAACATGGGACAAAGTAGAATTTCGTATAATAATACTGTAGAAAAAACGAAATTTTAATACCCCACCTAATATATTTTACTATGCTGGATAGTAAAATATTGAAATTTGGAAAATATGCAAAAATGCATTATTTAATCACTTGAGTTTGAAAAAGGTTCTAACTCACTGCTAAAATATGTTTGAGGCACAAACTAGGAGCACAATTCTCATACAAGAGGATCTGTCGTAATCCTTTTAAACCTTACAAATAAGTGGCGAGTGGGTGTAGAATAATTTCGACTTGGACGATCGTAACTCTATCGGACACTGTTTTAAAAAACGCTGAGGCAATTTGATCCGGTCCCACTAAGGACCTTATTGGGCATACCCGGTTCAGGTCCCCTAAACATTACCGACTGGGTCCTTAAGGGGGGAGCCTGCTTTAGAGGCTTCAAAAAATCGATTTTTTTTTGCATAAATGTCTTCCTAAACTATCCAAGAATGTGTCCCTAAAATTTTATAAGCAAATTCGAAATATTTTCGGAGTTACAGAAGAAATAGTGAGTAAGCGTCGAGCAGGTATACGATTTCTTGGCATCCTGAACAGTGATCCATACGGCGACAAGTGCACAGTGACTAAAAACGAGTACGTGGGACATGTACAAAAGCGCATGGGTACTCGTCTCCGCAACAAGAGGAAACAAGAGAAGCTCGGTGGAAAGAAGCGGCTCACCGAGACTTTAATAAAAAAATTAACAACTTATTACGGTCTGGCGATTCGAAGAAACTTGAATTCTGTAGAAGGTATGAAAAATGCAATAATGGCGACACTTGATCATTATTGCTCTACAGATGAATTACCTCGCCACGACAATTGCCCGGAAGGCGCCGAAAGCTGGTGTGAGTGGCGCAAAGCTGAAGCGACAAACACCCTGGCTGCTTTTAAACATCCGCCACGTCTAATTGACGAACATGTCGAGAAGCACATTCGTCCTGTGTACGAGGAATTATCGAAGGACGAGCTGCTAACGAGGTGTTTGGGTGGACACACACAAAATGCGAACGAGTCGTTCAATTCCACTGTGTGGCGCATGACGCCTAAACACCTTCACTCAGACATTAAAATTGTTGAGATTGCTGCTTACATCGCTGGAGGAATGTTTAATGAAGGCTACAGTGCAGCATTGAAAACCATGCAGTTACTGGATTTGAAAATTGGACAGCAATGCAACAATTTTGCCGAGAGAGTTGACAAGGAGCGCATCACCCGAGAAAACAGGCGCGCTTCATTGTCAAGTAAAGAGGCCAGAACAGCCCGCAGACTCGAACATATGGAAGAAAATCAGTTTTTTGAAGAGTCTGAAGGGCAACTCTATGGACCAGGAATCGCTGATTAGCATATTAATGTGGTAAGTTCAAGAAAATTACGAATTTTTGAATACGAAAACTTTGACGCGCAATTTCTCGGTTTTTCATTTTTACGCTTTTTCCTAATTGGCGGGAAAGATAGGGAAAAAAGTAAACGTCCTATCGAAACGGGACAAAATTCATTGTATTCGGGATTAAATTCTCTTCTAGTTGAACCTAAAAAACCTTAAGAAAGTTAAGATTAACCCACTTTTTAAACAATATAAAGGGAAATTTTTTTCCCAAAAAAGTGAAATTTTTTTTCAATTTGCGAGGAATTGTTGAATTTTTCACTTTTTGTTGAATTTTCTTGGTTTAACTGGAAGCTATACTATTCAAAAATATAATTCTTTTTGAATTTTTTGTTTCAGATGGAAATTGCGACCTGCATCTTTCCCGCCGCAGGACAAATGCACACTCGACGCGCCTCGGCAAAATGCTTGTACCAGGCATAATATGAAATATATCCTAATGAAAAAATTTGAGAAGACTGTTCAAATATACAATAATAAACCCTGAAAGTTTCGTTTCAATCGGATATTTCTTTCCTTCCCAAAAAAATTCTCGAAAAAATCGATTTTTTGGAGCCTCTAAAGCAGGCTCCCCCCTTAAGGAACAGCGGACAAATATCTAGTCGGGAATTATTTTCAACTACTTACGGTTAACTGAATTTAGCACGCGAGAGCAGCTACCTTAATATCCACTATCGTGGATTAGTGCCGAAAAAATAGCATACCTTATTAAGTCAAATATTTTAGTATTTTGCATAGTGTATTTCTTTCTTTTTAATCCTTTCAGCTTACTCATCTTTCCTAATTTCATTATTTCAGCTCTAGTATCATTCAGGGGCTCAGCTACTTGGACTTCAGCAATGACTGTCTGAACACATGATGAATTTCTGTATTATCTTTTAGCTACCTTCGTGTTAGAAATTATTACGCATCTTTTACTTGATACCTGGATATTTGACGCTCAACAGCTATCTTTTCTTAGAGTACCTCTGTACCTCGTATCTAGCTACTCTACTCGAATTCGTACACATCGAGTAAAGATAACGTTTCCTTGTTCTACCTTATCTATACTTTTTGCCTCGGTACTGAGACGAAAGTTACAGATTATACCTTAAGACTTGAGCGAGGTTTCTTATCCGGTGCAGAAAATTCAAGCACTGCAATGCCTACTTGGCGTTATTGTTTCTTTCTTTTGTTGTTTATACTAATGTAATATTATGTTGACAATATAAATTCACAAAGATCCATGGATAAAAATAAATGTTACCTTGAAAATTCAACAAAGCGATCCATGATAGAACTCACGAAAAGAAAAGACATTTAGACTCTAGAGCCCGTATTCAGAACTCGCTTTTAGTGCTAATAGTGCGCTTTTAAATTTTTTCTTAGTGAGTTTTAACTACAAGCGACTCTGTTAGTGACTTTAAGAGCGAGTTGTGAATACGGACTTAGAAGTCTAGAAAGTCAAAGTCTAGAAAGGAGTCAAGAAATAATAAAGAGCAGGAAATAATCGAACAATAAACTGTAGGTGGAAGTGCTCTAATTGTGAAGTTTGTTTTTAAAAGAATAAACTTGTTTTTGATATTTCGTAAGATTGAAAAGTTTCCTTAGAGGTTTCTACGGAAGCCATACTTGCATAAATTTGCGCTTGAAATCTGTATCGATACATTATTAATTAAACTCACCACCAATAATTATCACTTATCACGTATTACATTTTTAATTTCAATATCAAAACAGAACCACATGAATGTACCACTTTACTGATATATTGCGACGTTACAGAATGATATAATTTAATGCAAATATCTCATGAATATACAGAATTTATTGATACTTGAAAAACTTTGCAACTTTATGTATGTTGAGATCTTATTCATGCTTAAATCCAAAAGCTTTCATATAACCTTGACAGAAATTTCATTATTTCGGTGTTCGAGCAAATCAAGCCATGTAAAAACGTTATGCTATTATTCATAGATTGAAGCACTTCGCACCCTAACAATACAAGTGGGAAAAAAGATTAACGTGTGGCATCATATACGGGGCATTGATTTATTGTACATATTTACATGTGGTATAACCTTGAATATATATATTTGACGTAAGGAAAAATACAATTTGTACTAATATGTAACACATGCAAAATAAGAACTGTCTGGCTATTTAATCTGTGCTCGTTACGTTTACGGTCGGGCGCTAGATAGTTTTCCTATAATAGTTAGCGCCTGGATAGCAGTAGGGAAAACTAGCTGGCATCATGTTACGGTGCACATACAATATCTACTAGTTTTTCAAATCTGCTCAAAGATTCCAAACACAAAAAAACGTTCCCATGACGGAAATAAATAAGAAAGTATAAAATAATACAGTCCAACAACGCGTAACTGCTGTTTAACGCATAGTGCCTCATGATGAAGCCGAAAAGTCACTAACTTTGCTCATCTTATGACGTGCATTAAAATTTCACGTGAAAATACATGTGTATAGAAATATTGCAATAATTATTGCTGTACCCGGGATATTTGGTTAGGGGGACCTAATCGAGAATACTCGAAATTTCCTTATTGCAAGCTAACTTTAGCAACCTCTGAATGGAAACAAGACAAGTTAACCCAATTTGAGATTTTAGTTCAGCAACAACTGCTCATGAGAGGTCGTCACTGCCTAATATGCTTTCATTTTTTGCAACATGCAATTCCTGCAATATAATATATTGTTACGTCTCAGCCCTCCTATATACGACACTCGTTAACCCATACATATACACAGCCACTTATACCCATGGCCAACCCATATTATTATTTTACCCCAACCTATATACACATTATACACATTACATATGTCGATCAATCGTTTGATATAACTAATTTTATTCATTTATACTTATAAGTTTATACTTTTGTCTTGTTTTATATTCCGTTATATTATTGGAATCTTTAATTATGTTATCATTTATTTGACCGGAAAAATGTTACGCTTATTATTCTATCAGGTATTATGTTCTTAAGGAATTTGTCATACCAATCCTTTATTATGTCTTGAAATAAAAGATAAACCTGAAGCTCCTCGAGACTAACAGTACTCGCAAGGTTTCAGGTACAGAATTGGAAGACTCAGGTATGCAACAACAGATAGATAATTGTTAGTACTCTGATTTGTTAAATGATCATTGAGAAAGGGAATCATAGACCAATCAAATTCATGAGAAGTAATGGAAGGGATAAGAAACGAAGTCTTTAAAAAGGGTTGGAGAGACTAAAAAGATGTTCTGTGGTAGAAGTGTGGCGCTGTAAAGTACTCAAGTGGAAGTTTTGTAAAAGAAGTACAAAGTGAAAGTCAAAGTTAGAGTCGAAGTCTAGAGTTCTAGGAACGTATAGTCTCTTCAATTCAGTTCTTCGAAATTCATACAGAAGTGAAGCATATCTGGTGACTCTAATCTGCAGGTTTTGTGAACCATTATCATCACTATCATTTACGAAACCCTGATTACAATTTCATCGGGACTGAGAGTCCATCCAAACTACCTCATTAAATCATCATACTTCCAAGGAAGGCAATAAAAGGAAACAGTTGAATTCCCTGGAAATCATTGGGTAAGCCTATGAGTACATTCACATACAATCAGGTACACACAATAATTCATTCATACCCAGAATATCTAACTTACATAAAACGGATAAAGAATACTCGAGCAAAGAATCAATCAATTCGTTCAGTTAAAATTCGTTCTAGTTTCATTAATCAGGATATCATATCAGACTCAAGGAACAATCCTCCTCGTATCGATCAAGGTATCCTCTGGAACCTATTTCCTATTCCTCCCGAATCTTATCTGCTGGAACAATTGACATAACGCGTGGACGTACCGTTTAGCACCGGCAAATCTGACCAACAAACCATCCTAACTACCTTTTCTAAATCAGCATTCACGAAATCTCTTGAATATTGAACGTAAGAACTTAACCATATTCCGCGTATTTAGAGAGCGATCGTAACAATATTATTATAAAAAAATACAATCATTGCAAAAAATGGTCCCGTTCTGTTACTGTACATATGTAGGATCCGTGGAAAAATATGGGAATTAGATCGGAACTCGAACCCAAGTCTTCTACTTGCCGAGCGGATGGTGTGCCCACTAGGCTATCTAGGGCTTGTGACCTACTCTCCTGCGAAATGCTGTAGAGGCTCAAGATAGGAGCCCCTCCCACCTCCCTTACATAAGTATCCATGTATGTGTGGAATTATTGAGTTACACGCTTAACCCTTTTAGCACCTAACGACGATATATCGTCGTTCGGTGCACTCGCCAAAAATACCAACGACGATATATCGTTGCGCCTCCGTTAGAGCCTTATTATACTCATCACAAAGATCTGTGTTTAAGTATAACTTCATAAAATGTTAAAATGGTTCATATTCGATGCAACACAAGTGAAAAAATGTTTATTAGATCAACTTTTTGTTATATCCTATGTTGTTTCGTGCCGAGATAAGGTAGAATAGAATAGAGATAAGATAGAAACGGGACACGGGATATCCCTCGGATATCCGTCGACACCAGCTGTTTCATTGCAAATGATTGCAAAATGCAATGTCTATACACTATACTACCAGATATATATAAAGCGATGACCAAACGATGATTTTTTCTATATGCAATTACGTTTTGAAAAAGAGAAATTACTTTGTACGATTTTCATGATGTCTTATATTTATGTTATTCTTATGATTTTTAATAAATATCGAAACTCCATTGGTATCGATTTATTCTCCATCCATTTCGCAATATGCTGCTTTTTGAATTTTGTAAATATCATGCCTACTTTGGTTTTTACGAGCATTTTCGCAAACCTCTACAAATTCGTCGATTCGGCCCGGTATTTTTCGCCTAGGTACGCTCTTTTCGCTCGGTGCTAAAAGGATTAATAAAGCTAGAGTGTAACTATAATTTCTTGCAATATTCACTTTACGATAGTAGTATTACGTTTGTCATTCCTAAAGGAAAAATCTTTATTACAAAAAGAATGTACATATTTTATGAGCATTATTTTATTATGATATTTATTGTACTATCTTTTTGAATAAATTGAAGAAAATTTACCAATACTGTATGTACAAATATTAATGATTATAACTCTTAACCGAAGTAACGTTTAGAAATTGTGTTGGTGGTTCAGTGGGTAGAGTGCCACACTACTCACTTCGCATCTTTGAATCCAGCCTCCAGCGCAACAATTAGATGTGTCTATTTATTAAATTACTTTTAAATACCGAATTATTACATTATATGAATTGGATATTTCATATACTTTGTACCGTGATTTTTCGAATCACGGTCCCAAGGCGGCTCCGGTTACCGCTACAGATAACGTTCTCGATTTCTGGTTCTCTTCGGGTCGCCACCCTGCTCAGAAGCTACGCTCTCGGATTGATTCGCATATACATGTCAAGGCTCTCGGAAGATTTCGTTGTTGTTTATTTGAGGTCGATGTGCTCGAATCTGCCGTGGGGAGATAGTCTCGACGTACCGAGTTGCCCGGCAGAGGAGAGTACCCGACGGAGACGTCTCCACGGACCAGCAGAAGCCCGGGTGAAATACCGGCGCCCCGCTGGAGATGGGCAAAGGGCTGTAGAGCGGGCGGAGTTAGTTTGGATACGGTTAAGGGCAGGAGAGGAAGCTCCTGCCCGAGTTAAGGATGTGGTGCCCAGCTGTCGCCCGATGCTCTGGGGAAGCGGCCGTGGAGGATCTCCAGAAATTACGTACCGATTCGTTAAGGAACGCTCTCGATTTGGTTTAAAGGGCGACTCGAAGGAGATAGAAGTGTTATCGGTTAAAAGGCTCTCGACCAATCAGAATGATTAGTTCTCGGATTTGGCTATTGTCAAAGCAGTCTGTCTCGGGGCACCGACCGAGGTGTTACGGGCTGGCTCGTGCTCCCGTGCTATCTGTTGATAGTTTTTCTTGCCGTGTTTCGCTACGGTATAGCAAGTTCTCGATTCGTACAGTTCTCGCGTTGTTCTCGCGATATCCAGGCAATTCTATGAATTCCCGTGAGTGTTACGGAGGTTGTAGTGCTGTGCCTTAGTGCAGTGCTCATCAGAGTGTCCTTTGGATACAGTTCTCGGCCTCCACGGATTAGCTGCACCAGCTCCGGTGAAGACTCCCAATTTATTAATTGGTGAAGGGATCTCGATAAATACAGTAATGCCCAATTGAAGTGGAACACTTGAATTTGTTTACATATCTGTGAAAGTATGACGGATTTCGAAAAACCAAACACATATTTTTTAGGAAATTTCCTTCCCGTTCGAATGGTTAAGGTTTTATCCCGATCGGATACAAAATGGCCGAATGGCAGGGGTTGGAGTAATAAAGTGGATTTTGGAACTTTTTGAAAAATTCGAGATCTAGTAGTTCCGGAAGGAAATTTATATTTCTAATTAGGGCACGAGAGAGAGAGCATCCTTCGGCATTAAAAAAACACCCCCATTGAACCCCTGTAGGATCACTCTAGGGGAAGTTACACCCCCTTGAAGTGAAAACACTTAAATGGCCATAACTTCCGAACGCGCCGGCCAATCTGGACCAGTTTTTGCATGATATTATCTTTAATGATACTGCAGATTCTCACAAAATTACTGTTCTCGGAGATGATCCCGTGACGGAGATCTCGAGCTTTCGCAAGCGCACCCGAAGCTTCCCCGCCATTTTTCATTAGGAAAGCGATGAAATAGAAGTTTCATTTTTATCCACGTTGTAGCTGAGGTTTCAACGATTAAAACGCGCTTTTAAACATCCAAATACGAGTACGCTAAGGGGTTAAATTATCCGTTTGAAAAAACGCCTAAATTTGCGAGTTCCGCTCGAGGTACTCGGGGGACAATCGCTAGACGCGCGTGGTAGGCTAGTAGTCCCCGAGCGCCTCAAGCGAAACTCGCAAAATTTAGGCGTTTTTTCAAACGGATAATTTAACCCCTTAGCGTACTCGTATTTGGATGTTTAAAAGCGCGTTTTAATCGTTGAAACCTCAGCTATAACGTGGATAAAAATGAAACTTCTATTTCATCGCTTTCCTAATGAAAAATGGCGGGGAAGCTTCGGGTGCGCTTGCGAAAGCTCGAGATCTCCGTCACGGGATCATCTCCGAGAACAGTAATTTTGTGAGAATCTGCAGTATCATTAAAGATAATATCATGCAAAAACTGGACCAGATTGGCCGGCGCGTTCGGAAGTTATGGCCATTTAAGTGTTTTCACTTCAAGGGGGTGTAACTTCCCCTAGAGTGATCTTACAGGGGTTCAATGGGGGTGTTTTTTTAATGCCGAAGGATGCTCTCTCTCGTGCCCTAATTAGAAATATAAATTTCCTTCCGGAACTACTAGATCTCGAATTTTTCAAAAAGCTCCAAAATCCACTTTTTCACTCCAACCCCTGCCATTCGGCCATTTTGTATCCGATCGGGATAAAACCTTAACCATTCGAACGGGAAGGAAATTTCCTAAAAAATATGTGTTTGGTTTTTCGAAATCCGTCATACTTTCACAGATATGTAAACAAATTCAAGTGTTCCACTTCAATTGGGCATTACTGTATATCAGTAGTATAGCAGGGCCGGTTCTGGACCACGATTCCTGTAACCGATATATACCGACACTCTAGAACCTTCGAAGGTGGGTGTCCGTGCTAAGTTGCCGTCGTGAGCTCTACGATTTCCGGAAGTGACGTCATCAGAACCCCTCGATTCTAAGAATTTTCGCTCAATTCCAGGAATTTTGCGTCATATTTCGGAAACTTTGCGTTCGATTCTAGGAATTACATACGATCGAGAACCTTCTAGAACATTCTAGAACATTCTGGAAGCTTCGACGGTTCATGTCCGTGCTAAGTCGGGAAGGATCGCTCCCAGAGCCGGCGGTCCTCTCGCGCGACGTTTTGAGGCGGCCCCTTACCCCCCACCCCGGAAAGCCTTCCAGAAGCTTCAACGGGCCCCGTGCACGTTCGTGCAGGTTTCGGACGTCAGCCCTCAGCCCGTTTGACCTCGAACGTTATCTCGCAGAATTGCGCAGCATCGCTGATGCAATCCTGCAGGAATTTTCCAGATCTTTTGTCCCTAACTTCATCGCGCAAACTAGTGCGTAGCATCGATGAATCAGAGAGACGAGCGGCATTCCCTTTGAGCGCAGTGCCGAAAAGCGACTTTTGCGTCGAGGTTGATTCCAGGAAAAACGATACCCTTCCCATGCAGGTTTCGGACGGCAGGCGACTCGACCTCGAACGTTATCTCGCAGTGGTCGCGCGTCAGCCTCCTCATCCCACTGAGAGGTTTCCCCATCCCCCGATTCGTCAGCCTCCCCATCCCCCCAGCCTCGTGCGAGAGCATCGGCGAGTTCAAAGTCATTCTAGAATTGTCTATGTATCAGTTGTTCTAATGCGTAATACCGAACGTTATCTCGCAGAGTCGTGCGTCGAGAATGCAGTTCCCCATCCCCCCGAGGTGTCAGATTACACGTAAGCGCGCGCGACGCAACTTCGTCGTCGTCGTCGTCGGAGGAGGGCTAAGGAATATTCCGGAAGATGCATGGATCTTGACGTCGATTCCAGGAATTTCTGTAGCCGATTCGATTCCTAGAAATTTGCGTAACCCCCTCATCCTCCGTTTTAGCCCTTAAGAGTTTCCTATAAAAGGAGGAGCTGAACGTACCTTCGTTAGTCTGCTGTGAAAATTCGATCGATTCCGAATAAGAGGAAACAGCGTGAGCTCAGAGTTCGATTACAGTTGATCGAAAGTAGAAGAGATCATAAAAATCTTATAATACATTTGAAGAAACTCCATATTAATTGAGCGCTATGGATCTTTCAAATATCAACAAAGTCGCTCGTTTGGATGCATATCTTCCAACGAAGAAGTTGTCAGAACTGGAATTCCAAAAGGAATACAAGATTAGTTGTATTCGCAAGATTCAAACGAAATATGGAATGCGATTAATCGTTGACATCGAAAACAACTTCTCAACGTTTCTACCAGCAAGGATGTCCAAAGTCTTAAAAGACGATAACAGTTTGTTTCAAAACATGGTGCGTGCTGCCGACGAAGATAGACTGCTCATGCGCTATCTCGGTGGGCAGTACAATCAGATTGAATTTCAATGTTTGTAATCATGCTCTAAATACTACTATGTATACCTGTTAAATAAATATACAATTTGTTATTATGTCTTAGATCCACGATGTGTTCGATCCGTCCAATGAAAGCTCCCAACCACACTTTCTTCTCCAATCCTTTTACGTAGATCTTAGATGCATTTTGTAAGATGACTCGAAGAATGTTTCTAGCTTGATTGTAAGCAATGTCTCCAGTGCTCCAGGATATACCATGAAAATTGCGCTCCAACCATAAATTTATACTTTTGTATTTAGCCGGTAGATGTTTCCATGGACAAGGTGGTTGGAAGAGAAAAGTTGCAGGCTCGGAGAAATTGCTACCGACTCCAATCACGGATAGCTCTTTCAACACAAACTCGTTCGAGGGTTTCTTGAAACCTTGTACGTCCACGATGAATTCCATTTTTTATGAACTGCACAGGGGGGCTACGATTACAGCGTCTTTATACCAATTTTTTCACCCCACCACTGATCGGATTATATTCGACTATGCGATCGTGCAGGATCAGGCAGAATGCCGATGTTTCTGCAGGGAAATTGTCTTGCGCCTCGAATTCCAGACGAATATCGACGGGTCCGAGTTTGAGGGACTCGTTTTGTTTGGAGCAATCGATGACGATCAATGGAGCGTACTTGAGAAATTCATTCTTCTTCAGCAAGGGCTCGGGTTCCTTGCCTTAGTACGTAGCTTGAAAGTTTACATACATCTCGTAGAGCAGAGCAAACTGATTATGATCAATGTCAAGATTCAGATTTCCGTAGGGATAACATTGCGAGTTCAAAAAGAGCTTAACGTCTCTGACGTTGCAGTGATCAAAGTGACTAGCGTATTTATCTTTCTTGTTCTTTCTGCTCGTCTGAAAACCCAGTATCACGTATCGTGGTTTCTCCAACTGAGTCGACGTCTTGACGGTCCACACGTGTTTCGAAGTGGTGGGGAGTAGAGGGTACTCGTACAGCTCCCAGGTACGAAAGCTCACGGAGATGGGTGCATCCCTCTCGATGAATTTCAGCAGTTGTATCTTTCGTCGATCCGACACCTTTACGTACGGTATAAGCCATTCCAATTTGAGAATTACGACTTTGCATTCTTCCGCAGCAGTTTGCACTATTGCATTGACATCGCTCTTTGCTCTCGTCAGAATCAACTCGTGTTTAGCGTTAACGACGATCTTGCGATAATCTTCGGCGAAACCCAGGATCAGACTCAGCGGTACGGATACGTCAAAGTAACCGTCCGCATTGGTCAACTTCTCTTGTTCTCTAACGTCGAGCCAACCGGCGTTCTCCATCAAGGATCGTTGACCGGGACTCAGGGAAACATATCCCTTCATGAGACTCGTGAGGCCGACGTTCTTGCTCCGGTCGATCTCTATAGCATTCATTTCGTAGCGAATCTCCTCGAAGAGATGGCATATGGCATTGTTGACCAGAGTCGTGCTCGTAGTCGCTGTGGACCCATCTTCCTTGACTAGCTTTCCATACACGTGCAGCGAACTTTTGCTTGGTAGTAAGCATAGGTCTTGATGTTGAACGGAGATTCGAACCTCGTCGCTGTTGTTGAACGTTGACGAGGCGTAAGGTTGATGCGCATGCGTTTCATAGTGTGCTATAGATTCGTCGAAGACGATCGGTGTGTGAATGTTCAACGTTTCATCCTCCATGGTACGCGGCAGACGAAAAGAATGCAGCAGAACGAACGCGTTACTTTCCTCTCACGACCTTGAATCCTAGATTTTCCAGAAACAGGACGTTTTGACGTGTTAGCGTCTTGAGAGGCGGTCGACGACTGATTCCTCTTTGGCATATCGGTCTACTATTATAACCATTGACGATTTTTCTATTATAGACGATACCCATTATCGCATGGATCTGACGTGCAGCCTGATCGTTATGACTTCTCCTTGAAAATTCACCAGGTCCCCGTCTTGATCGACTATTCGCAGCTGCAGGTGATCTATCGTCTTGGTGGCGATCGGTAGATAAATGACGTGCGACGGCACCTCTATGATCTTGTATCCGGGTGGCACGACCGGAAAGAATTCGTGTATGGTGTGCACTTTACGTTCGTTGATGTAAGCGCCAGTCGTGACGTTGCATTCGACTCGTAGGGCGTTCACCTTGAGAATGGCGACCGGTACGTCGGACGTGTGTAATTTATTAGCTTCCAGAACGCGTTGAGTGAAGCCCAACAAGCGACCTATGGAATCGTTGGGTCGAAAGTCGACATCACGGTTGCACTTAATTTCGCTGCACAACGTATTATTGTTAGGTTTAATCTGAATGACGATGCTCTTGTCCGTCAACGCGCTATGCACGTAGCTTTCGATATCTTCGATCTCGTAGCTACCAGTGGGTATAGTGATAACTTCATCCCCCACGTAGAGCTTGTTGTGATCCGTGTCCACGTTGGGAATCGAATTGAAGGTCAGCAACTCGATGAGCCCCAGAGCATAATTTTTGTACGGAGAAAGCTCGATAGGAGGAAAGTATTCGGCTTCCAGTATGGAGGAGGTGCCTGATAAGGTCAACGTGAACGAATCTTCCATGATTGCGAACGTTCGACTGACCTTGCGAAATTACATAGCAAGCTTATATAGACGATACTTGTTTTTACGATTTAATTGTCCGCATAAGAACTTTAGACACAAGTGTCCACACGCAAAAGTATCGTACTCCTGATATCGCTCGTAATTGTACTTTCCACTACCAACACCGAGATATTCGATAAGGTCTAGCGGCGGTCGAAGATTGCCGAAACTGTCGAAATAAATGACTCGGTCGTTCAGCTTCTTGTACGCGACCCAGTGTGTTCCTGGCCCATCTTCGTCATCGAGACTGACGATTGCCGACTCGTACTTGTACGGTCCGCCCTTCGGCATAGCGTTCCGCATGAAGACTCCGCGAAAGTGTGGAATCTTCATGATCTTGGCATATTTGAGCAGATCCGCATCGGTCAGCGCTCGGCGTGGTAGTTTCACTTCAAGTTTTTTGGCCTCAGATGAAGGCCCAGTCCTTTCTTGTAGGGTTTCAAGTACAGTCCTTTGCCTAACGCGATGGCTTCCATCGTCTCGTTGTGCCTCTGACTTTCCTTCAGTTGTTCCTTGCTTGCATTCGCATCGTTTACAGCTTTGGCTACACCCGCAGCACCGCCGGCCAACGCTCCAGCGGCGCTGAGACCCGCAAACACGGGGACGAGAAACGGCAGGAAGCCTCCGACTTTGGACGGTACGGGTAGAATCCGCGGCGTGCGGACGTTGCGCTTGCCACCCGCTCGCTTGACAGCAGCTTGTGCACCCTTGAGAGCAGATCTGTTAGCTAGCCCTGCATCGTTGCTGGGAATCATCGATCGTTTGGCTTCCTCGATGACTTTCCTCAGCGTTACAGTCTTTGGCTTCTTCTTCTTCTTGAGTCCCATACCGAGTTTCGACTTGGCACCCATTACGTTCGCTACGGACCAGGCCGCCGCCTTCTCGGCGAGGCTCGCGTCTTTGGCGGAAACGCGCTTCCAAGCTTTGTCGGCGAGTACCCTGTCCGCCGCCCCTCTGTGTTCGAGACTCTCTCGATTCTTCGAGTAGGCGATGTCGTGCTCTTTGCAGGCTGCGTCCAGGGGGTTGATGCCCGGATCGCCACGCGCGAGTCTCTTTGCTAGTTTCGTACCGGGCCCGCAGTACTGATAACCGGGTATATGTAACTCAACGGGTAGACTGTTTATGATCCTGTTGACTAATCCTTTGCCACGATGAGATTTTTTCCTCCCAATGCGTTTACGTTTAGAATGCACGATCATGTCCCTGCGGTGAAACAGTTCCGACTGAACAGCGATCCTTATAAACTAGTCATTTATAGTTCCCACGTTAGTCAAGATCGAGATGAGGTTCGAGAAGCAGTCCGTCAAACTATATGTAACGAACTTTGACAAAATCGTGCGAGTGAAGAAGGAGGCCAAGCGACACGGCGAATTACTGCCAAACAGTATAGGAGCAGTGTTTTGCGGACCATCCAATTGCGGCAAGACGAACGCACTGCTCGCTCTCATAACTCATCCCAACGGATTAAGATTCGAAAACGTCTACGTATACTCGAAATCGCTCGATCAGCCAAAGTATAAGTTTTTAGAACGTTTACTCACGTCCGTCGGTGGCATCGGATACTTTCCCTTTACGGAACACGAACAGGTGCTGCCACCGAACGAGGCACGTCGAAACTCGATAATTATTTACGACGATATAGCTTGCGAGAAGCAAGATAACATCAGAGCCTTCTTCAGCATGGGACGGCACAGGGACGTTCACTGTTTCTATCTCTGTCAGACGTACGCTCGCATTCCCAAACATCTGGTACGGGACAATGCTAATCTGCTGGTGCTCTTTAATCAGGATGAAATGAATCTCAAGCACGTGTACGATGATCATGTAAACACTGATATGACTTACGCACAGTTTAAAGATCTGTGTTCGGTATGCTGGAACGGTGATAAGTATGGGTTTCTCGTGATCGACAAGGACAGCGACCTAGACGGAGGTAGATACAGAAAAGGATTCGATTGCTTCGTGAGCATAAATGAGTGATCATTGAAAAAAGTGAATGCAGTAGCGTTTTGGATTCAGCAACGAAAACATGCAACGCGGAAAACTTCGGGAGCAAAAAGACGTGTTACGTCAAATCGCTAAAGCCAGCGATGCGATTCGCAAAAAGCATAGAATGCTAAAATTGGGTAGAGAGAACGTCGAACAGACGATGAGTGAGGTTTTGAAACCGGTAGTGACTCCACTGCAGAAACTAGTGACTGCATCTCAGCCGGAGCGTAATCTTATCAAGGACGAGATTAAGGATGAAGTAAAGCAAGACGTAGAAGCGGATGATACGTTTAGATCGGCAGATGAATCCTTCAAGTCGCTAAAGAATGATTCTATCGAGGGAGTCGACGATGGGCAAGTAGAAGATGAAGATGAAGAAGAAGAAGAAGAAGAAGAAGATAAACATGATGACGAAGAAGAAGATAAACATGATGACGAAGGAGATAACGATGACGCAGACGTATCCGTTGATCAGAACGATTCTACGCAACGGTATCTCGATATGCTGCTATCTAGGGAGAATAAACAATTGGATACCGCCTATGGTGTGCGTAAACTCGCCAAGAACAAATTGATGATAGGCGATTCACCCATCAGCTTTGAGGGTGATCGAATCCATGTAGGTGACACGACTTACTTGAAAACTGCGGGTTTGATCGAACTCTTGTTCAAGAAGGTACCTGACGAGATTAGTATAACCCAGGATGACATGGACAATTACAAAAACATTATTTTAACGACGAATGCACACAGAAAGTACTATAAACCTGATGGTGAAATTCGTAAGAGCAAGAGTTTCAAATTTAATAACGTTATTGCGAAACTGATCGAACAGCCCTCTGTAACGGGCAAATGTATAGTACCGCGGTACATGATCGCTGCCAAAGACGAACGAACGGATTACGTGTACTGGGACGATCCCAACGAACTGGTAGATCGGCTTCGCCTGCTCCTTGCGTCTCGGGAAGCTGGTAACCCCAGTCACTCGAACGAAATCGTATCGATTATCGAAGAATTGCGCGAGGCGGGTATCATTTATTAATTCGATGAAACGATCATGATCGTCACTTTGAATATGAGCGTCGACGTGTTTGGACGTCAGTTGAGTAGCAGGACCGCGGTTACGAGTAGCCGTGGTCTCCCTGGCGCTGGATTCAAATTCACTGCTGCTGGACACTACGACATTGATAACAAGAAGCTCTGCAACGTCGCCAATCCCGAGGAGGAAAACGATGCTGTGACCTTGAATCTGATGAAAACTGTAATGAAGCAGGAACTGAGTACCGTGTGTCAAGTGACTGCCGGAATGCGCAATGATATCGATAAAAACAACTTGATGATTCAATCTCTCGATTCTACCACGAAAGATGCGTTGAAACGTCTGCAAGCTGATATCGAAACAGGACAAGAATTGGCGATTCGCAACTCTCTGATCATTTCTCAGCTGGACGCCAGACTGAGTGCGTTGGAAAATGGATGGAAAAAAATTAGCGGTGGTGAAGGAACTGCATAGACCTGCCAGGAGAAATTACCAGCGCCGACACGTTGACGTCCGTGGGCTGGACGAGACTTGGCAAGCGGATCTCGTTGACATGTCAGCGTACGCCCGAGAGAACGATGGATACAAGTATCTGCTCACCGTCATCGACATATTTTCAAAGTTTGCTTGGGCCGTGCCGACCAAGAGCAAGAACGCTAAAGACGTGACAGCAGCTATGAGATCTGTACTGGCGAAGGGTCGAATCCCGAAGAAATTGCACGTTGACCAAGGCCGAGAGTTTTACAATTCTGAATTCAAGGATCTTATGCAAAAACACGGAATTACCCTGTACTCGACATTCAGTAATTTGAAGGCTTCGATCTGCGAGCGCTTTAATCGTACTCTGAAAAGTAAGATGTGGATGCAGTTTAGCCTACAGGGCAATCACCGGTGGCTGGATATCTTATCGGACTTGGTATCCTCTTACAACAACAGTAAGCATCGCACCATTGGTATGAAACCGGCGGATGTGACTGCTCGTAACGAGAAGGATCTACTGCAACGGGTGTACAAGAAATTCAAAGTCAAGACCACACTTAAGCGACCAAAGTTTAAAGTCGGCGACAGAGTACGAATAAGCAAATTTAAACACGTTTTCGAGAAGGGCTATACACCCAATTGGACGACTGAAATTTTCACCGTATGTCGAGTGAAGAATACCGATCCGGTGACGTACAATCTCAAGGACTACCAGGACCATCGCATCGAAGGCGGCTTCTACGAGCATGAACTTACCAGCGTCACGAATCCCGACATATATCTCGTGGAGAAGATACTGAGAAGGCGTGGAAACAAGCTATTTGTGAAATGGCTAGGGTTCGATGATTCGCACAATAGTTGGATCGATAAGTCGGATTTTTAAGGTGTTTGAAATAAATCAGAACTAAAATATTTATTACGTCTTGTTATTTATATTTTCTTACAGATTATTTACATTTGTACATTCTTAT
Organism: Cephus spinipes; assembly: GCA_963971525.1. Lineage (NCBI taxonomy): Eukaryota > Metazoa > Arthropoda > Insecta > Hymenoptera > Cephidae > Cephus > Cephus spinipes. The sequence continues at coordinate 20,409,311 of OZ020574.1, forward strand.
TATATATCTTACATTCTATAACCCCACGGTAGGGTGTCGGTCGTATCAGGAAGAATGACCCTTTTGTCGTCCTTCCAGCTCAGTGCTATTTTTTGTTGTTTTACGGTATAAACTTTATGTTGTTTACTCTGAATTAAATTTTGAATTTTAACTAAATTTGTGTGGTATGAAAGACATTGCTTATAATCGTTAAAAGTGATTGTCTTTAGTGTAGATCCTTTTACTCCCTTAGCTCGCTTTTTATCTTTGTCTTCTCCTAACACTCTGAATGAATACAATTTTGCTCGTAATCCTATAAATTCAGTCATAATTTTCCCATTGTTTTCATCCTTCATCAGACCCAATATTTTTTTATTTGCTAGTGGTATACCGTAAACATTATCTGGGGGATAGTCTGAAGTATCGAATTTATCTAGATCCCGTTTAATATAATCATATATGTTTGGAACGGTAAAGTGATAAAGAAGACTGTCAGTGTCAGTATACATTAATTTAGATCGGTTACCGAACGTATTCTTTATGTAATTATAATGGAAGTCATAAATATATATTTTGGAGAGATCGAGAATGGAAAATCCTGCATATATTGGCTTATTGAACTTAATTTTAACACGACTTAGTTCGATTATAATCATATCTTCATCAAAGACAGTGCAGCTATGGAAATTTGGTTTCGCTATGAGAGCCTTTGCTCCGTACCTTCCATCCCATTTTGTAATGAGTCGAACATCTTTTTGTTTTCTTACATTTTCCATTGTCTTGCCAAAAACCGCGTTTTTCATAAGTTTGAAGAAGTTCTTTTCAAAATCATTATTCGACTTTTTTCTCATTTCAGTGTTTAAATCTATGTACTTTTTGAGCCACGGTGACTGCCTAAATTTTAGAACACGGTGAATTTTCGTTAACTTCATACCCAATGTCAAACACTGTTTCAAATTTCGATAATGAATTATGTATCTTTCTTTTGGGAGGAGTGTTGTCATCAATTTTGATTTGTTAGCTCCTGGAGGAGTATACTGCTCTGGACATAGTGGTAAATCTCTATGGAGTTCTTGAAGTTCAATTGGATATTCCATATCAACTTCGAGTATATAGCCCGTAAGAGCATCATCGGGAATATTGCAAATATGTAGTTTTTCAAAATTTTCCTCCCACTCGAAAGAGTCGAATGGCAAAAATTGGCTCATAGCTGCACCGTACAAGTTATTTACATCGTAATACATAAGATATGATTCGTCTTTGCGTGGATCGAACTCTGTGCCCATGTACCTGTTGTTCGCTTTGGCATATCTGTTTGAGCATTGTGCTACGCCACCTCGAATTCCTCTCTCAATAAATAGCAACATCTCTACGTCGGTTAACAACTCAAGTTCAACGCCAATACACTTGAGCATAGCATCAAAAGCGAGGCCTGGTGCGGTATAATAATGAAGAGGATCTAAATTGTATATAGAGGAGCAATTACGTCTAAAATTTTCAAAGATGTCAGCCAAAAGTAAAACATCCGTTTTCAAATACAAATCAGAATATTCGCCTAATGTTTTTATGTCAAAAGTTTGCCAAACTGTAGATGCATGTATATAATCTAAGTCTGAAATTTCTTCATTATTTAATTCCGAATAAAATTTTTCTTTAGGTGGTAATTGCTCGTCATCGAGTTTTGTCCAACTGTCCATGTAATCGTAAGGAAAAACACCTTTTCTCGTTAATAAGTTAAACTCTTCTTCGCTGTTGCAATGTTTACGTATGATTAATTTTTCACCACTTTCCAGATACAAAGCTAGTTTATCAATACTGCTTGGCATAAACCTAAACGAATCGATAAATCTGAAATTTACGATTGTATCTTTAACGCTTTTCGTAAAGGATATATATCGTTCTTTGTTTACTGGCAATAAGTTCATTGAACCTTCGAAGGATGTTGCTAAGGCTTTAATCAAGAAATGCGAGTCATAGCCAGATAAGTTATGAAACACAACAGGAATGGTATGCGAGTTCTTATAATTTAAATTACAACTCTGATGCGCAGCACCTCGATATTTACCCGTAAAATGGCAATGATCGCGATGCTTGATATCTTCAGATGTGAACGGTTTTTCACAAATGTGGCAAGTCTGTGTAGAATAAAATCCCCCAAAAAACACTTACGTGTAAAAAACCACGCCAAGTACAGGTGTGCTGTGTATTCCTCTAATAAAAAGTATTGATATCAGATTATTGAGGCCAAGTACTTAAGTCACTACATGTTTGCCTATTATATGATCTAGCACTGGCCCATCATATTAATTGTATTTTCGAAATTTCCTATAACGTTTTCACTACTCTTTTACATTACTACTGTTTCTCGTAGTTGATTATGAATTAATGGTTATTTAATAATTAATCAAACTTTAGCTGATTCCTTATCGAGTACTACTTGGCGGGTCCGTGCAATTCTTGATATAAATTTGCATTCATAATGCCAGTCATTAAACTCAAAACCAATGTCAACTTTCTATATAGAGTTTATTAACGATAACTCGTTAATAATAATCACGGTAAAATCTTAATAATAAACATAATTTTAGGATACTATTAGTACGTTCAAAGTAAGTACTTTGGAATTTCTGGCACGGACCCGCCAAGTAGTACTCGATAAGGAATCAGCTAAAGTTTGATTAATTATTAAATAACCATTAATTCATAATCAACTACGAGAAACAGTAGTAATGTAAAAGAGTAGTGAAAACGTTATAGGAAATTTCGAAAATACAATTAATATGATGGGCCAGTGCTAGATCATATAATAGGCAAACATGTAGTGACTTAAGTACTTGGCCTCAATAATCTGATATCAATACTTTTTATTAGAGGAATACACAGCACACCTGTACTTGGCGTGGTTTTTTACACGTAAGTGTTTTTTGGGGGATATCACAAGTTTTTGTTGTCCAACGGGAAATAGAAGTATTAACCACTGAAATCTATATTGTCACAGATATAAAATGTAAATGCATTATGATATTGCTAATCAGAAAAATATATAGCGGTGTCGAAAATGTTTAATGGCATATAAATTTAATGTGTAAGTCCCTTTTTCTAGAAATGCATAAAGACATATACAAATTTTTAAAGAAAATGTAATCTTCAATGCATATAAGCGTCGTTAATGGTGTCCAGATTGTTGAAGCCGTGTGGTAAACGTAAGAGAGGAGAGTGTGCTGGATTATTTCAGGCCTTGTACCTCAGGCCGTGCGAACATCAAAGAGGATACTATAGTTTGAGCGAAGCGCCAAAGCTTGTTGCACACTTTTCTGGACTTCTACGTCCGACACCTAGATACAAGAAACTATGGAGCGGAACACCTGGACACACTGAACTTCCACATCCGACACCTAGATACAGAAAACTACGAAGCGGAATACCTGGATACCCTGGACTTCCACATCCGACACCTAGATACAGAAAACTACGGAGCGGAACACCTAGACACCCTGAACTTCCACATCCGACACCTAGATACAGAAAACTACGTAGCGGAATACCTGGATACCCTGGACTTCCACATCCAACACCTGGACACAGGAAACTACCGAGCGGAATACCTGGACACCCTGGACTTCCACATTCACTACCTAGATACAAGAAACTACGGAGCGGAATACATGGACACCCTGAACTTCCAAATCCGACACCTGGACACAGAAAACTACGAAGCGGAATACCTGGACACCCTGGACTTCCACATCCAGTACCTAGATACAAGAAACTACGAAGCGGAATACCTGGACACCCTGGACTTCCACATCCAGTACCTAGATACAAGAAACTACGAAGCGGAATACCTGGACACCCTGAACTTCCACATCCGACAACTGGACACAGAAAACTACGAAGCGGAATACCTGGACACCCTGGACTTCCACATCCAGTACCTAGATACAAGAAACTACGATGCGGAATACCTGGACACCCTGAACTTCCAAATCCGACACCTGGACACAGAAAACTACGAAGCGGAATACCTGGACACCCTGGACTTCCACATCCAGTACCTAGATACAAGAAACTACGAAGCGGAATACCTGGACACCCTGAACTTCCACATCCGGTACCTAGATACAGAAAACTACGGAGCGGAATACCTGGACACCCCGAACTTCCACATCCGGCACCTAGATACAGAAAACTACGGAGCGGAATACCTGGACACCCCGAACTTCCACGTCTGACACCTAGATGCAGGAAACTACGGAACGGAGTACCTGGACACCCTGGACGTCCACATCGGACACCTAGATACAGAAAACTACGAAGCGGAATACCTGGACACCCTGAACTTCCACATCCGGCACCTGGACACAGAAAACTACGAAGCGTAATACCTGGACACCCTGGACTTCCACATCCGACACCTGGACACAGAAAACTACGAAGCGGAATACCTGGACACCCTGGACTTCCACATCCAGTACCTAGATACAAGAAACTACGAAGCGGAATACCTGGACACCCTGAACTTCCACATCCGACAACTGGACACAGAAAACTACGAAGCGGAATACCTGGACACCCTGGACTTCCACATCCAGTACCTAGGTACAAGAAACTACGAAGCGGAATACCTGGACACCCTGAACTTCCACATCCAGTACCTAGATACAAGAAACTACGAAGCGGAATACCTGGACACCCTGAACTTCCACATCCGACAACTGGACACAGAAAACTACGAAGCGGAATACCTGGACACCCTGGACTTCCACATCCAGTACCTAGGTACAAGAAACTACGAAGCGGAATACCTGGACACCCTGAACTTCCAAATCCGACACCTGGACACAGAAAGCTACAAAGCGGAATACCTGGACACCCTGGACTTCCACATCCAGTACCTAGATACAAGAAACTACGAAGCGGAATACCTGGACACCCTGGACTTCCAAATCCGACACCTGGACACAGAAAACTACGAAGCGGCATACCTGGACACCCTGGACTTCCACATCCAGTACCTAGATACAAGAAACTACGAAGCGGAATACCTGGACACCCTGAACTTCCACATCCGACAACTGGACACAGAAAACTACGAAGCGGAATACCTGGACACCCTGGACTTCCACGTCCGCCACCTAGATACAGGATATTACGGAGAGAAACACCTGGACATTCTGTGTCTCTAAAAACTGTCACCTAAAATACGAGGAACTATGTTGAAGCACACATATACATACACCCATACACGCGCGCTCCACATGAATGCTATTAAAAACTTAATAATTGTATACGGTGTGAAAGCACCCTTATACTAACTGGAAATTCGGTATGAACAGTAGCTTCACGTATAAAGTGTATTTGACTGTGTTGTGTATTCGTAAATTACTAACACCATTCAGAGTACAAATAGGTAATGAAGACACAGCAGTCAGCGCCATCTGTTGGGTAAAAAATGCGATGGACGTGCGAAGACGACGACGACGACGACGACGACGACGACGACGACGACGACGACGACGACGACGACGACGACGACGACGACGACGACGACGACGACGACGGACCTGAAATAAAATCATCTCGCTCGCCATCTCAATACACCCTGATCTCGTATACTAATCGTATTGAATTTAGTGGCAATCAATTCAGAACCCTTGATTCCTAGAGTGAATGTATCAATAAATTTTTCTCACATACAGCCGTTCATAAGATATTTGAGTCGAAACACAGGTACAAGCGATGCTTCGAGTAAAGAGTCTCGGCGAGCCGTGCCCCGTACGGCGGGTTGCCTGTACTTGGCGCGAGACTCGACCGAGTCTCTTGATTCATTTGTCTGTTGAAAATTCAATGGTTCCATAGATACGTTGCGCTTAAGATAAAATTCTACGAATTGAGCTAACTCTTGCAATTCGTTCATAAACCACTGTATACAATTATTTCCACGATTGGCTTTAAATTTCGAGATGGAGTCGTCAAAGTTAGATTGTAGATAGTACGCGATACTGTGTGGGACATGCTTCTGATAGACCGTTGTGTTTGACGATTTAGAAACATTCGTTACTGACTCTAAAATACACTCAATGTCAGCGTATATAACAAACGGTACAGCTTCTTTGTGTTTATAATTTTTGAATTTTAGAATTTTATCCTTTCCATTTGGTAATTCCACTCTACATTTATTTATATTTATACAGTCGAGCCTATGTTTTTGAAAAGAAGTTTCTGTCTTGAAGTGGCATAGGCAGCTATCGCACAGTCTGGTACGATGCTCGCGCTTTGAAATTTGAGAACTCAATAAGCGAGACAGATTTCGGATCCAAGCAAAGTGGTAAACATTACAATCTGTGAAATCTATTTCATCTCCATTCGAATAAATTTCTGTTTCTAGCATAAGTAGGTGAATCCTTTTTTTATCTGATTTTTCTCTACTTAAATAAATTGGTACTATTTCATTATTACCCTTATTCTTATCGCACTCTAGTCCATAAACATTTATTGCCAAATCATTCATCTTTTCGAATTTTGGAATATCCTTTAAACCAATGGAAAAATTTAAACCTTCATACCTTAGCACTGAGCTGAAGTGGGGATACGAACTGATCCTGTCTACATGAACATTTTTTGGATAAAGAGCTGCGGTAATGGACCAGAGAAAGCAATATGGATCACTATTCCTAATGTTCACAACTGCTTTTTTATTTTGCACATCCTTCGGTAGTTCGATGAAGGTAGACAGGCCATCATGTATTGGAGTATATTTGTTGATGTTCACAGCCAAGTTTATAATTTCAAGCAATGACCAGCCTGATTCCCTCTCTTGAAAGTCTTCAATTTTTGCCAATATTTTTTCTCGCACATTTGTATTGAACCAATCACTGATATCGGTGGATGGTAGAATAACTTCATTCCTGGTGTTGAAGAACTTCAGTTCTTCGACAATCTCTTCAGCTTTCATGGTCTCAAATTTGCAGGACAAAACGATATCGTTCACCTTCAAATTTCCCTCCTTTCGAAGTGTGTTTTTCACTCTTGCAGTAAACAATTTTCTTGCATCATCCAGGAAACGATTCAAGTCCTTGTGTCGCAAGTTTGCAATGACTCCAGTCCTTATCCTTCCCTTAAAGGCGGATTCCAAATCATCCCAACGCACTCTGTCGCTTCTTCTCTCTGTCACCGTTCCTCCACCTCTTTTTTGAAGATGCTGTTTGAATTTTTCGTTTAACAATTTAAGTATTCCAATGGTTGTCAAGATTTTAGTTTTCTCTCCAACCGTAAGAGTAACGTTTCTCAGAATTTTGTTCAAAAGTCGAATGTTTTGAGTACCAAATTTTGTCCATTTTTCAATTTCTGCCGTCGATGAACCCTTCTTCAGAAGTTTATACGCTCCTTCCATAATCTCGATCAACTTTTTACACTTTGTAGAATCCATCTCGTTAATAGCAATAATGCGCTTGAAGGTTTAACAAACAATGATCGCTATGCATCCTCGAAGGGCCTTTTATACGAAGCTCCCAAGGATTTCCTGGAATTGTTTTGCATCGGTTCGAGCGATAAGACACCTACCCGAATTGCGAAATCGAGAACGGAGGATGAGGGGGTTACGCAAATTTCTAGGAATCGAATCGGCTACAGAAATTCCTGAAATCGACGTCAAGATCCATGCATCTTCCGGAATATTCCTTAGCCCTCCTCCGACGACGACGACGACGAAGTTGCGTCGCGCGCGCTTACGTGTAATCTGACACCTCGGGGGGATGGGGAACTGCATTCTCGACGCACGACTCTGCGAGATAACGTTCGGTATTACGCATTAGAACAACCGATACATAGACAATTCTAGAATGACTTTGAACTCGCCGATGCTCTCGCACGAGGCTGGGGGGATGGGGAGGCTGACGAATCGGGGGATGGGGAAACCTCTCAGTGGGATGAGGAGGCTGACGCGCGACCACTGCGAGATAACGTTCGAGGTCGAGTCGCCTGCCGTCCGAAACCTGCATGGGAAGGGTATCCTTTTTCCTGGAATCAACCTCGACGCAAAAGTCGCTTTTCGGCACTGCGCTCAAAGGGAATGCCGCTCGTCTCTCTGATTCATCGATGCTACGCACTAGTCTGCGCGATGAAGTTAGGGACAAAAGATCTGGAAAATTCCTGCAGGATTGCATCAGCGATGCTGCGCAATTCTGCGAGATAACGTTCGAGGTCAAACGGGCTGAGGGCTGACGTCCGAAACCTGCATGAACGTGCACGGGGCCCGTTGAAGCTTCTGGAAGGCTTTCCGGGGTGGGGGGTAAGGGGCCGCCTCAAAACGTCGCGCGAGAGGACCGCCGGCTCTGGGAGCGATCCTTCCCGACTTAGCACGGACATGAACCGTCGAAGCTTCCAGAATGTTCTAGAATGTTCTAGAAGGTTCTCGATCGTATGTAATTCCTAGAATCGAACGCAAAGTTTCCGAAATATGACGCAAAATTCCTGGAATTGAGCGAAAATTCTTAGAATCGAGGGGTTCTGATGACGTCACTTCCGGAAATCGTAGAGCTCACGACGGCAACTTAGCACGGACACCCACCTTCGAAGGTTCTAGAGTGTCGGTATAAGTCGGTTACAGGAATCGTGGTCCAGAACCGGCCCTGCTATACTACTTATATCGAGAAAATAGTTCGCTCTCGTATGTTTCGCTATCGGTGTCGGGTCACGAAAAGAAATACGTTACAACTTTGACACTGGAAGCAAATTCAAATCTGGCACTGGCCGGCCAGTCCTGCTAGGCGCTCTATAGAACAGCGGTATATCCCTAGTTTGGTACTGGGCAGAAAGTTGGGATTGTATTATATTTATGGAAAACTACACAGCGTTTAGTTAGAGTCACAATAGAATTTCTATGTAGACGGGAAAGATCGAAACGTTTAGAAATATCAACAAGTGCGTGACGATGACAATCCTAACTGGCTGGGGATGCAGGGTTAGGATCCGGACACGGGGAGACCCGAAGAGTGCAATTTTGGAATTGGAAAATTTGGAGGAATCTTATCCTAATTCAATCGTCGCGCATGGTAAAATATATAACTTTACCTGATCTGGAGGACAGCACGTCATCAAGAGCTGTGGTACGATCGGCAGCCTCGGTGTCATCGGGAAGGCTTCTACTACGTCTCACGATGCAGATAGGTGTCACCAGCTGCTACCCCAATGGATACGACACGAAGACAAATGGACAAAAAGTGTTTGATTAGAAACGTTGCAAATTGTAATAATAAATGTAAGCATTTTCATAAATCATTAATAAGAGCGGCGTCAAAGCAGCTAGCTCCTAATTATTATTTCTTATCAATTTACTACTGTTTATGTATATCATTGGTTTCCTATTAAATATTACCCTTTCTCTACGGCAATCCGCTCCGTCAGAGTGACGCCACTGAAGGGGGCATCGCACCGCAAAATGTGCACATTGCACTTACGTCTTTCAACTATTATCGGCAGCACCCGTAACGAAAGGGTTAATATTCAATGTAATTGCAAACTTCTCATCTTCGCATTAACTGATGTTGTATCGTATAGAAGGAAATAGGGCCAGCATCGTTACACACTACCAATAGAAGATTGTTCAGGGTATCTTGACTTGACATAATGCAATCGAAATATAATATTATATCATAATTAAAATGGCGATTGTAAGATTATTTGTTTTATTCCGTCTCAAACGTCTGTTACCCGAATAGAAACTAAGGTCGCCAATCCAACAGAAACACCAGTGACTAACTAATTAGAACTCGATAAATTCTTTAGCTTAGGATAGTGCCACAACAAGGTAGGATTTTGTGTACAAATTATACTCTAACCCCTACCTGTAGACTATCCGGCCAATATGACTTACAGATAGCACAAAATTACCACAAAATATGAAAAATATCATGTAGTCAATACCTTAGTATTGAATACCCAATTTTTACTAAAAAAAAGTGAGGTTATGTCGGTCTTCAAATAGCTGATGTAGCTCTTCCGTAGGTAGCATCTAGCTACACCATCATATACATGACACTGAAACGCATTGAATTCGTTTTGTAATAATGATATATTCATTGGGTAGCAGGTTATTAATGAAAAATGAGGTTCTATTATTACGAAAATCATTCGTTATACGAATTTTGCTTACAGAGTATCTAGCGATGTTCACTTATAGATGGTGTTAAATTACCATAAATATATTATCTTATTATTATATTATGCCTGGCTTGCCTATTAGAGTGCCAATTTAAGAATAAGGTTATGTCATTACGTGGTTTCGACATCTAGCACTTACCCCGGGAGTATCTAATCACCCTCACTTATAGGTGGCGTATATCCTCAATGAAATTATTATTTAGTCATCCTCACCACTTTCTCACTGACTAAGTGAACACACTGAACTGATGATTATGATTGCATAAATAACAAGTATAGTTCTTGTTTATCCAGTATCTAATCTTTCTAATTCAAAAGATACTTGAGGTATACAAATTCCGAAATTCACTGCCAATACGACAAGTATGGTTACAATATCTCATTCAATGGCAGGTACATATGCATCCAGGCGATTATCGCGTTCCGGTCTAGCCGATATTAACTAAAAAGATGTAAAATATGATTAAATATGACAGTCTAAAGGCTGCATATAAAATTGTGCAAAGAAAATTTCATAAATAGTCGTTAAATAACATATTATATTCTATTAAAACTAAATTTCCAACATCTGTTAATTATTTCTTTACGTAAGCAATTAAAATTTTATCACCAATGAGGTAGCGTAATGGGCAGCGTCGCAGTTTTATCTTGTGAAGGTTTCAGGATCGAATCCCGTCTCCGGCAAGCAATTTTTCAGAAATTTTTATTTTGAAATTATTCTCCAATGCAAAGATAACTAATAAATACTTTATTTAGACTGATGCCGGGGAGCCGTAAAAGGGGCTCATATACTCAAAATTTTGGAATAGTAACCTAATAAAGATAACAAGTAACAAGTAACAAGTTAGTAGTAAGTGTTTTTTTTTCGGGTCGCTGAATACGTATCTAGGGGAAAAAAATTTTAAATTGAAACTGGCGGATTTCATATCGCGGTCTAATAATTTAGAATTTTTTGGATCACTGAACGAATGTGATAAAAATGGAAAACTAAGAAATTATGAATCCAAAATGGCGGTTCTAACATTCTAAACAAGCGGCAAGTTGAAAGTTGCAATTTGCTTCCTCCGAATCGTAGGTAGTGTACGAAGTCCCTATATGAGGAAACATTTTCATTTTTTTTAATCTTTGGTTTCCTTATAGATGAATCTTCATTTACTACCGAACCCCGAAATTTCGAATTGCTATAAAATTAGATCCGCTTGACCGATTTTCGCGAAATTTCATATGTATTACGGCTAGACGATATTTCATACGAGTGGTGTCCAGATGCGCACAGACCACTTGCCCACAGAACCAGATGCGCACGGACCGTTTGCCCACGGCCCACTTGCCCACAGACCCAGTTGCCCACGGACCACTTGCGCACGGATTGAATTCTTCGTCGACCCAGATGCCCACGGCCCACTTGCGCACGGATCTCGTGACATGCACGGACCCAGATGCCCACGGCCCACTTGCGCACAGACTGAAATCTCTATCGACCCAGATGCCCACAGACCCACATGCCCACGGCCCACTTGCGCACGGATTGAAATCTTCATCGACCCAGATGCCCACAGACCCACATGCCCACGGCCCACGTGCGCACGGATTGAACTCTCTATCGACCCAGATGCCCACAGACCCACATGCTCACGGACCACTTGCGCACGGGTTGAAATATACCTTGACCCAGATGCCCACGGCCCACTTGCGCACAGATTGAAATCGGGTGATGCCCAGTTGCGCACAAACCCAAATGAACACAAAAGGGAATTTCTACCTCCTGAACGATATTCCATCAGTAATTTAAGGATATTGTAAGTTGTCATTATCTGACGGAACCTTTTAAGACATTTAATGCTCTCTTCAGTCGCCCTCGCTCGCTTCGCTCGCTCGCCGACGATATACTTATCCACTAACCTACCCAGTCTCCGACATTTAAACATTCCACCCTATCCTATCCTATCCTATCCTAACCTAACCTAATTTACTTTAATGGTCAATGCTATATTGATATACGACGATACGGTATCCGCTAGTGGGGTAGAAATTTGTGCGTAAGTGTGCCGTGGACATCTGGCTTGACTAAAATTTCAGTCTGTGCGCAAGTGGGCCGTGGGCATGTGGGTCTGTGGGCATCTGGGTCGATGAATATTTCAATCCGTGCGCAAGTGGGCCGTGGGCATGTGGGTCTGTGGGCATCTGGGTCGATGAAGATTTCAATCCGTGCGCACGTGGGCCGTGGGCATGTGGGTCTGTGGGCATCTGGGTCGATGAAGATTTCAATCCGTGCGCAAGTGGGCCGTGGGTATGTGGGTCTGTGGGCATCTGGGTCGATGAAGATTTCAATCCGTGCGCAAGTGGGCCGTGGGCATGTGGGTCTGTGGGCATCTGGGTCGATAGAGATTTCAGTCTGTGCGCAAGTGGGCCGTGGGCATCTGGGTCCGTGCATGTTACGAGATCCGTGTGCAAGTGGGCCGTGGGCATCTGGGTCGACGAAGAATTCAATCCGTGCGCAAGTGGTCCGTGGGCAACTGGGTCTGTGGGCAAATGGGCCATGGGCAAACGGTCCGTGCGCATCTGGTTCCGTGGGCAAGTGGTCTGTGCGCATCTGGGTCCCTCCCATTTCATACTTGCAGAAAATTGCGGTTTCATTCGTTGAAGTTAGCGCTAGTTACAGCGATAAAGTTGATTTTTCGAAAATTTCAAAATATAGTAGTATAAGTTGGGAGGTTCTGGATACAGATTCCTGCACCGACATATTACCGACACTCCAGAGCCTTCGAAGGTGGGTGTCCGTGCTAAGTTGCCATCGTGAGCTCTACGATTTTCGGAAGTGACGTCATCAGGACCCCTCGCTTCCAAGAATTTTCGCTCGATTCCAGGAATTTTACGTCACATTCAGGGAATTTTGCTTTCGATTCTGGGAATTACGCACGATCGAGAACCTTCTAGAACATTCTAGAACATTCTGGAAGCCTCGACGGTTCGTGTCCGTGCTAAGTCGAGAAGGATCGCTCCCAGAGCCGGCGATCCTCTCGCGCGACGTTTTGAGGCAGCCCCTTGCCCCCCACCCCGGAAAGCCTTTCAGAAGCTTCCGTGCACGTTCCTGCAGGTTTCGGACGTCAGCCCTCGGCCCGTTTGACCTCGAGCAGAATTGCGCAGCATCGCTGATGCGGTTCTGCAGGAATTTTCCAGAACTTTTGTCCCTAACCTTGAACCGTCGTGCATAGCATCGGTGAATCAGAGAGACGAGTGGCATCCCCTTTGAACGCAGTGCCGAAAAGCGACTTTGACGTCGAGGTTGATTCCAGGAAAAACGATACCATGCAGGTGTCGGACGGTAGGCGTTATCTCGCAGCGGTCGCGCGTCAGCCTCCTCATCCCACCGAGAATCTTCCCCATCCCCCCGATTCGTCAGCCTCCTCATCCCGCTGAGAGGCTTCGAGAATCCCCCATCCCCCAGATTCGTCAGCCTCCTCATCCCACTAAGAAGCTTCGCGAATTCCCCGTCCCCCAGCCTCGTGCGAGAGCACCGGCAAGTTCAAAGTCACTCTAAAATTATCTATGTATCGGTTGTTCTAATGCGTAATACCGAACGTTATCTCGCAGAGTAGTGCGTCGAGAATGCAGTTCCCCATCCCCCCGAGGTGTCAGATTACACGTAAGCGCGCGCGACGCAACTTCGTCGTCGTCGTCGATGGAGAGCTGAGGAATATTCCGGAAGATGCATCGACCTTGACGACGATTCGATTCCTTGAAATTTGCAGGGTTTCAATGACAAGAATAATTAGCCATACAGGTTCATGTAGTCGAATTCAAAATTTTATTGATTACAGTAACTGAATATTCTAGAAAATGCGTTCTCGATTTTACAATTCGGATAGGTGTCTCATCGCTCGAACCGATGCAAAACAATTCCAGGAAGAAGATTGTAACGTATTTCTTTTCGTGACCCGACACCGATAGCAAAACTCAAGAGAACGAACTATCTTCGAGAACCAACCTACGTTACCTTCGGCCGTCCACCCGTCGTTCGTGCATCCGCAAGCCAGGCGGGCGCCAGTCAATTCTTTTTTCACCGGGAACTGACGAGCCGGTATAAACTGGGAGTTGGGGTGGAACAGGCCCAACTCCACCAAGAACGAGAGCTCTGACGGAACCTATCAGACGAGGCGATAGCTTAACGGATCCTTTCGATTTTTGGGGACGCGTGAAATCGAGAAACGCAACCGTAGGTGCTGATCTTTGGGGTCGCGTAAAATCAGCAAACGCAACTGGATACACGAACGGGAGCGGACGGTTACGGAAATGCACGGCCGCTCAGGCTGCTAGGTCCGGCAAATAGTGCGAGTGATAGAGAGCGACGAACCGAGAACGTATCAGAACGAATCTAAACTATCTATCGAGATCCCTTCAGCAATTAATAAATTGGAAGACTCACCGGAGCTGATACAGCTAATCCGGGGAGGTCGAGAACTGCATCCAAAGGACACTCGGGTGAGCACTGCACTACGGCACAGCACTTCACCTCCGTAACACTCACAGGAATTCATAGGATTCCTGGATATCGCGAGAACAACGCGAGAACTGTACGATTCGAGAACTTGCTATACCGGAGCGAAACACGGCAAGAAAAACTATCAACAGATAGCACGGGAGCACGAGCCAGCCCGTGACACCTCGGTCGGTGCCCCGAGACAGACTGCTTTGACAATAGCCAAATCCGAGAACTAATCATTCTGATTGGTCGAGAGCCTTTTAACCGATAACACTTCTATCTCCTTCGAATCCTCCCTTTAAACCAAATCGAGAGCGTTCCTTAACGAATCGGTACGTAATTCGGCAGATCCTCCACGGCCGCTTCCCCAGGGCATCGGGCGACAGCTGGGCACCACATCCTTAACTCGGGCAGGAGGTTCCTCTCCTGCCCTTAACCGTATCAAAACTCTCCGCCCGCTCTACAGCCCTTTGCCCATCTCCAGCGGGGCGCCGGTATTTCACCCGGGCTTCTGCCGGTCCGTGGAGACGTCTCCGTCGGGTACTCTCCTCTGCCGGGCAACTCGGTACGTCGAGACTATCTCCCCACGGCAGATTCGAGCACCTCGACCTCACCTAAACAATAACGAAATCTTCCGAGAGCCTTGACATATCTATGCGAATCAATCCGAGAGCGTAGCTTCTGAGCAGGGTGGCGATCCGAAGGGAACCAGAAATCGAGAACGTTATCTTTATCGGTAACCGAAGCCGCCTTGGGACCGTGATTCGAAAAATCACGTCACAAGATGCATCAACCTTGACGTCGATTCCAGGAATCTCTGTAGGCGATTCGATTCCTAGAAATTTGCGTAACCCCTCCATTCCCCCCGTTTTAGCCCTTAAGAGTTTCCTAGTAGTCGAATTCAAAATTTTATTGATTACAATATGTATTTGAGCGATTCGAATAAGGACGATATGTTATCTGGTTGATCGATTCCCTCTTTCAGATCCTTCTGTTTGACCTAGATTCGAGGTTGTATTGCCAGAAGAATTTCCTGCAGCGTTAGCACGATCTGACCTTGCAGAATTTTCATTCAACGATGCAATTCCGAATAATGTATTGTTATCGAAAGTGATACGATCGCGTCTTTCAGGTAGATCCGCGCTCCGTACCCATTCGTGGTACCGATCTCGTCAAAATTGTTCTCTCTCCCGCATAGCTCGTTCTCGTTCTCCTTCTTTCCCATGCGATTGCCCCATTTCTAGTTTATGTTTCACAGATGCTGCCTCAAAGGATTTTCTTTGCAAACTAATTTTATGATGTAGTTGCATCGTTACTTGTAACTGAATATTCTAGAAAATGCGTTCTCGATTTCGCAATTCGGGTAGGTGTGTCATCGCTCGAACCGATGCAAACCAATTCCAGGAAATCCTTGGAAGCTTCGTATAAAAGGCCCTTCGATGATGCGCAGCGATCATTGTTTGTTAAACCTTCAAGTGCATTATTGCTATTAACGAGATGGACTCTGCAAAGTGTAAAAAGTTGATCGAGTTTATGGAAGGAGCGTATAAACTTCTGAAGAAGGGATCAGCGGTTGCAGAAATTGAAAAATGGACAAAATTTGGTGCTCAAAACATTCGACTTTTGAACAAAATTCTGAGCAACATTACTCTTACGGTTGGAGAGAAAACTAAAATCTTGACAACCATTGGAATATTTAAATCGTTGAACGAAAAATTCAAACAGCATCTTCAAAAAAGAGGTGGAGGAACGGCGACAAAGAGAAGAAGCGATAGAGTGCGTTGGGATGATTTGGAATCTGCCTTTAAGAGAAGGATAAGGACTGGAGTCATTGCAAACTTGCAACACAAGGACTTGGCTCGTTTCCTGGATGATGCAAGGAAATTGTTTACTGCAAGAGTGAAAAACGCACTTCGAAAGGAGGGAAATTTGAAGGTGAACGTCGTCTTGTCCTGCAAGTTCGAGACCATGCAAGCTGGTGAGATTATCGAAGAACTAAAGTTCTTCAACACCAAGAACGAAGTTATTCTACCATCCACCGATATCAGTGATTGATTCAACACGAATGTGCGAGAAAAAATACTGACAAAAATTGAATACTTTCAAGAGAGGGAATCAGGCTGGTCATTGCTTGAAATTATAAACTTGGCGGTGAACATCAATAAATACATACCGATACACGGTGGCCTGTCTACCTTCATCGAACTACCAAAGGATATACAAAGGAAGAAAGCAGTTGTGAACATTAGAAACAACGATCCGTACTGTTTCCTCTGGTCCGTCACCGCAGCTCTTCATCCAGCAAAAAATAATGTAAGCGTTATCAGCTCATACCCTCACTTCAGCTCAGTGCTAAGGTATGAAGGTTTAAATTTTCCCATTGGTTTAAAGGATATTCCAAAATTCGAAAAGATGAATGATTTGGCAATAAATGTTTATGGAATAGAGCGCGATAAGAATAAGGGTAATAATGAAATAGTACCAATTTATCTAAGTAAAGAAAAATCAGATAAACAAAGGATTCACCTACTTATGCTAGAAACAAAAATTTATTCGAATGGAGATGACGTGGATATAGAAGACGGCAGTGTTTATCACTTTGCTTGGATTCGAAATCTAACCCGTTTACTAAAATCACAAATCAAGAGACTCGGTCGAGTCTCGCGCCAAGTACAGGCAACCCGCCGTACGGGGCACGGCCCGCCGAGACTCTTTACTCGAAGCATCTCTTGTATCTGTGTTTCGACTCAAATATCTTATGACCGGCTGTATGTGAGAAAAATGTATTGATACATTCACTCTAGGAATCAAGGGTCCAGAATTGATTGCCACCAAATTCAATACGATCAGTGTACAGGATCAGGACGTATTCACATGGCGAGCGAGATGATTTTATTTCAGGTCCGTCTCCGTCGTCGTCGTCTTCGCAAGTCTATCGCATTTTCTACACGACAGATGGCGCTGACTGCTGTGCCTTCTTTACCTATTTGTACTCTGTATAGTGTTAGTAATTTACGAATACACAACACAATCAAATACACTTTATAAGTGAAGCTACCGTTCATACCGAATTTCCAGTTCGTATAAGGGTGCTTTCACAACAGTATAGAATTATTAAGTTTTAAATAGCATTCATGTGGAGCGCGCGTATATGGGTGTATGTATACATATGTGTGCTTCGACATAGTTCCTCGTATTTTAGGCGACAGTTTGTCCAAGTGTTCCGCTCCGTAGTTTCTTGTATCTAGGTATTGGATATGGAAGTCCAGGGTATCCAGGTATTCCGCTCCGTAGTTTCTTGTATCTAGGTACTGGATGTGGAAGTCCAGGGTATCCAGGTATTCCGCTTCGTAGTTTTTTGTATCTAGGTGTCGGATGTGGAAGTCCAGGGTGTCCAGGTATTCCGGTCCGTAGTTTCTTGTATCTAGGTACTGGATGTGGAAGTCCAGGGTATCCAGGTATTCCGCTTCGTAGTTTTCTGTATCTAGGTGTCGGATGTGGAAGTCCAGGGTGTCCAGGTATTCCGCTCCGTAGTTTTTTGTATCTAGGTACTGGATGTTGAATTCCAGGGTGTCCAGGTATTTCGCTCCGTAGTTTTCTGTATCTAGGTGTCGGATGTGGAAGTTCAGGGTGTTCAGGTGTTCCGCTCTGTAGTTTCTTGTATCTAGGTACTGGATGTGGAAGTCCAGGGTATCCAGGTATTCCGCTTCGTAGTTTCCTGTATCTAGGTGTCGTATGTGAAAGTCCAGGGTCTCCAGGGTTTCCGCATCGTAGTTTCTTGTATCTAGGTACTGGATGTGGAAGTCCAGGGTGTCCAGGTATTCCGCTCCGTAGTTTCCAGTGTCCAGGTGTTGGATGTGGAAGTTCAGGGTGTCCGGGTATGGCGCTCCGTAGTTTTCAATATCTAAGTGTCGGATGTGGAAGTTCAGGGTGTCCAGGTGTTCCGTTTCGTAGTTTCTTGTATCTAGGTGTCGGACGTAGAAGTCCAGAAAAGTGTGCAACAAGCGTTAGCGCTTCGCTCAAACTATAGTATCCTCTCTGATGTTCGCACGGCCTGAGGTACGTAAATAATCCAGCACACTCTCCTCTCTTATGTTTACCACACGGCTTCAACAAGCTGGACACCATTAACGACGCTTATGTGCATTGAAGATTACATTTTCTTTAAAAATTTGTATATGTCTTTATGCATTTCTAGAAAAAAGAACTTACAAATTAAATTATATGCCATTAAACATTTTCAACACCGCAATATATTTTTCTGATTAGCAACATCATAATGCATTTACATTTAACATATATCTGTCACAATATAGATTTCAGTGCTTAATACTTGTATGGCCCGTTGAACAACAAAAACTTGTGATATCCCCCAAAAAACACTTACGTGTAAAAAACTACGCCAAGTACAGGTGTGCTGTGTATTCCTCTAATAAAAAGTATTGATATCAGATTATTGAGGCCAAGTACATAAGTCACTACATGTTTGCCTATTATATGATCTAGCACTGGCCCATCATTTTAATTGTATTTTCAAAATTTCCTATAACGTTTTCACTACTCTTTTACATTACTATTATTTCTCATAGTTGATTATGATTTAATGGTTATTTAATAATTACTAAAACTTTAGCTGATTTCCTATCGAGTACTACTTGGCGGGTCCGTGCCAGGAATTCCAAAGTACTTACTTTGAACGTACTAATAGTATCCTAAAGCTATATGTTTGTTATTAAGCTTTTACCGTGATTATTATTGACGAGTTATCGTTAATAAGCTGTATATAGAAAGTTGACATTGGTTTTGAGTTTAATGACTGATATAATCAACGTAAATTTAGATCAAGAAATGCACGGACCCGCCAAGTAGTACTCGATAGGGAATCAGCTAAAGTTTTATTAATTATTAAATAACCATTAAATCATAATCAACTATGAGAAACAATAGTAATGTAAAAGAGTAGTGAAAACGTTATAGGAAATTTTGAAAATACAATTAAAATGATGGGCCAGTGCTAGATCATGTAATAGGCAAACATGTAGTGACTTATGTACTTGGCCTCAATAATCTGATATCAATACTTTTTATTAGAGGAATACACAGCACACCTGTACTTGGCGTAGTTTTTTACACGTAAGTGTTTTTTGGGGGATTACAAAGCATACGGGTTACATTAAACTATGTGATCGATGTCTATGTCACTTTAGATTAGAAAGCTTTTTCGTAAAACATAGATTCAATTGTGCAAATATAAATAAATGCAGAGTCGTATTTCCGGATGAAAAAGATAAAATTATGAAATTTAAAAATTATAGGTATAAAGAACCTGTCCCGTTTGTCGTTTATGCTGACATCGAGTGCATATTAGAGCCAATTACGAACAAGTCTAACTCGTTAAACACAACTCTCTATCAAAGACACGTTCCTCACAGTATAGCGTATTATTTGCAATGTAACTTTGACGATTCTATCTCTAAATTTAGAGCTTATCGTGGAAATGATTGCGTGGAATGGTTTATGAATGAATTAAAAGAAATAGCTCAAATTAGAGTTTTATCTAAAACGTATCGTACCAATGGAATCTCTAAAATTCAAACAAAGAAATGAATTTTACTCGACTAAGATTTGTCATATTTGTGAAAAACCGTTTACACTTCAGGATACCAAGCATCGTGATCATTGTCATTTTACAGGCAAATATCGCGGTGCTGCCCATCAGGGTTGCAATTTGAATTATAAGAACTCGCATACCGTTCCTGTCATATTTCATAACCTATCTGGCTATGATTCACATTTCTTGATTAGAGCTCTAGCTACATCTTTCGAGGGATGAATGAATCTCTTACCAGTAAATAAAGAAAGATATATATCTTTCACGAAGAGCGTCAAAGATACAATTGTAAATTTCAGATTTATCGATTCATTTAGATTTATGCCGAGTAGTATTGAAAAATTAGCATCCTATTTGAAAGATGATGAAAAATTAATTACCCGTAAACATTGTAATAATGTAGAGGAATTCCATTTATTGACTGGAAAAGGTGTTTTCCCCTACGAATATATTGATAATTGGGAAAAACTCAAAGAGGATCGATTACCCGTAAAGGAAGAATTCTATTCAAAATTAAATAACGAAGAAATTTCATACTCAGATTATGATCACGCTTGCAATGTTTGGCAGACTTTTCACATAAAAACATTAGGCGAATATTCTGATTTATATCTGAAAACCGATGTTCTCCTTTTAGCCGATATCTTTGAAAATTTTAGGCGCAGCTGTTACACCATATAAAATTTAGATCCTCTACACTATTACACTGCACCGGGTCTTGCATTCGACGCCATGCTCAAGTGTACGGATGTTGAACTTGAGCTGTTGACTAATGTAGAGATGTTGTTGTTTATCGAAAGAGGCATTCGAGGTGGTGTAGCTCAATGCTCCAACAGATACGCTAGGGCTAACAATAGGTATATGGGTACAGAATTCGATCCAAGCAAAGATGAATCATATCTTATGTATTACGATGTAAATAACTTGTATGGTGCAGCTATGAGTCAATTTTTGCCATTCAACTCCTTCGAGTGGGAGGAAAATTTTGAGCAATCGGATATTTGCAATATTCCCGATGATTCTCTTACGGGTTATATACTCGAAGTTGATATAGAATATCCGATCGAGCTTCAAGAACTTCATAAAGATTTACCACTATGTCCAGAACAGTATACTCCTCCAGGATCTAACAAATCAAAATTGATGACAACACTCCTCTCAAAAGAAAGATACATAATTCATTATCGAAATTTAAAACAGTGTTTGACATTGGGTATAAAGTTAACGAAAATTCATCGTGTTCTAAAATTTAGGCAGTCACCATGGCTTAAGAAATACATAGATTTGAACACTGAAATGAGAAAAAAGTGGAATAATGATTTTGAAAAGAACTTCTTTAAACTTATGAATAACGCGGTGTTTGGTAAGACAATGGAAAATGCTAGAAAACAAAAAGATGTTAGACTTATTACAAAATGGGATGGAGCGTATGGAGCGAAGGCTCTCATAGCAAAACCAAATTTCCATAGCTGCACTGTCTTCGACGAAGATATGGTTATAATCGAACTAAGTCGTGATAAAATTAAGTTCAATAAGCCGATATATGCAGGATTTTCCATTCTCGATCTTTCCAAAATATATATTTATGACTTCCATTATAATTACATAAAGAATACGTTTGGTAACCGAGCTAAATTAATGTATACTGACACTGACAGTCTTCTTTATCATTTTACCGTTCATTTTATCGTTAAACGGGATCTAGATAAATTCGATACTTCAGATTATCCTCCAGATAATGTTTACGGTATGCCACTAGCAAATAAAAAAATATTGGGTCTGATGAAGGATGAAAACAATGGGAAAATTATGATTGAATTTATAGGATTACGAGCAAAATTGTATTCATTCAGAGTGTTAGGAGAAGGCAAAGATAAAAAGCGAGCTAAGGGGATAAAAGGATCTACACTCAAGACAATCACTTTTAACGACTATAAGCAATGTCTTTCATACCACACAAATTTAGTTAAAACTCAAAATTTAATTCAAAGTAAAAAACATAAAGTTCATACTGTACAACAGAGAAAAATAGCACTGAGCTGGAATGACGACAAAAGGGTCATTCTTCCCGATACGACTGACACCCTACCGTGGGGTTATAGAATGTAAGATGTATATATGTACAAATGTAAATAGTCTGTAAGAAAATATAAATAACAAGACTTAATAAATATTTTAGTTCTGATTTATTTCAAACACCTTAAAAATCCGACTTATCGATCCAACTATTGTGCGAACCATCGAACCTTAGCCATTTCACAAATAGCTTGTTTCCACGTCTCCTCAGTATCTTCTCCACGAGATATACAGGGTGTCCCAAAATTACCTGACCAACGGGGTATGGCGGTGTTCGGGAGGCACCACTGATTACGAAAATGACCTTCCTTTTGTCCGGAAGGTCATAGATTTTAAATGGGAGCAGGTCAAAGTTGACCAATCAGAGGAAGGCGTCAAGAGAAACGTAGGCACCTGCGAACTCTGAGTTTTCTTCCCTCGCTTTTGTTTCTCGGTGACTTCGGGCAGGATGACGTCAGCCGAAGACATGCCTATTGGAAACAAGAAACAAGATACCGAGAAACAAAAGCGAGGGAAGAAAACTCAGAGTTCGTAGGTGCCTACGTTTCTCTTGAAGCCTCGTTCTGATTGGTCAACTTTGACCTGCTCCCATTCAAAAACTATGACCTTCCGGACAAAAGGAAGGTCATTTTCGTGATCAGTAGTGCCTCCCGAACACCGCCATACCCCGTTGGTCAGGTAATTTTGGGACACCCTATATATCCGGATTCTTGACGCTGGTAAGTTCATGCTCGTAGAAGCCGCCTTCGATGGGATGATCCTGATAGTCCTTGAGATTGTACGTCACCGGATCGGTATTCTTCACTCGACTTACGGTGAAAATTTCAGTCGTCCAATTGGGTGTGTAGCCCTTCTCGAAGACGTGTTTAAATTTGCTGATTCGTACTCTGTCGCCGACTTTAAACTTTGATCGTTTAAGTGTGGACTTGATTTTGAATTTCTTGTACATACACCCGTTGCAGTAGTTCCTTCTCGTTACGAGCAGTCACATCCGCCGGTTTCATACCAATGGTGCGATGCTTACTGTTATTGTAAGAGGATACCAAGTCCGATAAGATATCCAGCCACCGGTGATTGCCCTGTAGGCTAAACTGCATCCACATCTTACTTTTCAGAGTACGATTGAAGTGCTCGCAGATCGACGCCTTCAAGTTACTGAATGTCGAGTACAGGGTAATACCGTGTTTTTGCATGAGATCCTTGAATTCGGAATTGTAAAATTCTCGACCTTGGTCAACGTGCAATTTCTTCGGGATTCGACCCTTCGCCAGTACAGATCTCATAGCTGCTGTCACGTCTTTAGCGTTCTTGCTCTTGGTCGGCACGGCCCAAGCAACCTTTGAAAATATGTCGATGACGGTGAGCAGATACTTGTATCCATCGTTCTCTCGGGCGTACGCTGACATGTCAACGAGATCCGCTTGCCAAGTCTCGTCCAGCCCACGGACGTCAACGTGTCGGCGCTGGTAATTTCTCCTGGCAGGTCTATGCAGTTCCTTCACCACCGCTAATTTTTTTCCGTCCATTCTCCAGCGCACTCAGTCTGGCGCCAGCTGAGAAATGATCAGAGAGTTGCAAATCGCCAATTCTTGTCCTGGCTCGATATCGGCTTGCAGACGTTTCAACGCATCTTTCGTGGTAGAATCGAGAGATTGAATCATCAAGTTGTTGTTATCGATATCATTGCGCATTTCGGCAGTCACTTGAAACATGGTATTCAGCTCCTGCTTCACTACAGTTTTCATCAGATTCAAGGTCACAGCATCGTTTTCCTCCTCGGGATTGGCGACGTTGAGTGATGCCCACTGGCACACAACCCGATTGCGCACACGCCCAGTTGGACACAAATCATTGGACACAACACGATTGGACACAGTGTCCATTCCGCACAGCAAGATTGGACACAATGCCGATACGACACATTAGTTTTGGACACAGACCGTTTAGCATGCGATAACATTGGACACATTAGAACTGTGTCCAATCTTGTTGTGGCGAATTGGTTTCGTGTGCGATCTGACTACGTAAGGACGGACCGTGAAATTGGACACAGATTGTTGTAGATAAATTTCAGATAATTCATTGAACACAAAGCTAGCTGCACAATAAGGTATATCGATGTAACCAGAACTCTACAAGAAGTGAGGGAATGTGAACTGCTGTGGTACATTTATAATAAATTTATTATATATCTTCTAAAAATGATCTTCTAATATTTGTAACTTTACAAAGTGTTCGCGTCAAATAGGTAGAGATAATCGTCATCAGGCATAAATGAATTATATGTTCAATGTTTCTTGTTAATGACTTGGTAATGCATTTTAATGAAATTTTTAATTATTATCTTAATTATAACATGATAATTTACACTAGCCAATGGGATTTATTCGTGAGTTGAAAGTCACACGTTTTGTAAAGAATACGACTATTGATGAATATTTTATAATAATGTAATAATGGGCCAGATTTTTACCCCGTAACCGTACAGAACAGTTATACGTCACAATACTATTTTTTCACTCATATTTGAATCCTTGATATTGCAGCTTTTTAATATGCATATATGTATGTATTTAAATGCTGTTGGGATAAACTTATGAGCGTTCACTTCCCTATAATCTGGCATGTAACACTTCTATAATATCTTCAACATTATTTCAGAAAAGTACGTAAGAACCTGTTCCATTGATCTCGTATGTATAATATTTGTGCAGCTAGCTTTGTGTCCAATGAATTATCTGAAATTTATCTACAACTATCTGTGTCCAATTTCACGGTCCGTCCTTACGTAGCCAGATCGCACACGAAACCAATTCGCCACAACAAGATTGGACACAGTTCTAATGTGTCCAATGTTATCGCATGCTAAACGGTCTGTGTCCAAAACTAATGTGTCGTATCGGCATTGTGTCCAATCTTGCTGTGCGGAATGGACACTGTGTCCAATCGTGTTGTGTCCAATGATTTGTGTCCAACTGGGCGTGTGCGCAATCGGGTTGTGTGCCAGTGGGTACCCCCCGGCGACGTTGCAGAGCTTCTTGTTATCAATGTCGTAGTGTCCAGTAGCAGTGAATTTGAATCCAGCGCCAGGGAGACCACGGCTACTCGTAACCGCTGTCCTGCTACTCAACTGACGTCCAAACACGTCGATGCTCATATTCAAAGTGACGAGCGTGATCGTTTCATCGAATTAATAAATGATTCCCGCCTCGTGCAATTCTTCGATAATCGATACGATTTCGTTCGAGTGACTGGGGTTGCCAGCTTCCCGAGACGCAAGGAGCAGGCGAAGCCGATCTACCAGTTCGTTGGGATCGTCCCAGTACACGTAATCCGTTCGTTTGTCCTTGGCAGCGATCATGTACCGCGGTACTTTACCTTTGCCCGTTACAGAGGGCTGTTCGATCAGTTTCGCAATAACGTTATTAAATTTGAAACTCTTGCTCTTACGAATTTCACCATCAGGTTTATAGTACTTTCTGTGTGCATTCGTCGTTAAAATAAAGTTTTTTTAATTGTCCATATCATCCTGGGTTATACTAATCTCGTCAGGTACCTTCTTGAACAAGAGCTCGATCAAACCAGCAGTTTTCAAGTAAGTCATGTCGCCTACATGGATTCGATCACCCTCAAAGCTGATGAGTGAATCGCCTACCATCAATTTGTTCTTGGCGAGTTTACGCACACCATAGGCGGTATCCAATTGTTTATTCTCCCTCGATAGCAGCATATCGAGATATCGTTGCGTAGGATCGTTCTGATCAACGATACGTCTGCGTCATCGTTATCTCCTTCATCAACATGTTTATCTTCTTCTTCTTCTTCTTCATCTTCATCTTCTACTTGCCCATCATCGACTCTCTCGATAGAATCATTCTTTAACGACTTGAAGGATTCATCTGCCGTTCTAAACGTATCGTTCGCTTCTACGTCTTGCTTTACTTCATCCTTAATCTCGTCCTTGATAAGATTACGCTCCGGCTGAGATGCAGTCACTAGTTTCCGCAGTGGAGTCACTACCGGTTTCAAAACCTCACTCATCGTCTGTTCGACGTTCTCTCTACCCAATTTTATCATTCTATGCTTTTTGCGAATCGCATCGCTGGCTTTAGCGTTTTGACGTAACACGTCTTTTTGCTCTCAAAGTTTTCCGCGTTGCATGTTTTCGCTGACGAATCCAAAACGTTACTGCATTCACTTTCTTCAATGATCACTCATTTATGCTCACGAAGCAATCGAATCCTTTTCTGTATCTACCTCCGTCGAGGTCGCTGTCCTTGTCGATCACGAGAAACCCATACTTATCACCGTTCCAGCATGCCGAACACAGATCTTTAAACTGTGCGTAAGTCATATCAGTGTTTACATGATCATCGTACACGTGCTTGAGATTCATTTCATCCTGATTAAAGAGCACCAGCAGATTAGCATTGTCCCGTACCAGATGTTTGGGAATGCGAGCGTACGTCGGACAGAGATAGAAACAGTCAACGTCCCTGTGCCGCCCCATGCTGAAGAAGGCTCTGATGTTATCTTGCTTCTCGCAAGCAATGTCGTCGTAAATAATTATCGAGTTTCGACGTGCCTCGTTCGGTGGCAGCACCTGTTCGTGTTCCGTAAAGGGAAAGTATCCGATGCCGTTCACGGACGTGACTAAACGTTCTAAAAACTTGTACTTTGGCTGATCAAGCGATTTCGAGTATACGTAGACGTTTTCGAATCTTAATCCGTTGGGATGGGTTATGAGAGCGAGCAGTGCGTTCGTCTTGCCGCAGTTGGATGGTCCGCAAAACACTACACGTATACTGTTTGGCAGTAATTCACCGTGTCGCTTGGTCTCCTTCCTCTCCTTTACTCGCACGATTTTGTCAAAGTTCGTTACGGGTAATCTGACGGACTGCTTCTCGAACCTCATCTCGATCTTGACTAACGCGAAAACTATAAATGTCTAGTTTATAAGGATCAGCGTTCAGTCGGGACTGTTTCACCGCAGGGACATGATCGTGCATTCTAAGCGTAAACGCATTGGGAGGAAAAAGTCTCATCGTGGCAGAGGATTAGTCAACAGGATCATCAACAGTCTACCCGTTGAGTTACACATACCCGGTTATCAGTACTGCGGGCCCGGTACGAAACTAGCAAAGAGACTCGCGCGAGGCGATCCGGGCATCAACCCCCTGGACGCAGCCTGCAAAGAGCACGACATCGCCTACTCGAAGAATCGAGAGAGTCTCGAACACAGAGGGGCGGCGGACAGGGTGCTCGCTAACAAAGCTTGGAAGCGCGTTTTCGCCAAAGACGCGAGTCTCGCCCAGAAGGCGGCGGCCTGGTCCGTAGCGAACGTAATGGGTGCCAAGTCGAAACTCGGTATGGGACTCAAGAAGAAGAAGAAGCCAAAGACTGTAACGCTGAAGAAAGTCATCGAGGAAGCCAAACGATCGATCATTCCCAGCAACGACGCAGGGTTAGCTATCAGAACTGCTCTCAAGGGTGCACAAGCTGCCGTCAAGTGAGCAGGTGGAAAGCGCAACGTCAGCACGCCGCGGATTCTACCCGTGCCTTCCAAAGTCGGAGGCTTCCTGCCGTTTCTCGTCCCCGTGTTTGCGGGTCTCAGCGCCGCTGGGGCGTTGGCCGGTGGTGCTGCGGGTATAGCCAAAGCCGTGAACGATGCGAATGCAAGCAAGGAACAACTGAAGGAAAATCAGAGGCACAACGAGACGATGGAAGCCATCGCGTTAGGCAAAGGACTGTATTTGAAACCCTACAAGGAAGGACTGGGCCTCCATCTGAGGCCAAAAAACTTGAAGTGAAACTACCACGCCGAGCGCTGACCGATGCGGATCTGCTCAAATATGCCAAGATCATGAAGATTCCACATTTTCGCGGAGTCTTCATGCGGAACGCTATGCCGAAGGGTGGACCGTACAAGTACGAGTCGGCAATCGTCAATCTCGACGACGAAGATGGACTAGGAACACACTGGGTCGCGTACAAGAAGCTCAACGACCGAGTCATTTATTTCGACAGTTTCGGCAATCATCGACCGCCGCTAGACCTTATCGGATATCTCGGTGTTGGTAGTGTAGAGTACAATTACGAACGGTATCAGGAGTACGATTCTTTTGCGTGTGGACACTTGTGTCTAAAGTTCCTGTGCGGCCAATTAAATCGTAAAAACAAGTATCGTCTATATAAGCTTGCTATGTAATTTCGCAAGGTCAGTCGAACGTTCGCAATCATGGAGGATTCATTCACGTTGACTTTATCAGGCACCTCCTCCATACTGGAAGCCGAATACTTTCCTCCTATCGAGCTTTCTCCGTACAAAAATTACGCTCTGGGACTCATCGAGTTGCTGACCTTCAATTCGATTCCCAACGTGGACACGGATCACAACAAACTCTACGTGGGGGACGAAGTCATCACTATACCCACTGGTAGCTACGAGATCGAAGATATCGAAAGCTACGTGCATAGCGAGTTGACGGACAAGAGTATCGTCATTTACATTAAACCTAACAATAATACGTTGTGCAGCGAAATTAAGTGCAACCGTGATGTCGACTTTCGACCCAACGATTCCATAGGTCGCTTGTTGGGCTTCACTCAACGCGTTCTGGAAGCTAATAAATTACACACGTCCGACGTACCAGTCGCCATTCTCAAGGTGAACGCCCTACGAGTCGAATGCAACGTAACGACTGGCGCTTACATCAACGAACGTAAAGTGCACACCATACACGAATTCTTTCCGGTCGTGCCACCCGGATACAAGATCATAGAGGTGCCGTCGCACGTCATTTATCTACCGATCGCCACCAAGACGATAGATCACCTGCAGCTTCGAATAGTCGATCAAGACGGGGACCTGGTGAATTTTCAAGGAGAAGTCATAACGATCAGGCTGCACGTCAGATCAATGCGATAATGGGTATCGTCTATAATAGAAAAATCGTCAATGGTTATAATAGTAGACCGATATGCCAAAGAGGGATCAGTCATCGACCCCTTCTCAAGACATTAACACGTCAAAACGTCCTGTTTCTGGAAAATCTAGGATTCAAGGTCGTGAGAGGAAAGTAACGCGTTCGTTCTGCTGCATTCTTTTCGTCTGCCGCGTACCATGGAGGATGAAACGTTGAACATTCAGACACCGATCGTCTTCGACGAATCTATAGCACACTATGAAACGCATGCGCATCAACCTTACGCCTCGTTACCGTTCAACAACAGCGACGAGGTTCGAATCTCCGTTCAACATCAAGATCTATGCTTACTACCGAGCAAAAGTTCGCTGCACGTGTATGGAAAGCTAGTCAAGGAAGATGGGTCCACAGCGACTACGAGCACGACTCTGGTCAACAATGCCATATGCCGTCTCTTCGAGGAGATTCGCTACGAAATGAATGCTATAGAGATCGATCGGAGCAAGAACGTCGGCCTCACGAGTCTCATGAAGGGATATGTTTCCCTGAGTCCCGGTCAACGATCCTTGATTGAGAACGCCGGTTGGCTCCACGTTAGAGAACAAGAGAAGTTGACCAATGCGGACGGTTACTTCGACGTATCTGTACCGTTGAGTTTGATACTGGGTTTCGCCGAAGATTATCGCAAAATCGTCGTTAACGCTAAACACGAGCTGATTCTGACGAGAGCAAAGAGCGATGTCAATGCAATAGTGCAAACTGCTGCGGAAGAATGCAAAGTCGTAATTCACAAATTGGAATGGCTGATACCGTACGTAAAGGTGTCGGATCGACGAAAGATACAACTGCTGAAATTCATCGAGAGGGATGCCCCCATCTCCGTGAGCTTTCGTACCTGGGAGCTGTACGAGTACCCTCTACTCCCCACCACTTCGAAACACGTGTGGACCGTCAAGGGGTCGACTCAGTTGGAGAAACCACGATACGTGATACTGGGTTTTCAGGCGAGTAGAAAGAACAAGAAAACTAAGAACGCTAGTCACTTTGACCACTGCAACGTCAGAGACGCTAAGCTCTTTTTGAACTCGCAATGTTATCCCTACGGAAATCTGAATCTTGACATTGATCATAATCAGTTTGCTCTGCTGTACGAGATGTATGTAAACTTTCAAGCTACGTACTATGGCAAGGATCCCGAACCTTTGCTGAAGAAGAATGAATTTCTCGAGTACGCTCCATTGATCGTCATAGATTGCTCCAAACAAAACGAGTCCTTCAAACTCGGACCCGTCGATATTCGTCTGAAATTCGAAGCGCAAGACAATTTCCCTGCCGATACATTGGCATTCTGCCTGATCCTGCACGATCGTATAGTGGAATACAACCCGATCAGTGGTGGGGTGAAGAAATTGGTATAAAGACGCTGTAATCGTAGCCCCCCTGTGCAGTTCTTAAAAAATGGAATTCATCGTGGACGTACAAGGTTTCAAGAAACCCTTGAACGAGTTTGTGTTGAAAGAGCTATCCGTGATTGGAGTCGGTAGCAATTTCTCCAAGCCTGCAACTTTTCTCTTCCAACCACCTTGTCCATGAAAACATCTACCGGCTAAATACAAAAGTATAAATTTATGGTTGGAGCGCAATTTTCATGGTATATCCTGGAGCACTGGAGACATTGCTTAGAATCAAGCTAGAAACATTCTTCGAGTCATCTTACAAAATGCATCTAAGATCTACGTAAAAGGATTGGAGAAGAAAGTTTGGTTGGGAGCTTTCATTGGACGGATCGAGCACATCGTGGATCTCGGAGATTTGGGATGCCCTGCGTTGCAAAATTTGCGTAAAAACTCGCTTACTCGATGTACGAATCACCATGCTTCACATTTCCAATGTTCGATGGAAAATGTGAAATTGTTAAGGAACTGGTTGTCGGAATGTATTTTTTTCTATGATTATGAATAAAGACATAAGACATAATAACAAATTGTATATTTATTTAACACGTATACATAGTAGTATTTAGAGCACGATTACAAACATTGAAATTCAATCTGATTGTACTGCCCACCGAGATAGCGCATGAGCAGTCTATCTTCGTCGGCAGCACGCACCATGTTTTGAAACAAACTGTTATCGTCTTTTAAGACTTTGGACATCCTTGCTGGTAGAAACGTTGAGAAGTTGTTTTCGATGTCAACGATTAATCGCATTCCATATTTCGTTTGAATCTTGCGAATACAACTAATCTTTTATTCCTTTTGGACTTCCAGTTCTGACAACTTCTTCGTTGGAAGATATGCATCCAAACGAGCCACTTTGTTGATATTTGAAAGATCCATGGCGCTCAATTAATATGGAGTTTCTTCAAATGTATTATAAGATTTTTATGATCTCTTCTAGTTTCGATCAACTGTAATCGAACTCTGAGCTCACGCTGTTTCCTCTTATTCGGAATCGATCGAATTTTCACAGCAGACTAACAAAGGCACGTTCAGCTCCTTCTTTTATAGGAAACTCTTAAGGGCTAAAACGGAGGATGATGGGGTTCCGCAAATTTCTAGGAATCGAATTGGCTACAGAAATTCCTGGAATCGAGGTCAAAATCCATGCATCTTCCGGAATATTCCTTAGCCCTCCTCCTCCGACGACGACGACGAAGTTGCGTCGCGCGCGCTTACGTGTAATTTGACACCTCGGGGGGATGGGGAACTGCATTCTCGACGCACTACTCTGCGAGATAACGTTCGGTATTACGCATTAGAACAACCGATACATAGTGTAACGTGGCGTCCGTGGGACGGCCAGTTACATAAAAGCATAGGGGCACGGGGAGCCGTGTCGCCGACGAAAGCCGCCTAGAGAATGCCCGTGACGACGGAAGTTCGTGGTAAGGGGAAGCCGGGAAGAGAAACCGGCACCGCCGAGCCCGAACTTCGGGCGGACTCGGAGAAGATCGGCGCCGCCCGGAGACTGGCGGGCTGTGAGCGCCGAAAAGCGAAGAGCGGACCGAGGCGAGCGTAAGCGCACGAGTTCGGGTGAACTCGGGATTCTTCGGGAATCCTCGGGCCGGGGGGCCGAAAGGGGGCACTTCGTTGTGAACCGCGGAACGGGAATACCGAAAATCGGCGGATAAGATATCGCGATTTTTCTGGTTGAAGTGTGGTGCAAGTGTGTGAGATTACAGGACCTGTTGGACAACATGGCTTTTTCCTGGACGGCGATTCGGAGCAGACTGTGGTGTGGACCAAGTCGGATGGAAAGGAATAGGAGCCGGGAAGGAAAATTGCCAGCCACCACCACCCGAGTGACGAGGAAGTGAGGTACGGTTCGCCGGAAGATCCGGTAAGTGCAGTTTTAGGCGACCGCCCCGAAGCCATGCAGCCGGGGATGAAGCGCATCCGCCGGTGCATCTGGGCACGAGGAGTGGGGGGCTGCGGGCCTCACCACGCGTCCTGGCGGTTGCAGATTTGAACCGTCCACCGTCAACAAAGATGACCTCCGCGACCGCGTTTGGATTAGAATTGTATAGAGCCGCGCTCGTATACATCACCCGACTGTACTCGTTTACCTAGGCAAAATAAAAGGCTGTTGTTGGAGTTAAATGCCACCGTGTCAGTTATTACCAAAGAAGCCGGCTGATTCCTGTAGATACTCGCCGCCCTCACGTTCCCCTCTACCATGTTGCAATAGGAGCTAGCGGGAAGATCCGGTCGAGGAGACTCCCGGAAGTGATGCGCCGCGGATTAAAAATTAAAGGCTCGATGAGTCGGGCTGGTGCAAGGATGCACCTGGCGCCCAAGGGATCCGCGGAATGCCACGTTGGGGTCAGGGAGATAGAACGTAGGTCAGGAAATGCGTTACAAAATGGCGCCCGACGTGGGGCCACGCGAGAAAGATATACCAGCCGGCCATGTTTTGATTGTTGATTGCTGTTGAGCTAGAGGACACGGTGGGCTAGGTAAACGAGTCGGGTGCGCGGTAAATCGGCTGTTGTCAAGACGTGTAAGAGACACAACAAACTGCCGACTAGATTAAAGAGCGTAGTAGGTCAAGGTTCTCGAACGAAGTCAGAACAGCTGAGCGTTGCTGTTTATCGATCACGAGCCACCAGGATAATCGAGCGATCTCGAGAGTGGCATGATTAGAGTAGAAAATCTCCCCCGTGGAAATGAGGATTTCGGGGAGGCCAGAGGGCAACGTTACCCCGTAGGCGCATGAGTCGCAGGTAATTCGGAAGAGCCCGGTTGCGGGAACAAGCAGCCGGAGGGAAGGCCAGCCGGATCGAAGACGTTAGGGACGAGAATCGAGGTCCGGTCGAGCGTTCCGGCAGAGCCAAATGGCACAAACGGCGTTACGTTATGCCAGAATCATCCGAGGCGCGGGTACCCTAGATAGAAGAGGGAATCACCCGCTTGGGGACCAGTGCTATCCCCGCTGGGACAGCGCGCGTATTCCAGTGGAGGGAGGGCGAGAGTTCCGTTCCGAAGTGGAACACTGACACCAGAGGGCTGGTGCAGGGACGGCCGGCAGGAGGCTGGA
Organism: Cephus spinipes; assembly: GCA_963971525.1. Lineage (NCBI taxonomy): Eukaryota > Metazoa > Arthropoda > Insecta > Hymenoptera > Cephidae > Cephus > Cephus spinipes. The sequence goes on from OZ020574.1 coordinate 20,443,086, forward strand.
CGGGCCCTTGGCCTCGGACGGGAGAGATGATCTCTCACAGCGACGCGTACCGGAAGCAAACTCCGACGAAGACGTCGCGGACCGACATAGGTGACCCGGGCGGCAGGACACAGGGGAGGACCCGGTGTCACCCGCCGACGGTGGGCGACCGCCAAGGGCCGGACGCCCCATCACCTCAGGAAGAAACGGCACGAGCCGGACAGGAGAGCCTGTCGAGGCAGAATCCGGCGAAGGATTAGGGCACGAGCCTTCCCGAAGGCCGATGGGCAGGGAGGTAATCGGGGCGAACGGAGAGTCCCTCCAAAGGTTGAGCAGGCTGAAGATGCCGCCACCTTCGATGGAGTGGCCGGGAGAGTAGAAGTCCGGCTAGTCACGGGACGGGGCACGAATGTATCCTGGGGATGGATTCTGAGGGAGTTTGGAGCAAGACTCAACTCCGCAGACCATACGTACCGCCTCGCCGAGGGCTGCGGTGTACCGGCCTCGGCGGAGGAACAGGACGGCGGGGAGTCCGGAGGGGAGGAGTGTGCAGGCCTATCGGAGCTGACAGCTGAGCAAGGAGCCAGACTGAAGGGTATGCTCGATAGGGCGCTCTCCCCTGGCGGGCCCGCCCTAGGATTGACAGACGTGAGCGTCCACCAGATTGACGTGCAATGGAGGAGCCGATGGGATAGTGCCCCGGCTAGTATCAAGGAAGCACGAGGACAGGGAAAGGAGGGACTGCTCGGAAAAAAAGAAAGAATTTGGAACGTAGAATGAACTACGCGGATCAGGCGTACCACCTCTCCGAGGGCGGCGGTGTATCGGCCTCGGGGAAGGAAGAGGACGTCAAGTGGGGGGGATGGTCCCGTAGTGAGGACACCCCGGAGGAAATTCTGAAGAGAGTTAAGAAGGCAGGTTTGGCCATTAACCCTAAGAAATGCGAGTTTGGCTGATCACAGGGGCGAGTTAGGGTTCCGGGGGAATAGGGAGAGCCAGGAAGCGAATCCGGAGAAGATGGCGTCTATTCCAGGATACCAGCGCCAAGAAATTTGAAATAGCTGCGCAGGTTTTTAGGGATGGTCTCATGGTACCGCCGCTTCAGAGACGGATTCGCGGAGAGGTCGGCACCGCTCACGGCATGGTTGAACAGAGCCGACAAGGGAGCTGGGAAAAGGAGCAGGCCCAGGCGTTGGAAGCCATGGAAGAGGTCCTGAGGACTCCGCCGACGCTCGCGCATCCAGATTTTACCCGCCCGTTCGTATGAAAGACGAACGCGAGCGCGGGAGGACTCGGAGCCGTGGAACAGGCGTCCACCGATGGCGGGCACGTGATTGCCGACGCCAGACGGACAGTAGCGGACGCTGAGAAGAGTACACGGTAGCCGAACAGAAGGATCGACAGTGGCGGGGGTGACCGGGAATGTGCGGGCACATGTAGTGAGAGACCGTTTCGCCGCAATCATCTACCACCACCGTTGAAGAGGGCTCCACAACCTGAAGGACCCGAAGGGCAGGTTGACGCATCGGGCACTGAAGATCTCACGGTATGATTACGAGACAGTGCGCCGGAAAGGAGTCTGACATGGCGTATGGGATACGAGCCTGCACGGTGTGCCAAGCACGAGGGGTGCAACAAGAGCAACCGGCAGGGCTGATAGGCCGACGAACGGTGGAAGAACCGCGGACGGCAGGGACCGTTGGCTGACAGGATCTTCCCACCAAGGCGTGTGGCGCAAAAAGACGGCCGACCGGAAAGGGTTCCGGACGTCTCAAAAATTAGTAAGCAAGTTCGGGGGCCGTAAGACCGTGCGTATTCCGGCCGACCCCTGGCCAGCTAGAGAGAAGGCGGGCAACAAAGTTCGGCTCGGTGCGAAGACCTTGCCGGGCCCACGAACGCCGTAAGAGAAGACTAAGCGGCACCTGAGGGAAGCCGAGACGTCAAGCAAGCCACTGCGGGGAGCGGCATCAGAGGAAAGCCGCCACGCAAGATCGGTGCAATAGGGCGGCACGCATCTTCCCCTAGTGAAAGATACGTCCCGGATAAGGGGGGGGGGGGGGGGAGTTGTAACGTGGCGTCCGTGGGACGGCCAGTTACATAAAAGCATAGGGGCACGGGGAGCCGTGTCGCCGACGAAAGCCGCCTAGAGAATGCCCGTGACGACGGAAGTTCGTGGTAAGGGGAAGCCGGGAAGAGAAACCGGCACCGCCGAGCCCGAACTTCGGGCGGACTCGGAGAAGATCGGCGCCGCCCGGAGACTGGCGGGCTGTGAGCGCCGAAAAGCGAAGAGCGGACCGAGGCGAGCGTAAGCGCACGAGTTCGGGTGAACTCGGGATTCTTCGGGAATCCTCGGGCCGGGGGGCCGAAAGAGGGCACTTCGTTGTGAACCGCGGAACGGGAATACCGAAAATCGGCGGATAAGATATCGCGATTTTTCTGGTTGAAGTGTGGTGGAAGTGTGTGAGATTACAGGACCTGTTGGACAACATGGCTTTTTCCTGGACGGCGATTCGGAGCAGACTGTGGTGTGGACCAAGTCGGATGGAAAGGAATAGGAGCCGGGAAGGAAAATTGCCAGCCACCACCACCCGAGTGACGAGGAAGTGAGGTACGGTTCGCCGGAAGATCCGGTAAGTGCAGTTTTAGGCGACCGCCCCGAAGCCATGCAGCCGGGGATGAAGCGCATCCGCCGGTGCATCTGGGCACGAGGAGTGGGGGGCTGCGGGCCTCACCACGCGTCCTGGCGGTTGCAGATTTGAACCGTCCACCGTCAACAAAGATGACCTCCGCGACCGCGTTTGGATTAGAATTGTATAGAGCCGCGCTCGTATACATCACCCGACTGTACTCGTTTACCTAGGCAAAATAAAAGGCTGTTGTTGGAGTTAAATGCCACCGTGTCAGTTATTACCAAAGAAGCCGGCTGATTCCTGTAGATACTCGCCGCCCTCACGTTCCCCTCTACCATGTTGCAATAGGAGCTAGCGGGAAGATCCGGTCGAGAAGACTCCCGGAAGTGATGCGCCGCGGATTAAAAATTAAAGGCTCGATGAGTCGGGCTGGTGCAAGGATGCACCTGGCGCCCAAGGGATCCGCGGAATGCCACGTTGGGGTCAGGGAGATAGAACGTAGGTCAGGAAATGCGTTACAATAGATAATTCTAGAGTGACTTTGAACTCGCCGGTGCTCTCGCACGAGGCTGGGGGGATGGGGAGGCTGACGAATCGGGGGATGGGGAAACCTCTCAGTGGGATGAGGAGGCTGACGCGCGACCACTGCGAGATAACGCTCGAGGTCGAGTCGCCTGCCTTCCGAAACCTGCATGGGAAGGGTATCGTTTTTCCTGGAATCAACCTCGACGCAAAAGTCGCTTTTCGGCACTGCGCTCAAAGGTAATGCCGCTCGTCTCTCTGATTCATCGATGCTACGCACTAGTCTGCGCGATGAAGTTAGGGACAAAAGATCTGAAAAATTCCTGCAGGATTGCATCAGCGATGCTGCGCAATTCTGCGAGATAACGTTCGAGGTCAAACGGGCTGAGGGCTGACGTCCGAAACCTGCACGAACGTGCACGGGGCCCGTTGAAGCTTCTGGAAGGCTTTCCGGGGTGGGGGTTAAGGGGCCGCCTCAAAACGTCGCGCGAGAGGACCGCCGGCTCTGGGAGCGATCCTTCCCGACTTAGCACGGACATGAACCGTCGAAGCTTCCAGAATGTTCTAGAATGTTCTAGAAGGTTCTCGATCGTATGTAATTCCTAGAATCGAACGCAAAGTTTCCGAAATATGACGCAAAATTCCTGGAATTGAGCGAAAATTCTTAGAATCGAAGGGTTCTGATGACGTCACTTCCGGAAATCGTAGAGCTCACGACGGCAACTTAGCACGGACACCCACCTTCGAAGGTTCTAGAGTGTCGGTATATGTCGATTACAGGAATCGTGGTCCAGAACCGGACCTGCTATACTACTAATCACCCTGTATAATATGACGAAAGAGTTGTTACATAACTCTTAAAAAGTGCGCACTTTCCGCGGGAGTGCACACTGCGCGGCGCGGAGCCCCGTTCAGTGGCGCTACTCCCGGGAAACGGACTATCGTAGCGAAAGGGTTAAAGCTCACCAATTAGAATAAGGCATGGGCAGATACACAGGCATATATGTTGTCTGAGTTTTCTTTCCTTGCCGTTGTTTTTCGGTGGCATAGACGGGACCGAAGCCAGCCATTGATGCCTAATCAATCAAATAAAAGGTCCTCATTCGCGAACTCGCTATACCCCATTTCAGTATTCGTGAGCGACATATTTGTGACCACTTTCTTTGTTCGTGACCAGAAATTTCCATATTCGCGGGACTACATTTTTAATTTAATCTAATGTCGTCAAGACATCGTCTGTGATTTACCAAGAGCGTAGAGTCCTGCGGATTCGCCAGCGGCAGTATTCTTTCGAGTTTCCACTTTGAATCGACTTTTGTGTGTTCAATTGCGCTCTTTTGTAAGATTATAAATATATGTTGTGACGTGGCATTTTGATGCACGTCACAAAATTAGGCGAATTCGGCTACGTCGTGGGGCCGGATGAGTTACGGAGCGTTTCGCGTGGCGTTGGACTGATTTTTATTTTAAGAATTTGTATTTATTTCCCCGTGGGAAACGTTTCGTTTGTTTTTGAGTTCATTAAGCGGATCCGAGAGGATTCGACACAATTTGTATTGAGACGGGGCCCGAGAGAGAGCCAACTACGGGCCTGGCGAAGCGCTGTCAAGGAGAGGTGACGTCAGGACCGGAGCACACAACCTGGTGGCTCGACTACGCGAAGATGCCAGGATCTATTTTACCGGGATCGTTAAAACAATTGAAGATCGCGAGCTGGCTAGCGGAGCCGATGTAACAGCGAACCTGATTGGACCAGGGGGTGGTATTACAGCGCGCTCTCAGGAAGGTTCCCGATTTTGGAAATTTGTAGCGTCACTCACGGCGTGGCCTAACTCGGGGATAGACGTGCTACCGTTTTCTACCGAATTTTGTATTTACTGTATCGTATCGTGATCCGTTTGAGGGACTATAAATCAGGAGAGTGTGTTCCTGGAAATAGTAGGAGCTACTGGACAACGGTGAGTGACGCTCAGGGATATTTTTGCTACTTTTCAATTCACGGGATCAACCGATCTTTTCTGTTCGACGTACTCTTACGCGTCATCCTGCGCTTTCCTGACCGCTAAGGGTCCAAGGATAGCTAATCCGGTGACAAACAGGGGATCGGTCTGTCATTTAATTATTTCAATTCTTCCGGTTTTGTGTCTAACCGTTCAGTCCACGTCTCGCGGAATAGTCTCCCTAACACATGGGTGCGTGAGTCATTATCGTATCGTTTATTATCGTTACCGTACCGTTTAATATATCGTATCGTATGTTGCGTTGTTCCAGCGGGAACCTTATTCTATACTATCGTTTGGGTAAATATCCCAGTGTGTTCTGCAGCATCCCGAGCAGAAATTTGGTCAGGCTGCCTGATGTCGTATTAGGTCCGGATCAGGTATCGGTATGGCATGCCTGATCAGGATAGCCGGATGAGGCCCAGATCCTGCCCTGATCATGCATCAGTACAACATTTGTAAATGAGATCAGCCTGAAATATAGATCCTGAACAGGATCAGGCCCTGATCAGGCAATTTCATGGCAATGAGGTGTGATAAGTCTAAGGCCTATTATGGAAAATCTGACTTGGCCGTAGTCAGGCGTTATTCAGAGCTGCCGTATTAGGTGTGAAATCAGGCAACACTGAAATTGCCCTAATATGAAACTATATACATGTAATACAACCACCGGCCACCAGAGGGACAGGGATACCCGCAAGCAAAAGTGGGTCACTGAGCCGATAAGTTCCAAACTTTATAGAATTCTGTAAAAGACACAAAGAGGCGATAAAAGCTACTAACTTGCAGCACCTAGTAGTCCAATCCATCGCACTGCTTCTATATAGAATTTTTTAGAATCAACAAACTAATTTATAATTTGCAGAAATTCTCCTACCCCTCGAAAGCAAGGCCTAATACGTCACACTGAATTACTCCACTACCTACGATATTTTCAAAAAATGTTACTTGTTTGTCATTTCAACGTCTATATGATGTATATCTAATGTATATCAATATTAGGCAACCGGGTATAATACCAATCCAGGGCATGATCAGGACCAAACATGTTCCCTAATGTGGGCCTGATCAGTAGCCTGATCAGGGCCGAATCAGTAGCCAGATCAGTGCCGGATCAGAAATGCCGTTACATGCCACATCAGGGCCGGAAGAGCGGCATGATCCGGGCCGGATTATCAGTTAGGGACAGCCTGATCCGGGCCGGATCCCCGCCGGAATAAATTTCTGCTCGGGATCTCGATCTGTTTTCTGTATTTGTCATTTGTATTTCACCATCCTGTTCTATTTTCTATTTAAAATAAATCGGATCCGTCCCCGGATTTTGGGTTCCGATAGTTTGTCCTTTTCAGTAGTTTTTAGAGTGAACCTCCCTAATTTTCAGATTTTGATTATTGTCTCCCAGACCCAGGACCCCACCGCATAAGAGCTGGCCAGGGTGTCCTTAGGAGACAGCGGTGTAACTCTGGTTATACCTGGCGCCCAATAATTTAGTACTTCATTAATTATTTCTCGCGGTGCCATTTATTTGTGCGTCACCGTCAAAAAGTGTCGTCACAATGTATACGCAATAAGCAAGTGGATGTACATGTGTTTAGATTTTACTGGAAAAGCAAATACTTCTCTTGTATTAAATGTATTCTTTATTTTGAATTTTGCATGGAATAAATCTCCTATATCACCATACATTTGATCATTTCATATTCGCATTTATCACATTCGCGGAAGTTTGAGAGCACATGTCCCCTACGAATTTTGAACTTTTACTGTGCAGCAGACCACCAGATTTCTTAGAACCACTTCGGAGTAAAGTGAAAGCTGTCAAATTCCATGCAAGTAACGTTACGTAAGATACAAATAGCTGTGTTCTGACGTTGCGCATTTTGATATTGCGAATAATCAATTGTAAATCAGAAACAAAGTTTCTTTGCAATTTTTTGTGCGTGATACAAAAAGTTTGAAATAAAGATTTTTAAAAAATATTTTTTAAAAATGATGGTTGTGTGAAAATAAGTTTAATTTTTTGTAAAGAAATCACCCGCCTTTTGTTTAGTTAAAAAATATTTGAATAGGTATACATCATATTTCTACAATCCATTCGAATTTTATGTTACAGATCAATAGACTATAAGAAATATTAGTGAGAGGCATGGTTAATGTCGACTAGAATAAGAATGCTTCATGTAAATACATTTTTATAAATCATTTTCTAAATGTATTTCAATACATTTAAAATTGAATAAAAAACCCAATCGAATTAATATAATAATTATGAGGATACAAATTTCCGAAATTCACGTAATTTTTTTCAGCCGCCTACTCATATGTTCTTACTTAAAAGCAAAATTGCGGGACTACTAAAAATGGCAGCATATGTCATCTTGTGACATAAACACATATTAATCTAGTTTTAAAACATAAAATGACGTGACCAAGAGGTTACTTGTTACAGAACTGTTGTTGATTTATATTGTCCAAAAAAAGGTGAAATAAATATAATAGTATATTAAGTGACAAGGTATTGAACAAAACTTTAGGTGATGGTAAGATTTGAGTGACAACTTCACCCTAGTCTTAAATCGTATTTTATCCCGTGTCACACACTATATTATTCGTATTATCTGCATTTAAATGAAATGAAATGAAAGTTTTACAATAAACAAATGCGATTCTGACAGGGAAGAAATGAAGTCAGTAACTAATTTACCGAGCAGAAAGAAGACGTGCCCTCTAAATCGCATCTGCCTCAAATTGGCTCGTTTCAAATTGCTAAACAGGCATTGAAACTCGCAGTTTCGATGTAGATAATATGAAAATTAACATCACATCCCTAAAAAAATATAAATTATAGCAAATTGCCCTCGCTTCGCTCAGGCAAAATTAAACGGAACTCTTTAGAATTTTTTAGAACTTCCTAGAATGTTCTAGAACATTATATGAAATTCCTTCCAATTTTTTGGAACTTCCTTGTGGAGACGAAGCTACGCGCACAAACACACTACATTTTCTTTTATTATACATATACAGGGTGTCCCATGACTTATTCCCCAACAGGCACTGGCATATTCTCCGTTGAAAATAGAACAAAATGCAATTTGTCCGAATGAAATCGGTTGCAGCGTTCTCGAGAAAATAAATATTAAAAATTTAGAAATATCATCATGTCTCATGTTCGATAAGTCATAGTCTAATGATAATATTACAGTTTCTACTTGAGTTAATGCGTTCACAAAAGCAAACGCCCGCCACTTTCCTTTTCTACTGACATTGTTTTCTTTTGGCGATGATTGGAACTTACTTAAAATGATATTTCTAAATTTTTAATATTTATTTTCTCGAGAACGCTGCAACCGATTTCATTCGGACAAATTGCATTTTATTCTATTTTCAACGGAGAATATGCCAGTGCCCGTTGGGGAATAGGTCGTGGGACACCTGTATATTGATAGATTTCAAGTGAAAAGAATAAATGTTGACAGTGTCCAAATATTTTATAAAAGTAGAGTTTATTTTTGGGTGTATTATAAATTAATATCATTCACGTTTACTTAATGTCAGAAGCTGAAGTGTGATGTGTAGGAGCGTCGCCAAAAACGCTACAGAAATTGAGGCAATATAAAGAAATCTATGAGCGTAATTATTCAACCTGGATGAACTTGAACGGCATTAGATACTCCCCTCCGTTAAATTGCTAGTAGAAAATCGAACACTGTGTAACCTCAACATATTTTCTATATCAAGGGGAATATTTAGAACAAATGTCAGGGATGGCCGTGGGTTCGTCCCTCTGACCAGTAATGGTAAATTTCTACATGAAACACTTCGAGAATAAGATTATCGAAGATTAAAACCTGAAGTATGGTTCCGATAAAATGATAACATGTTTATCATCAAACGACATGAAATGAACAAGCCCGTATAACTGCTGGACTATTTGAAAATCCAGCACCCTAATATATACAGTTCCCCATGGAACATGAATACCATGAAAAACGACACTTTCTAGATGTATCGATAACAAGACAAATGAATGGAACGTTAGAAAACTTTATTGGAAACCCACCCACACTAACCCATACCTCCATGCCCTCTCGCATCACCACACATCACAAAAAGAATTGGTCATCGGCTCCCTTCTTCACAAAGCTGTCTCAATCTCAGAGCCAAAATTTTTTCTAGATGAAGAACTAACCCAACTCCAACATACATTACAGCTAAACGGATATAAACCGAACGAAATAAAACGTTGTGACGTGATTTTTCGAATCACGGTCCCAAGGCGGCTCCGGTTACCGATACAGATAACGTTCTCGATTTCTGGTTCTCTTCGGGTCGCCACCCTGCTCAGAAGCTACGCTCTCGGATTGATTCGCATAGATATGTCAAGGCTCTCGGAAGATTTCGTTGTTGTTTAGTGGAGGTCGAGGTGCTCGAATCTGCCGTGGGGAGATAGTCTCGACGTACCGAGTTGCCCGGCAGAGGAGAGTACCCGACGGAGACGTCTCCACGGACCGGCAGAAGCCCGGGTGAAACACCGGCGCCCCGCTGGAGATGGACAAAGGGCTGTAGAGCGGGCGGAGATATAGTTTTGATACAGTTAAGGGCAGGAGAGGAACCTCCTGCCCGAGTTAAGGATGTGGTGCCCAGCTGTCGCCCGATGCCCTGGGGAAGCGGCCGTGGAGGATCTCCAAAAGATACGTACCGATTCGTTTAGGAACGTTCTCGATTTGGTTTAAAGGGACGACTCGAAGGAGATAGAAGTGTTATCGGTTAAAAGGCTCTCGACTAATCAGAATGATTAGTTCTCGGATTTGGCTATTGTCAAAGCAGTCTGTCTCGGGGCACCGACCGAGGTGTCACGGGCTGGCTCGTGCTCCCGTGCTATCTGTTGATAGTTTTTCTTGCCGTGTTTCGCTACGGTATAGCAAGTTATCGGTTCGTACAGTTCTCCCGTTGTTCTCGCGATATCTGGGCAATTCTATGAATTCCTGTGAGTGTTCCGGAGGTGTAGTGCTGTGCCTTAGTGCAGTGCTCACCAGAGTGTCCTTGGGATGCAGTTCTCGGCCTCCACGGATTAGCTGTACCAGCTCCGGTGAGGACTCCCAATTTATTAATTGGTGAAGGGATCTTGATAGATAGTTAAGATTCGTTCTGATACATTCTCGGTTCGTCGCTCTCTGTCTCTCGCACTATTTGCCGGACTCTTACTCCGACCCTGTCTACCTCAAACCTAGCAGACTGAGCGGCCGTGCATTTCCGTAACCGTCCGCTCCCGTTCGTGTATCCAGTTGCGTTTGCTGATTTAACGCGACCACAAAGATCAGCACCTACGGTTGCGTTTCTCGATTTCACGCGTCCCCAAAAATCGAAAGGCTATCGCCTCGTCTGATAGGTTCCGTCAGAGCTCTCGTTCTTGGTGGAGTTGGGCCTGTTCCACCCCAACTCCCAGTTTATACCGGCTCGTCAGTTCCCGGTGAAAAAAGAATTGACTGGCGCCCGCCTGGCTTGCGGATGCACGAGCGACGGGTGGACGGCCGAAGGTTACGTAGGTTGGTTCTCGAAAATAGTTCGCTCTCGTATGTTTCGCTATCGGTGTCGGGTCACGAAAAGAAATACGTTACAACGTACTGTAGCAAACTCACGAACCTACGATCATCCCATAAAACCCACAAAACGGATAGAACAAACGAAACAGTTCTTTCCTTCCCTGTACAGGGTGTTCGTTATGAAACGCACTGTAGTAACATCGTTGCATTCCTTGTCATATTCTAAAGAATATGTGTATTTTCAATTTTTATTTCATATATCAAAATTTCGAGATAATCAAGGTTGAAGCTGCAGTAATGCGACCAATCAGAACGCGTTGAAACGGAGCGTAGATGACGTCGCGAGCCAGCCCGCAAGGCCTGCTTACAGTAGGCCAATAACACTAAGAGTATCGTCTCTTGTATCTTACTCAATTACATGTAGATAAATAGGGACACTACAACGGTACTCTTAGTGTTATTGGCCTAGTGGAAGCAGGCCTTGCGGGCTGGCTCGCGACGTCATCTACGCTCCGTTTAAACGTGTTGTGATTGGTTGCATTACTGAAACTTCAACCTTGATTATCTCGAAATTTTGATATATGAAATAAAAAATGAAAATACACGTATTCATTAGAATTTGAAAAGGAATGTAACGGTGTTACTACAGTGCGTTTCATAACGAACACCCTGTATACGAGGTGTAACTGGCCAAGTTGGCAAACTGTTGAGTAATCACAACATCAACCGAATTCCTAAACCTACTCCCCACATTGCACAAATTCTGATATCTCCCAAAAACAAAATGGTGAAGCTCAGCTAAGCAGAAGTTTGCAAAATACCGTGTACATACACTGCCGTCGGCAAGTTTCCGTACAAGGCCTATAACTACACTCAAACACTTTTGCGCGAGTTTTTCTCGGACAGCGTTCAACTAAATTGTATTTAAGATTTGTCTATATTATACAAAGTATACCCCATTCCTCTGCGTACTGTACAACCGAAAACATGCCTCAAACGGTTCTGTGTTTTACTTCAATTTTCCCCAACTTATAACATTGTCCGAAAACTTTCCGACGGCGGTGTATGCATCAAAATATACTTCGGTGAAACAGGAAGAAGAGATAGCACACGTACTAAGGAACACGAACGGTGCGAAAGGCTCAAATATTTCAACATCTCAGCTTCATATAATACAATCTCGAAACAGGACTTAAAATTCTGTTCAACCGTAAAACGATCCCTGCTAATTTCAACATTCACTTTCCTAGAAAACATCGCGAAGCAATGGAAATTCACAAACACCCAAATAATCTCATCAGAAATAAAAGATACCAAGTTCATCCCATCCGACGAACTTTTCTCTTAGTTTTTTTTCATTTCGGTTGCCGAACCGAAACTAATACAATATCTGACTGGCCAACCATGTCACGCACGAATGCCACAATATTCCGTATAAGGGACAAACTTTTCCGATCGGCATTAGTATCGGAATGCCTTTCAAGCCCTGAAGCAAATGAAGCAAACTTCCACATTTGCAAAATACTGGTAAGTGAAAGCTTCCAAATGCAGCTCCAAGCCGGAAATTATTTATTACTATATGAACTATATGAATGCTGACTGCGAAGGCCTCAAAATTATAAGCACTTCTCAACAAAAGAAAGGTCATTTTCGTGATCAGCGATGCCTCCTGAATACAGTTGTGCGTTGTTAGTAAGAAAATAAGGGACACCCTATAGTGTTTTAAATATCTATCTGGTACACAATAATATAATATTGTAGACCTTGATTAACCGAACTCGTCCCAGTATGAGTCGATATTGCTTATCCCGAGCTTACCTGAACTCATTTTGGAGTGGTCAATGTCGTTTAAGCTAACTATAATCATAATCGTTGAATTATTGGACTTAATTAAACTTACGCCTAAATTTAAATGGCAAAAATGAGCCTGAGTATGCAACATATCAATAATTTTGTATAATAGACTAGCTTCTATCCATGACTTCGTCCGTGTTATATCGACTTCCCGTGTAGAAAATTAGTCAGGGCTACGAGCGGGACAAGATCAGCTTTCCCACATTATCATCGCCCTACGGTCCAGACACCCGATGGTTATACTAGGGTGAATAGACGTGTTCCTTATGAGGTTTTCTTATCAATACAATATTATACCTCCAAACTTCTTTAAAATTTATAGTATTCTTAATATTTGTTAAAATACATCTAAAGATACAAAAGGTATAACGGCATGGTTTTATAATTAAAACTAACTAAAACAGTTTATCATAGACAGACAGTTATCTATCTATCTGTTTTGTTATGAGCAGAATTTAATAAACCTGCCATTTTAAGTTTTTTGTTTGTGCCCGATAATATGCCCCATTGGAATCTGAGTCAGGGCCTGGCCAAATATTCTCGTCAGTAAATCAAACCAGGATCTTATCAAGGCCGCATTAAGAGAACATACTTGACTATGCCCTATTTGATCCCTAATGCGGCCTTCTTCATATTGGGGCGTTCCCTTAAAAATTTCTACACGGGTTCCTTTACATTTTCACTCTTTACTTAACCACTTTTCGACATATCATGTGACAATAGTCCCTAACCAGACACGGGGTATCCGAGCGAGCACTAGTTCGCTGCCGCGCCGCTAGGTGGCCAAGGAAACTCGCATGAAAAAACGTAGGGCCGAGTAAATAATTAAGCCGTCGATTTTGCAATTTTCGTCTACTTCACCAGTGAAATATATTCTGGTATCCTGCATCTGGTATCCTGAATCCAGTATCCTGAATCCTGCATCTTGTACCCAGCTTCTCTCATCCGAGAGAGAACCATTTTTTGTGGGATCACACATCGTCCGTTGAGGACTCTGTGGTTCTAGTTTCATTTCAGCAACTTACAAGGGGAGTACACCAACTGGGGGTCACGGATTCGGATGAAATTTATCAGGAATGTAGTATAGCATCCCGAGAGAAGGGTGCTCAAGCCATACGACCCAACGTTGAGTTATAAGCCAAAAAAAGCGATTTAAAATATGTGGCGTGTCATGTGTACTAGTTGTGATACGTTTAAATTTCAAGTAGTGCCGCAGCGCAAGACTAGAGTGCCAGACTACCACGCTGACGACACGCGTTTGATCCCTATCCGTCGACTATTGATTTTTTTTTTCATTCATGCACAACATAAAATACTTTGTCATAGTATATATTTTTTAAAAATAATTGATCACGAAATGAGTAATAACAACAAAAATTGTGTATAAAGCATTTATTATCGCATAACTTATAATTATTATTTTACATATCATCAGCATCATCATTTTCATCACTCTTTAGAGATACTCAATTTTTGTTGTTATTACTCATTTCGTGATCAATTATTTTTAAAAAATATATACTATGACAAAGTATTTTATGTTGTGCATGAATGAAAAAAAAAAAATCAATAGTCCACGGACAGGGATCGAACGCGTGTCGCGAGCGTGGTAGTCTGAAACTCTAGCCCTGCGCTGCGGCACTACTTGAAATTTCAAGGTAACACAACTAGTACACATGACACGCCACATTTTAAATCGCTTTTTTCGGCTTATAACTCAACGTTGGGTCGTATGGCTTGAGCACCCTTCTCTCGGGATGCTATACTACATTCCTGATAAATTTCATCCGAATCCGTGACCCCCAGTTGGTGTACTCCCCTTGTTAGTCCAGTAGCGCAGCGTTTAGCTACCCTGGACATATTAGCCTTCAGCTACTTAGCCCGTGTACCGAGTCCAGTAGCGCAGCGTTTAGCTACCCTGGACGAATTAGCAGAGAGTGATCGCTCTCGCATTATCCGTAGCAGGAAGTGTTGGCTTCCGCAGTCTGAAATCACGCGTCCTCCGTAGCTGGAAGTGTTGGCTTCCACATCGTAAAGTCAATTCCTCCGACATTCCGAATTACACCGATTGTAATAAAACCAATAGATGATACTATATAGAGAAGTAAATTATAATAAACGAAGAAAAGTTTACCTGAAACGAACGTTATTATTGCTGTAACACCACTATCCCTTTACCGTTCCGAACCCTGGTTCACTCTAAGAGCTAAGTGGCCAAAATCGTCATTCGAGGGAACTGGTACTTCACCAGTCTTGACAGTGGGAAATAATATACGTTACAATCATAATGACGCATTGTCTATGTTACTCCTAAAGATCAGAATTATCCATCAGTGAAAAATATTTTCTCAAAGTGGCTCAAGTTTTGAGTGACATCCCCGGTCTGCCATATTACGGTCAATCGAGAATCTACTGCACTACTACCTCATTGCTAGAATATAAAACTAATTATCAAGAAGTATTATAACTTAACTTGAATTTTATGGTTTTTTTTTTCATTGAAGATTGTTATTTTCAATATCTTAAACAATTTATGCGTAAAATCTAATAATGCGAGATCCATTGATATACTATGTAACTGTCAGTGCATATAACACGTTCCCTTAGCTTGAAGTTATGATTTGCTATATATTTGAAGATATTCAAATCCAGAGATAAGATATACTTCAAATTGCTTTCAGCATATCAATACAAAATAAATTTATAATTATACATTCTTATAATACTCGATGCCATATAAGACTTATAATAGATTTAGATAAAAGTTATTCAAGAACTCCGTTAGAAACTAAGCGATAAATCAAGTATTAGAGAATTCTAGATAACCCTATGTAATCGCTAATGCGAACACATTTTTTTTATCTCGTTATAGAGAACTTCTGCATGTGGATATTTACAAAGCCCTTTTAAATAATGTTAGTTCTATTCTGAGTCTTAACCCAGATAGCACTAGTTTTTAGAAAGACGACTACAGGATCTTTTTATTGGCGTCTTTTAGTCATACGGAAACGTCTTGTGAAAGATGATGAATATCAATGTTTGTTTATACGTGGTCCTAACAATGATTTGAATTTTTTTTCAATCGTCCTGAAGGCGATTCTATTATAGATAACTGATGGAATTTTGCAGTCATAGTAAAGTAGACTTATTTTAGATAACTGTTGACATTTTCCATTCGTTCTAAATTTTACTTGCTTTAGAGAATTAATTGATTCTTTTTCTATTTAGTTGATCTTGAAATCATTGTAGAGGATTTAACCAGGTTAAAACTATCATGTTTATGGTTTGAATAGAAATACACGAATTTGATTGGTTAATTTTGCCCAGTATCATTTAAGCTAAGTATAATGAAAGCCAGAATGCAAGACACATTTTCAACATATTTCAGACGACATATCAGCTTGACTTTAGAACGTCCTAGACTTATTCACGAAGTCTTATAGATGGCTTAAAGTTGACTTTGTCTTGTCTGTGAATAGTTTTCTGTAGTAAAAATACTTTTTTACGAGAAAAAGCTTGTTAAACGAAATATATTTTGATTAACATACTATTTAAAGGCAATTATCAAAGTATGATTTGAGCCAGTTTATATATTATTGTAATATTTATATGCAGGTTACATCTTATATTTGTATTAAAATTCATAATGTTATAAAATAATTTCAATATTTAGCAATTAAACATATGCATGTTGAAATTGAGCAGACTAAAATAGAAAGATTCTTTTTGGCAAAGTCATACACCGTCAACGAAGATGACTGGTTATTTGAGGGGTCAGTTTTCTTAAGATGCATTTGTGTATATCCACAACATTAGTGAATGGAAAATATTAGATTTCTAGTGCATTAATAATTACACAAGAAATTAAAATGAATTTAAATTGATAATAAGCAGAACGTTGCGATTGATATATATTATCTATTCGATTTTTTTTTAGAAAATTTTCTTAAGGGACAACACCACTGTGACGCCTCTTTTTTCGCCCGTATTTCGCGATTTTTTTTCAACAGGAAAAAAAAGTTTTAGACAAAAATTTTTGTTTGCATGCTGTTAATTGTCTTTTCATCTGCCGAAAACAATTTTTTTTTTTTTTTTTTTTTTAAAATGGCGGCTTGCGAGCCACCGCCGCGCGCCGTGTTTCCTATTTCCTCTCCCACGGGCAGCAGTATAACTGCAATAGATTTGGTCTTGGAACAAAAGTGAAAATTTTTCCGTTAATTATATTAGATTTTGGAGAGAAGTACATAGGATAATTGAAAAATATTAATTTTAAAAAAATTGGGACGCTTTTGAAAATGACATTCCATTTTTTGCTTAAAAATCGCATCTAAAATTAGATGTAACTTTAAAACTTATTATGATATCAAAAAGATCCTATGTACTTCTCTAGATAATATGGTTTTATTGATTCTGTAAAAATTTGAAGTGAATCGAATGAAAATTACTCGAGTTATGCTGCTGCCCGTGGTCAAAAATGTAGTTTCGAGAAAAACGCGTTTGAAGTTTTGGTCCCAGCCTGGTCCTGCAGTGGCGCCTCGCTCCCTTCTTGCCGTCAAACACTTTGTTGTCACTCATGTTGAGGAAAAACAAAATCTTTTCAATATCTCACAATGAAACGAGCGTGTTCGGACCGGTATAAGCGTGGAACCTACTGGCGTCGTTTTAACGGATAAACTGATGCTAACCGTCAACCGCCTGCCGCGCAGGATACCAAGCCGCGCGGAGCGCGCTCCGCATTGCTCTAGAAAATTCGCTATATCTCAAGAAAAAAAAATTTTAGAGCCTTGCACCCAACGAATTATTAATTCTAAATATATTTAAGATTTCTTAAAATGATTTTCAAAAAATCGATTTTTTTTTTTTTCACAGTGGTGTTGTCCCTTATTACTCTATGCAATGCTAATTACGTTACACGATATTCAATTTTTGTAATTGTCGCAATAAGTTTTTCTATTGGATATAAGAGACAGTGGGGAAAAACGGGTTCTTTAAGGAGATAATGTCATCAGAGTGATGCCAGAAACATATCATGTTTGTTCCACCTAGGCAGAAAGAATATATTAATCAAATACGATCAGTATAAAATGTTTGTCATATATTAAATTTATAATGAATGTATATACTTCATATAGTCTTTCTTTACCTACATACCTTCATTAATTTTACTGGGAGCTCATATTGCTCCACTGAGAAACTTCTTACACCTACCTATCAAATACTCCATAAACTGTGGCAAATTCTTTTCTCTTTACCTTTTTCATCTTTTCATGGAATGCGAAACCGTGGCTTGTACCAATACATAGTTGCATATTAGACGAATAATAAACTTCGTATCCTGCGTCGAAGGTACGAAGGTCGTTCAATAAGTCCTTAGAAAATCTAAGAGATGGTGCTCGTAGCATCGAGATTGGTATGTTTTTAGTAAACACCACAACTCACTAGACAGTTGTTCAAAGCTCAGTTACATCCGTCGTGTAGTTTCATTTTTATTGCTGATTGAAACAAAAAACTTGTGTTCATTTAGAAAAATGGAAAAAAGTGAGTTTCGATCGGTGATTAAACTTTTATATTTAAAAGGCTTAACACCGAAAGAGATCAAAGCTGAGTTGGATGAAGTTCATAGCACATCTGCTCCTGTGTTTGCAACTGTTTACAATTGGGTAAATGAGTTTAAACGTGGCCGTACATCCACAAAGGATGAACAACGTTCGGGACGTCCAGTGGAAGTGACTACCCCTGAAATGATTGACAAAATCCACGATATGGTTTTGAGTGATCGACGAATCAAAGTACGCGAAATAGTTGAGGCCACAGGCAGATCGCAAGGTACAGTGTTTTCAATTCTACACAAAGAATTGGACGTGAAAAAAATATTGGCAAGATGGGTGCCGCGTTTGCTCTCAGCGGAGAATAAACGCAATCGTCTGGTCGACTCTGAGGCAGTTTTGACACTTTTCCGTCGCAATCCTGACGTGTTTCTGCGTCGATACATAACTGTGGATGAAACATGGATACACTACTACACTCCAGAGACAAAGGAACAGTCAAAACAGTGGATTTTTGAAGGCGAACGGGCTCCAAAGAAGGTGAAGACGGTGAAATCGGCCGGTAAGGTGATGGCCACGGTTTTTTGGGATGCGCACGGAATCATCTACACCGATTACTTGCAAAAATGACAAACAATAACTGAAAAGTATTATGCGTTGTTATTGCACCGGTTGAGCGAAGAAATCAAGAAAAAACGTCCTCGTTTGAAAAAGAAAAAGATCCTCTTCCATCAAGACAATGCACGGGTGTACACTTGCGCAGTTTCGATGGCCAAAATTGCGGAATTAAAGTTCGAATTATTACAACATCCACCGTATTCACCGGATTTGCCCCCTAATGACTTTTTATTTCCAAACCTAAAAAAATGGCTCGCCGGACAACGGTTCGCGTCGAACGAGGAAGTCATCGCTCAAACAAATGCTTATTTTGAGGACCTTCCGAAATCCTACTTTTTGGACGGCTTAAAAAAGTTGGAGAAACGCATGGAAAAGTGTATAGAGTTAAAAGGAGATTATGTTGAAAAGTAAAAAAAAAAATCTACACGAAATAGTTTGTTTTTATATTCTTTCTCAAGATTTATTGAACGACCCTCGTATTAACTGATATTATTATTTAGTCCAAGTTAACTTAAAAAGGGTATATATTACCAAATATGAATTATAAAATATTTTAATACATAAAATTCTACAGCATAATACAGAGTAAAATTTTCTTATCATCAACTTATCATAGAGGTAGAATTGTTCACAGTCAATATTTTGGAGGTATACTTTCAACAATTCATTGAAACTGTTAACAAAACATGTATTATTCATAGCATAACCATACAAAATTATACATATTACAATTATACATACATAACCCCAAAAGTGATTACTGCTATTCAGGGTGAACAAAGTAATACAATTATTTGTTAGAAAAAGGCTCATCTTCATCTATCTTTTTCATAATTCATAATCCATAACTGCAGTTTAACTTAACTGTTTATTTTTGGAATATAGGGAGCTATATGTATATAAAAGTATATATTGAATTAGTAATTGGACAAAATAGGGCTAAAAATAATGAGGTATTATCTGCTCTGGGTATACTTATTAACATCAGCAATTGTAAATATTCTAAAATTTTTAATTAAGAATGCAATAATAATAACATATCTATATATAATAAATGAGCTGATTATTAAGCATATTAGAATTTAGGCCGCAAAAATTAACATCGTTGATATAATATTAATTATTGAAGTTGTATAGCACTGAGATTTTTTTGTCTAGATTAATATATGTTTTTATACGAATAAATCATTTAATTTACAAATGCTATAATAATATAAATGTCAGTCATTAATTTTCATTGGAAATCCAATACTAAATAATATTCATATTTTATTTTGATTCATAAAGAAGTACCAAATATATGTTATCTCAATATTAGTTATTCAATAACGGAAGTCTGATGCGTTGTTATTAGTTAACTGTAAAGTAGAGACAATAAATCATGAGTAAAATTGTTAAAAATTTCCTTTACGCGTAAAACATGTTTTTTAAACTGCAACATTCAGATACATCTAATAAATCCATCGAACTCAGTTATATTTCTTTCAATTTCTTCGTAATAGTAATAATTTGAGCGAAGAGAATAATTTCTTCAATGATTGACAATCAGGTAGGCGTCTTTAGCAATTTCGGATATATTACACATTCAAGATAAATTTTATTTTATTTCAGCAGATTCTGGAGTAAATGAAGTATCCATTTTATCATATACATATAATAAATAGATAGAATATATCCATTTTTCATTGACGAAAGAGGAATACAAAATATCGAGATAATCTTTTCGAGTGTAGTTTTTCGAAATATGACCTGCAGTTTTTTTTGTAAATACTCTTGTAATTTCTAATCGTTAGAGTCTCGACCAGAATAAATATAAATGTTATAATCAAATATGATTTAGATCAGTCATGTGCGAGATATAATTAGTGAAAATACAAATGTAAAATGCATCGCATGATTGAGTTGGGTCCAATACAGCGTGTTATGCGAAGAATCGATTCTTATAATAGGATAACAATATCTTATTGTTCATCATTATGGCGATTCATTATACGACATCGAAGTTAATTCACAATTCTATGCATAAAAAATTGTAACACTCTAGTTTGGATTGGACCACGATGTATATATTTGATTGCCAATTTAACTTATCTAAAATCTTTATCATATTCTATATTACTTCCCGCAAATAAAAATCGAAAACTGATATGGAAAGTCGAAATGTCTCACCTTAAGTCACTGATTATTTTTGAATTTATTAATTCGTTTTTTAATAAAAAAAAAATCGCAGTTTGCATATTTAAGTGCCTTTGATATGCGTCGAAATATTTATATCAGGTGGAACTATCCGTCGTGTATATGTAGCATTCTGATTAGATTGACGAGAACAACATTCTTATAAATAAGAAATTGAATACTTTCAGTGAAAAATAACAAAAATATACTGATGATACCAAAAAAATATATAATTTATGTGAAAGTAACAACCTCGATAATTTTACAATAATTGTGATAATAATATTGACAACAGTTGATACCAACTTGAGGAAAAAATACAAAACTAAATATTGCATCCATTGATTGATATCATGTAGCATTTGCTCCATTCGATATGTATTCGGAAATACTGGTTATCATACTGACCACACAAAAATGGATATTGTTCACGGAATAATTCAACAATGGGATGTAATCTTGATATATCAATTTTATAGAATTTCATATTATATTTCATGCTTCACATAGACCCAATTATTGATCAACTTGCATTTGTAAGTAATCTTATTTCGCCTCAGATGGTAATGTTGATAAAAGGTACATTATCGAATACTGAGTTCATTCGTTTGATTTAATGCAATATGTACAATTAGTTGGAATTGCATAATCTGTTATTAGTACCCTTTTTTTTACTATATTTTTTTCAATAGTTTTTCTTAAGTGGTTAGGCTACTTTCACCGGCGCCCAGATAGGCTAATTTTTGGACATTTATTTCGCAAAAATTACGAATGCAATATTTTTAATTTTTTAATATGTTTTTATTTATAACTTAAGGAGTTTGTGTGAAAAGTTTCATAACTAAATATTGAAATTTCCACACGTTATTCTTCTTCGCGTCGGCTGATATTTTCCGTGCGCGATCGGTCGGTGTACACGATTTCGCAAACGCGGTTAGTCTGAATCAAAAATTAAAAATATCCTCATTAACTACATGGTATTAACTATGACATGACCGAGCTGTTTTTTCATCTTAAGTTACGAAACAAAATTCTTGAACTTCTTTCGCAATTTTCGGAGCTATAATCCGTGTTATTATTATTAATAAATATTGCAAAAAACGTATTGATAAAATCGTCCGTCACGCCTAAATTTGTATTCCTCTGAACATGTGTACAAAATTTCAAGTCGATTTATCAATCGCAGCCCGAAATATCGTCTGCACCGTTTTGAAAAACATAGTCTCGAGAAAAACGCATTTAAAGTTTGAGCTCTGGACGTTGCGCGTCAAATTCTTCCTTCGCTAAAAACACTATGTCTCAAAAAATACTTCGAATATCTACATGGAACCTTTTGAATATTATTCTAAACACTTAAAATTATTTTTTAACGATAAAAAAATTTCGAAATTTTAAACATTTCACAGTAGTCTAACCCCTTAAGTGATTTGTAAAACAGACAAATAGATTTTGATGTACAATAGTTCAAGTTGTGATCAATATATTTTAATAATAGTTTGATAGTACTCACAATAATAATAATAACCATTAATTATACTTTAGAAATAAATTAATTTTTGTGTATAACATAATATATTTGGATCCGTTTTTATTTTAGTAACTTTAAATAACAGACTACTAGCGAAGATTGACATTCAAGATTTTAAGCCAGAAGATTAATATGCGTTGGCGAATATAAAATATAACAATTACCACGAATAATTATATTCATGGAAAAAAAAAGAACGCGATTTATAGAATCTTCAGTTTACAATGAATGTAGTAAGTGCCAATGAGTGTGTTGCATGGATTAAAATAATACAAATTAAAATATAAATTTATTTGGTATTGTTGTTTTATCTAAAGATTAGACAACACTTATTGTATTCTCTGACAATCCTTTAAGGCCATTCTACAATGCAATATAATAAGAAATAAGCAATAAGATCTTCAATTGATATTTACGTAATTCCATTGGATCCTCCAATCAAGAAGGAGAAAATCGTTTTTAAAACCGAGCGTTTACTAAGTCTCTACGATTTTTGTGACGTCTTGGACATAGCAACGATACCGAAGCGGTTGCTAGGGTCTCTAAGGACTTCACGGAGCACGAAACGTGATGAGTAACATCGAGCATGCCCCGTTCCGTAATTTTTAATGGCTTACGTTAAAAATACATAGCAACGATACGGAAGCGGTTGCTAGGGTCGCTAAGAATTTCACGGAGCACGAAACTTCATTGTCAAATGTCATTACTTGTCACCTGTTATGATCTGTTAATATATAAATATTTTAAAAAATGTGTATGCGTTTATTCATACAGATAAGTAAATCATTACTTCATTTTTAAAGTCACGATGACTTTTATCGTAGAGAAATTTCATTTCTCTAACGATATTGATAATGATCTCGTCTATGTTCGCCATAATGACAGGTGATGACGGGGCATGCTCGATGCTACTCAACACGTTTCGTACTCCGTGAAGTCCTTAGAGACCCTAGCAACCGCTTCGGTATCGTTGCTATGTCCAAGACGTCACAAAAATCGTAGAGACTTAGTAAACGCTCGGTTTTAAAAACGATTTTCTCCTTCTTGATTGGAGGATCCAATGGAATTAGGTAAATATCAATTGAAGATCTTATTGCTTATTTCGTATTATATTGCATTGTAGAATGGCCTTCAAAGTGTTGTAGGTAACACTTGAAAAGAAAAGAAAAACATGAATAAATAAAAATGATATAAATAATTCATTTCATTTGTTACACAATAAAACACAAACAATAAATTGCAGATATGGCCAGTGTTATTGTATAAGAATGTTGCTTTATCCTTACAATTTTTATAATTATTACTGTGTAATATTATTATTATTAAAATCGGTGCAAGGTCGACATCACATTGTTGGTCGATAACTGTGGTAATTGATTATCCTTTCGCAATCCACTTGAAGTTTACATCTTGTTCTGAAAATTAAAAAAGGTAATAGATTAGGGTTTATTGTTACATTACATGGTATTACACTGAAAGTTATAATTTATATCCCGCCCCGACAATTTGTCGGAAATTTCCGAAATTATCGTCATTTTTTCTTTTTAGTAATTCAGTTCTTTTGAAAATGCTTAAAATTGTTATATTTAATTGTATTTAAAAACACACGTCAGGTCGGGACGAAATTCTCATTTTCATTAAAATTAATAATAATTATAGAGATAATTGTAACTTTAATCAAAAATAATTACCGCAACTATGAGACGTCGATGTAATAACCACGTCGTTACCAAAAATATCTTAGCACGATAATCACTATATTGCTCACTATGCCAATTAGTTGATGTTAAATTCTTAAAGCAATTGATATAATACAATATTTGTAAGTATACTGTCTTAAATGTCGGACGGATACAGTTACGGTAATCTGAATTAGTGGTTGGAACGGAACGCTAATAAGAGAATGTATGCTATGAAAGAAAACATAATATTGAGTAAGTCGACCTTGCATATTGAGCACTCTTATTAGGGCAAGAAATCACCTCCTCGATTTTTGATATTTGCGATTCATCTACAATATAAATACCATCGATCTCGTAAAATTATTTTACCTACGTGTCAGAAAATGCAAATTTAAGTATACTTTTAGTAATTCTACTATAAAGACGAGAGGTTGTAGATACCCATTTATCCAGCTGACTTACAAAAATTAAAGTATGGTTCAATATAAAAAAAACCATAGAATGAGTGCAAATATTTCATACGACATGTAGTACTTCTAAAAGTTTTTTGTTATTCCGCGAAATGTAATTTTGGAGCGCTCCATTGTATTCAAAAATGACCACACGCATAATTTTTTGGATAAAATACGTATACATATATTGCGATAGACGTATTATTAAACAATTGTGAATGTAATTGAAAAATTGCAGCACATTTTTTGAGAACAGCAGTATTTTCTTTTTTCAGAGTAAAATTCTGTGAAAAGGTGTCGAGTAGTGCAAGATTCATTCTGGCAATATTTGACTTTGCTAACGATAATCTTGAATATGGCATTTTTCTATTACATAAAAATCTGCATTCAACAATAGCTATTAGAAGAAATCTAGAGAATTTCGCTTTATTACCGATCGCGAAGGGATCAAGAATTACTATTCTAGCTATATTTTATCTTCATAGTATTCGTCATTAATTGTGTAATAAACCTTGTAATTAATATAGGTCAAAAATGTCTTATTAGTTCTACCTAATAAAATCTTCTTTTTTGTAAGTCCAACGCTTGTTTGGATCTTCGTCCTATAAAAGCCAATAACAATCCTGGATAAACCTTTCATTCACAAAATAAAATTTGTAGTAGGTTTATCATATTTCTAAATAGCTTTCATTAGACTGAGCGTAAAATATAGAATTTTATTTTGTGAACCATAATGCACGATACAATTGAACTAATTAGGCGTGAGTGGAATAGTGACATTGCAATTAGGCAACAGGAAAAGAGTTTGCGTTGTACATAATAGTATACAATAAAACAGATCAAGTTATGTAGGCATTCCGTGAATTATGTAAGATCAATATAACGTGACGTTCCCCAATCATCGAAAGCCTAATAAAGCTGTATCCTATATTAAGCACAAAAACGAACTGAAAATCTGTAACCGCACTTGAACACCGAGAAGCAACTGACAATAGCAATTGATAATGCGATTAACGAAATTGCTGAAAGGCGATAGCAGCCATAGAGTTTCTCATTGTTAGAAAAAGTCATAATATAGAAGAAGATTGATATGGATAAAGCCGAACCCGTCAATAATAGTGAAGAAAGGTGCCAGTGAGTAGTATTATAGTAGAAAGCTAACAGTAGGTAATAAAAAGAGTGACAGTAAAAATATTTACGGTATCGAACGCTTTATACCGCATTTGATATCATCGCGAATAAAATGAGAAGTGTATTAACATAGAAAGTGATTGATATTTACCAAAATTCGATGTCGCCTGTCTTTTTAATCTCTGATTGATATGGCCCGATATTCGTCTCTCCTAAAAATTTCTCTCTTTTAATTTCACTTGGAAAACCGGTAATAATATTTATACCCTGATTTATTCCGTTTGCACTCTTACTCTCTTCCCCGATCACTCCCACAATCTTTTTTTTTTCTCGCCTAACTGCAAAGAGACAAATGGCAGTTTATTCATCGAAGGCATCTACATATCACTAGTGATTATACGTATAGTAGTAATTAATAAGTTGCAAATGTTAATGCAATTAGTTTAGCTACTCTACCAGGCAACTTTCATTCACTATTACAGTTTATTTTCGGTACTTACTTGTGTACTTGTATTTCGGTACTCACACTCCAAGGCCGCATTGAATTTTTCGTTATTCGCGACATAATTTATTGAGAAGTCACACGCTATTGTAAAAAAAAACCTTCGCAAAATGTGTTTGGAACGATCTGCGAAATTTCATCGCATTGCGGAAATTATTGACTAATAAATGTAGACCAAATGTGTGGCATAAAAACAGCAAATTGTTTTCATATATCCTGAAACCTCGTTTAAGTTGACTCGTCAGAAACGTAAACATCTCGATTACGTTGACTCAGGAGGGGATCCCACCACTGCGCGGTTCCCCTCTTGCGATTATTGTGATTGGCTGATGCGCGTCACTATACAATTGCATTCTCCCTCCCTCATTACTCGGGGCAGCTGCTTGAGAATTACGTGGGGGCGCGGGAGTCAACATAAACGAGAGATATCGCGTAAACTTAAACGCGGGTAACCTTTTCTGAGAGTCAACTTAAACAAGGTTTCAGTGTATATTTATACTATTATATTTAATATAATAAATAAGAGGGTGTTGCGATTTGCTTCGGGAAAACGCATTTTTTATTCTCTCATTTGATATCCTCTTTTATAATTCTAATTATCACAGGTCTCATTAAAAATGTTGTACGTAATACCATGTACCTCAAAGTTTGATTTTTATATTCATATCTTTCGTAAATAATTTATCATACTTCCAACCCCAAATATGCTCGAACTGCAAAAAATTTAGAGGGGTACAAAAAAAAATTCAAGTACTGTTAAATCCAAAAAAATTGAACACTAATAAAGTACATAGATATTACCAACTTGTTTATATATATATATATATATTGTATATATATAAAATTTATACAAAACATATTAAAAGTATTTCGTTCAACTATTGGTTCTGCTAATTAAAACCATTCGTCTTATCCGACCATTTTAATAGTTTCAGTATACATAGGCCTATAAAGAGAATGATTCTTCAAATCATAAACAAGAAGTACGTACATTATCATTAGATTCAATTCTGGAATGACGAATAGCGGATAAAAGAGATCAATAACAAAAAAATCTTTGTAAAAACCTTACTGTAATCATTATACAGTAATATGATTTCAGACAGTACTCTTTACATATAAACATAACTGTATAACTATAAGAAATTTCGAACTATACTAATATCACCTGAGTAGTATCGAAGCCATAAAGTAACAGAATTAAATGAAGATATGCAAGCTTTAATTTGCTTTGTTCTTTTATTGAATGGTTCGACTCAACATTGCATTACGAATGCGGATTCAAGTCAAACCCCACGAAGATTGGATTTTGAGCTTAGTGTTAGCTAAGGGAATCCATGTCTGTTACATCATACGTATTTATCGTATTAGTTTGTTGCAATATAAAAAATCGTTGCTACGCGTTTTTTCCCTTTTATTGAGAATGTTCTGTCACATACGGGACGAGTTAGTTTTATCTACAGTTTAATATATCCATATTTAAATAATATTCCGACTCGCATTAGTGTATTAACTGATTACAATCTATGCATTGCTCCAAGACGGTTCATCAAGTCAGAGCATAGGTCTCTAACCTGGTGGCTGTAGAAAAGGGTCTCCAAGCTTATGCATTAATTGCTCGCCTTATCGCGCACGACAGAATGCCATGTGCAAGGCTAGTTGACATTTGGCTAGCAGACGCTGCTTTCTCTAATTTAAATCTTTGTACCTTCCACACATTTTTTTTACCACACCCTTGGACAATCGAAGCGTCCGCTTGACGCTTGACAAGAGCTTCACGGAGAATTTCCGAGTCAGGCCTTATCTTTGACGGGAATGTCCAGTAATTTGTACCTTAATGATCCCTCTCGTGATTGGTGATAAGTAAAAAACACCCACTCTCGGATTTTGAATTTTGCATCAATAAGATTAGCTGTTCCATTAGGAGAAAAAGCGGTGCTGCGCCCTTCTTTTGGTAGGGAGCTCTCATCTCCAGTCACGAAAGGCTAGTCAAAATTTTCACGTCATGAATTATGCATCGGACTTGACCGACAACATACTCTTGCCACTTTTGATCTATGTATCTCCTGAGACTAGCTCACTTTTTTAAATAATTGTGAATAAATTAACCTGTCTATAGTTCATTTCCAATTGTTTTATACTAATCACCCTCACCTCACCTCACTTTCCAATGTCAGACCGTACGCATTCAATATTAGGATTTACGACTCTAATTGTCTCGCATCGTAAGTCGAGTCGCACTGTGAAGCTGAATATAGAATTACGTAAAGATGCATAGACCTGTTAAGCTTAAACAAGAAAAATGCATTTATAAAAGTAATATCAGCCTATCTAAAGTGATAAAATTAAGAATAAAAGTCTGTAAGATTACACTTTTTGAAGAAGATATCAACGTGCACACAAAAATGTTACGTAAAATAAATGTATTTCTAAAAATATAAAATTTTGAAAATGTTTCTTATTATTAGTTATTTTTGTAGCAATCCTTCATGAAAATATTGTTAAACTGGAATAAATTGGAAGTATAATAACCTCATAATCTCTATGAACCCTTTGAGGACAGGGATGTTACTAAAAGAGTGAATGAAGAGGAAAACCTAGTGTTTCGGGAATATTTGGAATCGCTGAATCCAATTCTGACTTTAGAATTTCAAAATGTGGAATTCAACATGGCGGACCCAACATGGCCGAAGTCGAAGTGGTCGAAAAAATGCGAATACTATTCAATTTTCATGAAACTCATATCTTAGGGGTTCTCGATGGCGTTCTCTTTGCAGCTCAAACTGTCACGCAAAATTTTATTGGTGGCAGTTTTGAACGAAGAATATTTACGCTAACAAAAGTTTACGTGGTCCTGATGAGCTCCAAGAAGAGCAAAACTGGAAATTGTCGAACCGAGCTACCCAATTCACCAACGCATAAGCAGCCCTACCTGCTTCTGCAGTCAAGTTTCTTATTTGTTCCGAGTGTTCAACTTTAAATTTCGAACTTTTTACTTTAGAACCGAAAAGAGTACCATCTAGAACCCCTGTATATTAAATTTCATGAAAATAGGACCATTGTGTTTTTGAAATATGAGCGGACAGCATGTATAATGCTCCTCGCCCACAAAGGTTTTATGTTTGTCGTTTAAATATAATAATGCCAGACATAAGGTAAGGATGAGGATAAGGTTGTAATAAACAAAACAAAATAACGTGTACTGCACTCTGTTTATTGAACGTGATAGTTACAATTCTTAAAAGTACTTTAAAGCAACGTTCAACTTTCTTAAATTTTTTTGGAATCGCGTGGAATAGTACACGCGTATCTGTCTTCATAATTGATTTATATTACACCAATTTGGAAAAGTTTTGAATCACGAAATTACGAATATGAATTTGTTTTTGAAAAAGTATCACGTACGTATTAAAACTGGAAGAAAGCGATACTTATTATGAAATGTTAATATTTGGCATAATCCGACAGTGCTTTTTAAACCACGCTTCCGTTGGATTGAAATCAAGTAACACAATTATCAAAATATATTGTAATAATGAGTATTAAAATTCGAATATTATTTATAAATAATTACAAAGCTACTTCTCAAAAAGGCGAAGATTTTTTAACAATCTTTAAATGTTGTCAACAGATCTAAACATTCATAACCGAGCATTCTTTCTTCCATACCACAAACGATCTCTAATACGATCACGTTAAGGCACTAAGGTAAACGTTATTTAGGTTATTATTATTAAGTGTATTTTAAAGAACAATTGGAATACGCTTAACTGAACGTTTCATTTAATAAAGTAAAATGTTTGAAAGCCTTGTTCATTTGTTAAGCGCGAGTGCATATTTGTACAACGTGCTAAACAATACAATAATAAAATGAGAAAAAAGTAACAGTAGGACGGACGAAAAATTATACATTTATAAATGAAAAAAGAACATGTAGGATATATTTTCGGGAGTAGTACAAATACATACCTGAAGTGCGTTGCAAAACCTTATTCGAAACAACTCTGCTATTGTTTTATCTGTTTCATACGAAGTCTGATTTTAAAAAATGCTCACAATATGTAAAAATTGCTTCGAGTGAGATTTTGAAATGCACCACTGTATGAATGTAACTATACAATTAATACTTTTATATTTTGGTAGTTTGCATCAAGTCTCGAATCTAATTTATGAGTTATTACAATCACGTGATTCAATTTCATGTTATTTAAGGAAATTTAACTTTAATCGAGGTTATAATTACATGTCATATATTTAAACATGTATAATATTATGCAGATGTGATGCTTTTCAATATTTTGTTTCCACATTTCAGTTTCTTATGAGATCAACGAATCAGATTTATAATACAATTATTAGTTTATATGATTCGCGATATGTCTCATCTAGACGTAAAAATAACTGAATTTATTCTAAACAGCAGATTCCCAGTGAAAACGTTGATAAATATTCGAAGCCTTTAGAAAATTCATTAATTTCACATTCTTCAAGTATTTGCAGGTAACTTAATACGTCCGCAGTGATTAAGTTGATCAATACATTGCACGTATTGAAGAAATTCTTTTGTGAAACATAAACCCATTAAAACTCAACATAAAATACCCTACTTTATCTACTACCTATGATTGTGTATGATTGAAAACTTACTTCAGTATTTCTACTGATAAGTACAAGACATTTTTAAATCAGTAAAAAATATTACGAATTAAATATCGTAATACCATCAATAGTTCCTATCTCTTTTTTTGTATAAATGAAGTAAACAGATACTTCATCCAATGAATCTGATTCATCTTGTGCGCTTAGAATGGAAAAAGTGATATATTCACTCATCTAAATTAAATAACTTGTACCGACGTATTCTATCGGTAGAACTTTTACTAACATTCCTAATTTTTGCAAAATTAATAACACCAGCTATTATAGTTTTGCTGAACAAACCACAAGACATATCATTCAACCTATGGTATTTGATGAAAAACTTACAAGGCACTTTGGTTCTCTAAGGAGGAATAATTTGTGCATGCGATAATTCACGTAACTGAAAAAAAGAATAACCCTCTTTTGGATCGCAATAAAAATACGTTTGACTTGAGCGTGATTTTCAGCCGCCTATCCAGTTCTCATTTGATAACCAGCAGCCTACTATGTTCTCCAGACACTAATCCATACTGCTTATAAAACATGTGCAAACATTTTCGTATAACAATGTATTTTTCTACTTTTCGAATAGAAAAACCGTCGTATTATAGTTCAAAGAGATGAGAGTGAACAAGCAGCGTTGTTAATCTTCGAAAGACCGTAAATATACTAAACTTGTCATAAGTATAGTCCCAAATATCGAAAAAAAAATTTTATCTATTCCTATCAATTCATGTGGAAAAACCACAAACTTTGAAAAATTTTAAAATATCTGTGCTAACTTGGTAAAAGTATGAAATCGAATTACTTCGATAAGCTAAACACAATAGATGCCGAGATCCATTGAGAGCCAGTCAAGGAAAAGTTTAGAACTGGATAATAAAAAATTGATTATAAAGAGAAAACTCTAAAGTCGATTTACATGTGGTTAAGATTTAGTTATCTAAAAGCTTTCAGATTTAACAAGGTTGTGCTGATGTTGCAGACCTTCAATCAAATCCATATGGTGAGGTGCTGTCACCACATTGACCTTTCTTTCCCGAAAATATTCCTGTCTTTGTTTGCGACTATCCGTAACGGGTAGTTCGTTTATCTCGGCATCATTGTCCTCCTTGGTCTGAATTCGATCATCTTGATCGCTCACCTGGGCAATACTGTCCGGGATAGGCAACGGCTTGGCCACTCCGATTCGAACGGTACCCTTCGGGGCTCCCTTGAGAGCTTGCACTGCTTGATCCAGAGTGGCATTCTGCAAGGCGATATCATTGACGAAGAGAAGCCGGTCGCCTGGTATGAGCTGACCGTCAACCTGGGCCACTCCACCTGGTACTAGCGATCGTATAACTATCACAGTTTCATTAGGGTTCATTGGATCCTGCAACGAACAAGTTAGCACAATAATTACCCATTTACAAATAATCGATAACGACGCGTACATTCAGTATAAGAAGTATACATATAACGAAAAGTTTTAATTTCTTGCCTGGTAGTCCAAAATTGAAAACCCAAGGCCCCTCTCTCCTTTCACCAGCTCAATAATTTGTGCTTCCGAACTCCACATTGCAAGCCCTGTTAACGGTTCCAGGGAACGAGACTTCATCTTGTTTAGGCTAGCATCTGTTACAGTTGCAGTCGTCGTGGTCGAAGCTAGTGAACCATCGGATTTAGCTTTCACCAAACGATCCATCGCTGGCAAAAGGTTTTGTAGTGATCCACCAAGAATACTCTGAGAAATTTAAGGTATTTTTATCAGCACATTTGACCTATTATATACACGAACGATAAGAGTACGGAGGTATTATATATGTATATATTAGGTATATATGTATATTTATTGTGATTCATTTTTGCATATCGTTATCGGCAATGGATAAAGTGGCTTATTTTATTTTTGTTTTTAAAAATAATATTGATATACATAGATGCATGATATGCAGGGGCTTTCAAGTCATCGTATACATTTAAGTCCTTATCTTTGGTAGAATTTTTCGCAAGAATAATTATATTCTGAATGAAAGTTGCATCATTTTCAGAGTGAAATTACAGTTTTTGGAGCACAATTTGCATAAGATAAATAATCTCAAATATAATAGGTATATTGTTTTTGTTTCTTTGCATCTTGCTTATATCGATATTGCAATGAAGGATGAAATAAATTTCAAGATCTAAAACTAAGTATCTGTTCGACTGATTCTTTATAAGATACTGATCGTCGAATTGAGAAAATAAAATAACATCGTAAAACACCAATAACTAAAATGTGTTCCAAAGGAAAATGGAGCATTTATTATGAAATCGAAACGTATATACAGGGTGTATCTTAAGCCCCGGACAAGAGACATATCGTTAGATCCGGCGTGAAAAAATAAAAATATTGGCATTAACAAAAATCAAAAATTTTAATTAGTTTATTAATCATTAAAGATTAAAGTAAGCCAATAATAAGCGCGTGAAAACTGGTAACTCCTCCTCAGTCTCCTCCCATTGGGGACAGCCAATCATTCATTTCCCCACAAAAAACATTTTGCATTATTCTTTTGTTTATTTCCGTTACTCTTTTGTTTATTTACATTACTATATTTACGTATCCAACGGTCACTGTTTTTGTGGGGAAATAAATGATTGGCTGTCCCCAATGGGAGGAGACTGAGGAAGAGTTACCAGTTTTCACGCGCTTATTATTGGCTTACTTTAATCTTTAATGATTAATAAACTAATTAAAATTTTTGATTTTTGTTAACGCCAATATTTTTATTTTTTCACGCCGGATCTAACGATATGTCTCTTGTCCGGGGCTTAAGATACACCCTGTATATAGTATTCCAAAATATTATTTTTCTATTCCCATAGATATCCAAATTTTTCCACTAAGTTACAGCTTAATAGATTCAGCGGCAACTTTGTAATTATGTTATTATATAATTTTTGCTATAATAATTACACCATTTTTATAAAAATTAGGAAGTAACTTCTAATTTGAAGCGTATTATGTTATAGGTACGAAATAAGATATGTTCTGCATGAGTCTGATAGGTGAAGGTACGACTACTTATTCACAGTATATAATTATTTAGATGATAATTACCCGGGTTTGAAAAGCTGCTTGATGCTGAGCCGTATCAATAGGGCAAAGTGGATCCTGCGATGCAATGTTTCGTCCGCATACCATACGGACGTGAATTGGTAGTTCTTTTAAGACACTAACAACCTCCATATGATTAATGCCGAGTAAACGATATCCATTTACCTAAAGAACACCATTATCATAAGATAGAATGAATCTGTTATTATAAAATGAGCATACAATTTTTCATATGTATAAGAAGCTTACAATCGTCACATATTGGCAATCAATAGAATCTTTTCCCTTATTATTACAACCATATATAGAATTTACTAGTTACATTTCAATGCATTTGTACCAATAACGTGATTTCATGTTATATATTTTTATTTAAAAATATTACCACCAGTGATAAATACAACGATTTTTACCTCCAATAATTCGTCGCCGGATCTTAAAGTACCATTCTGCCCTACAGGACCTTCCGGAAGAATCGAACGAATGTAATGATGAGGCCTCACTTCTAGGCCATCTTCAACATCTACTGTTCCTTCTAGACTAATACCTAGACCGCTTCCTTCAGCAAATTTTTTGAGTTGAGCTACCTGTAAAAGAATTTAGAACATTATATGTTTATCTCTGAATTCCTTTTCAACATAAGTAAAATTAAGAAATTTTATTTGTATGATTTACGCCTCATTCACTGTCACTTACGTTAAAAAATTGATAAATAGAATATATAGGGTATTGAACTTCGTGACTTCGTGACAAGTTACGATTATCATGTTTCAAGCACAACAAAATCTGGTACCTGACGTGAAATATATTATTAAGGATGAATAACATGCCTAGTATTCTGGTGTTGGAACGAAGTCTGATCCAGTATCTGTACTGTCCTACTCACAAATTACTTCTGAAACGAAATATCTTATTATAGATAACTTAACTGTGGATCAAATTGAATCATTCTATACTTTTATGTTGTTGATCACATTAAATTTATTATTTAAATCCGATTATGAAACACAAGCTTTGGATGTATAACCGATAATCGTTGTAATTACTTGTGACTAGGCTTTTCTTGCACCCGTTGCCACCTACATATTTGTTATATCTGTTCCATATGATAATTTAGAAAACTTATATAGGGTGTCCCAAAATTCGCAGACAATCTCCACGTAGCGAGGATCAGGATCAGAAGGAGATTACGAAAATGACCTTCCTTTTGTTCAAAAGTTCATAGTTTTTAAACAGGAGCCGGTCAAAGTTCACCAATCACAATATGGTGACAACGGAAATGGCAAAGATATGGAAACTCAGAGTTTTCTTCCTCGCTTTTGTTTCTCGGTCACAGTGATGACAGTGAAGGCAGTTCCCCATGCATACTAGATAACACGCTACCAGATGGGCTTTTGTTTTTAGCTGATTAACGAGAATTAAACATAGGACGCGAAGTCCCAGTTACACGACGTCTCTCATGAAAATAGCGGGAGTTTCACTCTGAGAGCTCATTCCTTCAAGTAGAATTGTCATGTCAAGTTATGACAAACCTGACGAACACGTGACGAACGCATGCTGTGTAACATAGTAGCCCTGAGGATGGGAAATATCAACATCAGTTCGAAATACAATATTTAAGATACGAAGTGCTTTACTTCGAGTTCCTCATCCTAGTCTTTATAATTTCATAATACCTCGCAATAACCTTGACAGCTTTTGTGTGCAGCATGCCATTACCCTTGATCGTACATATTTTTTCCCCATTATCTCTTGATCCAGGACGAATTCATGTTCGTAGTACTTCTGAGTCCTGCAGTTCCTCGACGTAGTGCTGGGACATTCAGGGTCCCTCGCTGTCATCCTTGGACTTTCTGTGCTACCTAGCCGTTGCCGTTCTTCTTACATTTTCCTGTACTTTCTCCCGTATATTATCCCGTACGTTATCCCGTACGTTTTCCCGCATGTTTTCCCGTATATTATTCTCACTCCTGGATGTATTCATTTTCGTAGTACTTCGGAGTCCTGCAGTTCCTCGACGTAGTGCTGAGAGATTCAGGGTCACTCGCTGTCATCCTTGGAGTTTCTGTGCTACCTAGCCGTTGCCGTTCTTCTTACATTTTCCTGTACTTTCTCCCGTATATTATCCCGTACGTTTTCCCGCATGTTTTCCCGTATATTATTCTCACTCCTGGATGTGTTCATTTTCGTAGTACTTCTGAGTCCTGCAGTTCCTCGACGTAGTGCTGGGAGATTCAGGGTCCCTCGCTGTCATCCTTGGACTTTCTGTGCTACCTAGACGTTGCCGTTCTTCTTACATTTTCCTGTACTTTCTCCCGTATATTATCCCGTACGTTATCCCGTACGTTATCCTGTACGTTTTTCCGCATGTTTTCCCGTATATTATTCTCACTCCTGGATGTGTTCATTTTCGTAGTACTTCTGAGTCCTGCAGTTCCTCGACGTAGTGCTGGGAGATTCAGGGTCCCTCGCTGTCATCCTTGGACTTTCTGTGCTACCTAGCCGTTGCCGTTCTTCTTACATTTTCCTGTACTTTCTCCCGTATATTATCCCGTACGTTATCCCGTACGTTTTCCCGCATGTTTTCCCGTACGTTATCCCGTACGTTTTCCCGCATGTCTTCCCGTACGTTATCCCGTATGTTTTCCCGCATGTTTTCCCGTATATTATTCTCACTCCTGGATGTATTCATTTTCGTAGTACTTCGGAGTCCTGCAGTTCCTCGACGTAGTGCTGGGAGATTCAGGGTCACTCGCTGTCATCCTTGGAGTTTCTGTGCTACCTAGCCGTTGCCGTTCTTCCTACATTTTCCTGTACTTTCTCGTGTATATTATCCCGTACGTTTTCCCGTACGTTTTCCCGTACATTATTCTCACTCCTGGATGTGTTCATTTTCGTAGTACTTCGGAGTCCTGCAGTTCCTCGACGTAGTGCTGGGAGATTCAGGGTCACTCGCTGTCATCCTTGGAGTTTCTGTGCTACCTAGCCGTTGCCGTTCTTCCTACATTTTCCTGTACTTTCTCCCGTATATTATCCCGTACGTTTTCCCGCATGTTTTCCCGTATATTATTCTCACTCCTGGATGTGTTCATTTTCGTAGTACTTCTGAGTCCTGCAGTTCCTCGACGTAGTGCTGGGACATTCAGGGTCCCTCGCTGTCATCCTTGGACTTTCTGTGCTACCTAGCCGTTGCCGTTCTTCTTACATTTTCCTGTACTTTCTCCCGTATATTATCCCGTACGTTATCCCGTACGTTTTTCCGCATGTTTTCCCGTATATTATTCTCACTCCTGGATGTGTTCATTTTCGTAGTACTTCTGAGTCCTGCAGTTCCTCGACGTAGTGCTGGGAGATTCAGGGTCCCTCGCTGTCATCCTTGGACTTTCTGTGCTACCTAGCCGTTGCCGTTCTTCTTACATTTTCCTGTACTTTCTCCCGTATATTATCCCGTACGTTATCCCGTACGTTTTCCCGCATGTCTTCCCGTACGTTATCCCGTATGTTTTCCCGTATATTATTCTCACTCCTGGATGTATTCATTTTCGTAGTACTTCGGAGTCCTGCAGTTCCTCCACGTAGTGCTGAGAGATTCAGGGTCGTACGGGATAATATACGGGAGAAAGTACAGGAAAATGGAAGAAGAACGGCAACGGCTAGGTAGCACAGAAACTCCAAGGATGACAGCGAGTGAACCTGAATCTCCCAGCACTACGTCGAGGAACTGCAGGACTCCGAAGTACTACGAAAATGAACACATCCAGGAGTGAGAATAATGTACGGGAAAACGTACGGGAAAACGTACGGGATAATATACAGGAGAAAGTACAGGAAAATGTAAGAAGAACGGCAACGGCTAGGTAGCACAGAAACTCCAAGGATGACAGCGAGTGAACCTGAATCTCTCAGCACTGCGTCGAGGAACTGCAGGACTCCGAAGTACTACGAAAATGAAAACATCCAGGAGTGAGAATAATATACGGGAAAACATACGGGATAACGTACGGGAAGACATGCGGGAAAACGTACGGGATAACGTACGGGATAATATACGGGAGAAAGTACAGGAAAATGTAAGAAGAACGGCAACGGCTAGGTAGCACAGAAACTCCAAGGATGACAGCGAGTGACCCTGAATCTCTCAGCACTGCGTCGAGGAACTGCAGGACTCCGAAGTACTACGAAAATGAACACATCCAGGAGTGAGTATAATATACGGGAAAACATGCGGGAAAACGTACGGGATAATATACGGGAGAAAGTACAGGAAAATGTAGGAAGAACGGCAACGGCTAGGTAGCACAGAAACTCCAAGGATGACAGCGAGTGACCCTGAATCTCTCAGCACTACGTCGAGGAAATGCAGAACTCCGAAGTACTACGAAAATGAATACATCCAGGAGTGAGAATAATATACGGGAAAACGTACGGGATAACGTACGGGAAAACGTACGGGAAAACATGCGGGAAAACGTACGGGATAACGTACGGGATAATATACGGGAGAAAGTACAGGAAAATGTAGGAAGAACGGCAACGGCTAGGTAGCACAGAAACTCCAAGGATGACAGCGAGTGACCCTGAATCTCTCAGCACTACGTCGAGGAAATGCAGAACTCCGAAGTACTACGAAAATGAATACATCCAGGAGTGAGAATAATATACGGGAAAACGTACGGGATAACGTACGGGAAAACATGCGGGATAATATACGGGAGAAAGTACAGGAGAATGTAGGAAGAACGGCAACGGCTAGGTAGCACAGAAACTCCAAGGATGACAGCGAGTGACCCTGAATCTCTCAGCACTACGTCGAGGAACTGCAGGACTCCGAAGTACTACGAAAATGAACACATCCAGGAGTGAGAATAATATACGGGAAAACATGCGGGAAAACGTATGGGATAATATACGGGAGAAAGTACAGGAAAATGTAGGAAGAACGGCAACGGCTAGGTAGCACAGAAACTCCAAGGATGACAGCGAGTGACCTTGAATCTCTCAGCACTACGTCGAGGAACTGCAGGACTCCGAAGTACTACGAAAATGAACACATCCAGGAGTGAGAATAATATACGGGAAAACGTACGGGAAAACATACGGGATAACGTACGGGAAAACATGCGGGAAAACGTACGGGATAACGTACGGGATAATATACGGGAGAAAGTACAGGAAAATGTAGGAAGAACGGCAACGGCTAGGTAGCACAGAAACTCCAAGGATGACAGCGAGTGACCCTGAATCTCTCAGCACTACGTCGAGGAAATGCAGAACTCCGAAGTACTACGAAAATGAATACATCCAGGAGTGAGAATAATATACGGGAAAACGTACGGGATAACGTACGGGAAAACATGCGGGATAATATACGGGAGAAAGTACAGGAGAATGTAGGAAGAACGGCAACGGCTAGGTAGCACAGAAACTCCAAGGATGACAGCGAGTGACCCTGAATCTCTCAGCACTACGTCGAGGAACTGCAGGACTCCGAAGTACTACGAAAATGAACACATCCAGGAGTGAGAATAATATACGGGAAAACATGCGGGAAAACGTATGGGATAATATACGGGAGAAAGTACAGGAAAATGTAGGAAGAACGGCAACGGCTAGGTAGCACAGAAACTCCAAGGATGACAGCGAGTGACCTTGAATCTCTCAGCACTACGTCGAGGAACTGCAGGACTCCGAAGTACTACGAAAATGAACACATCCAGGAGTGAGAATAATATACGGGAAAACGTACGGGAAAACATACGGGATAACGTACGGGAAAACATGCGGGAAAACGTACGGGATAACGTACGGGATAATATACGGGAGAAAGTACAGGAAAATGTAGGAAGAACGGCAACGGCTAGGTAGCACAGAAACTCCAAGGATGACAGCGAGTGACCCTGAATCTCCCAGCACTACGTCGAGGAACTGCAGGACTCCGAAGTACTACGAAAATGAACACATCCAGGAGTGAGAATAATGTACGGGAAAACGTACGGGAAAACGTACGGGATAATATACACGAGAAAGTACAGGAAAATGTAGGAAGAACGGCAACGGCTAGGTAGCACAGAAACTCCAAGGATGACAGCGAGTGACCCTGAATCTCCCAGCACTACGTCGAGGAACTGCAGGACTCCGAAGTACTACGAAAATGAATACATCCAGGAGTGAGAATAATATACGGGAAAACATGCGGGAAAACGTACGGGATAACGTACGGGATAATATACACGAGAAAGTACAGGAAAATGTAGGAAGAACGGCAACGGCTAGGTAGCACAGAAACTCCAAGGATGACAGCGAGTGACCCTGAATCTCTCAGCACTACGTCGAGGAACTGCAGGACTCCGAAGTACTACGAAAATGAACACATCCAGGAGTGAGAATAATATACGGGAAAACATGCGGGAAAACGTACGGGATAATATACGGGAGAAAGTACAGGAAAATGTAAGAAGAACGGCAACGGCTAGGTAGCACAGAAACTGCAAGGATGACAGCGAGTGACCCTGAATCTCTCAGCACTACGTCGAGGAACTGCAGGACTCCGAAGTACTACGAAAATGAACACATCCAGGAGTGAGAATAATGTACGGGAAAACGTACGGGAAAACGTACGGGATAATATACACGAGAAAGTACAGGAAAATGTAAGAAGAACGGCAACGGCTAGGTAGCACAGAAACTCCAAGGATGACAGCGAGTGACCCTGAATCTCTCAGCACTACGTCGAGGAACTGCAGGACTCAGAAGTACTACGAAAATGAATACATCCAGGAGTGAGAAAAATATACGGGAAAACATGCGGGAAAACGTACGGGATAACGTACGGGAAAACATGCGGGAAAACGTACGGGATAACGTACGGGATAATATACGGGAGAAAGTACAGGAAAATGTAAGAAGAACGGCAACGGCTAGGTAGCACAGAAAGTCCAAGGATGACAGCGAGTGACCCTGAATCTCTCAGCACTACGTCGAGGAAATGCAGAACTCCGAAGTACTACGAAAATGAATACATCCAGGAGTGAGAATAATATACGGGAAAACGTACGGGATAACGTACGGGAAAACGTACGGGAAAACATGCGGGAAAACGTACGGGATAACGTACGGGATAATATACGGGAGAAAGTACAGGAAAATGTAGGAAGAACGGCAACGGCTAGGTAGCACAGAAACTCCAAGGATGACAGCGAGTGACCCTGAATCTCTCAGCACTACGTCGAGGAACTGCAGGACTCCGAAGTACTACGAAAATGAATACATCCAGGAGTGAGAATAATATACGGGAAAACATGCGGGAAAACGTACGGGATAACGTACGGGAAAACATGCGGGAAAACGTACGGGATAACGTACGGGAAAACATGCGGGAAAACGTACGGGATAACGTACGGGATAATATACGGGAGAAAGTACAGGAAAATATAAGAAGAACGGCAACGGCTAGGTAGCACAGAAAGTCCAAGGATGACAGCGAGGGACCCTGAATCTCCCAGCACTACGTCGAGGAACTGCAGGACTCAGAAGTACTACGAAAATGAACACATCCAGGAGTGAGAATAATATACGGGAAAACATGCGGAAAAACGTACGGGATAACGTACGGGATAACGTACGGGATAATATACGGGAGAAAGTACAGGAAAATGTAAGAAGAACGGCAACGGCTAGGTAGCACAGAAACTCCAAGGATGACAGCGAGTGACCCTGAATCTCTCAGCACTACGTCGAGGAACTGCAGGACTCCGAAGTACTACGAAAATGAACACATCCAGGAGTGAGAATAATATACGGGAAAACATGCGGGAAAACGTACGGGATAATATACGGGAGAAAGTACAGGAAAATGTAAGAAGAACGGCAACGGCTAGGTAGCACAGAAACTCCAAGGATGACAGCGAGTGACCCTGAATCTCTCAGCACTACGTCGAGGAACTGCAGGACTCCGAAGTACTACGAAAATGAACACATCCAGGAGTGAGAATAATGTACGGGAAAACGTACGGGAAAACGTACGGGATAATATACACGAGAAAGTACAGGAAAATGTAAGAAGAACGGCAACGGCTAGGTAGCACAGAAACTCCAAGGATGACAGCGAGTGACCCTGAATCTCTCAGCACTACGTCGAGGAACTGCAGGACTCAGAAGTACTACGAAAATGAATACATCCAGGAGTGAGAAAAATATACGGGAAAACATGCGGGAAAACGTACGGGATAACGTACGGGAAAACATGCGGGAAAACGTACGGGATAACGTACGGGATAATATACGGGAGAAAGTACAGGAAAATGTAAGAAGAACGGCAACGGCTAGGTAGCACAGAAAGTCCAAGGATGACAGCGAGTGACCCTGAATCTCTCAGCACTACGTCGAGGAAATGCAGAACTCCGAAGTACTACGAAAATGAATACATCCAGGAGTGAGAATAATATACGGGAAAACGTACGGGATAACGTACGGGAAAACGTACGGGAAAACATGCGGGAAAACGTACGGGATAACGTACGGGATAATATACGGGAGAAAGTACAGGAAAATGTAGGAAGAACGGCAACGGCTAGGTAGCACAGAAACTCCAAGGATGACAGCGAGTGACCCTGAATCTCTCAGCACTACGTCGAGGAACTGCAGGACTCCGAAGTACTACGAAAATGAATACATCCAGGAGTGAGAATAATATACGGGAAAACATGCGGGAAAACGTACGGGATAACGTACGGGAAAACATGCGGGAAAACGTACGGGATAACGTACGGGAAAACATGCGGGAAAACGTACGGGATAACGTACGGGATAACGTACGGGATAATATACGGGAGAAAGTACAGGAAAATGTAAGAAGAACGGCAACGGCTAGGTAGCACAGAAAGTCCAAGGATGACAGCGAGGGACCCTGAATCTCCCAGCACTACGTCGAGGAACTGCAGGACTCAGAAGTACTACGGAAATGAACACATCCAGGAGTGAGAATAATATACGGGAAAACATGCTGAAAAACGTACGGGATAACGTACGGGATAACGTACGGGATAATATACGGGAGAAAGTACAGGAAAATGTAAGAAGAACGGCAACGGCTAGGTAGCACAGAAAGTCCAAGGATGACAGCGAGGGACCCTGAATGTCCCAGCACTACGTCGAGGAACTGCAGGACTCAGAAGTACTACGAACATGAATTCGTCCTGGATCAAGAGAT
The DNA here is from genome assembly GCA_963971525.1 of Cephus spinipes. NCBI lineage: Eukaryota > Metazoa > Arthropoda > Insecta > Hymenoptera > Cephidae > Cephus > Cephus spinipes. The sequence goes on from OZ020574.1 coordinate 20,486,179, forward strand.
AATGGGGAAAAAATATGTACGATCAAGAGTAATGGCATGCTGCACACAAAAGCTGTCAAGGTTATTGCGAGGTATTATGAAATTATAAAGACTAGGATGAGGAACTCGAAGTAAAGCACTTCGTATCTTAAATATTGTATTTCGAACTGATGTTGATATTTCCCATCCTCAGGGCTACTATGTTACACAGCATGCGTTCGTCACGTGTTCGTCAGGTTTGTCATAACTTGACATGACAATTCTACTTGAAGGAATGAGCTCTCAGAGTGAAACTCCCGCTATTTTCATGAGAGACGTCGTGTAACTGGGACTTCGCGTCCTATGTTTAATTCTCGTTAATCAGCTAAAAACAAAAGCCCATCTGGTAGCGTGTTATCTAGTATGCATGGGGAACTGCCTTCACTGTCATCACTGTGACCGAGAAACAAAAGCGAGGAAGAAAACTCTGAGTTTCCATATCTTTGCCATTTCCGTTGTCACCATATTGTGATTGGTGAACTTTGACCGGCTCTTGTTTAAAAACTATGAACTTTTGAACAAAAGGAAGGTCATTTTCGTAATCTCCTTCTGATCCTGATCCTCGCTACGTGGAGATTGTCTGCGAATTTTGGGACACCCTGTATTTAGCGTCTGACTCTAGCTTAGAGCTGAGTAGCCGATTCGATTTCTTGCAACTTAGAAATTTATCAACTTTCGTATTCAATTTTTCTTTTATTCGATTACGTAACATAACATATTTTGCTTCCTCATAGAGGAAGCTATGTGACGGTGAAAAATTTTCATGTCGAGATTATTATGCCACCATGCTTAGAATGTTCCAAAACGTCGAGAAAACGCGTTTGGAGAAAATGTCTGGATGTATGTGTGTGTGTGTATGTGTGTAATGGCCTCTCGAAATTCAAACGTGTATAACTCGAGAACGGTTTTAGCTACATCCCCCCAATTTTGCAGGTATGTGCAGCTGTATAATCCCTTCATTTACTATAATTTTTGTCATTCAAGCCGTGGCTCAAAATTTATGTCGTTTTCAAAATTCCAAAAAAAGGACGTTCGCACTCTAGCGATCGCAAATTTTGTGATAATCGTCTAAATAGTTCTTGACAAAGAGATATTTATCCAAGGTTGGTTGGTATTGCATTTGGACCGAATCGATCGAGAAGTTTTGATTTTATGATATTTTGAATTTTTCGAAAAATTAAATTTATCAATATAACTCCCGTCAACTTTGACCGATTGAGCTCCAATTTTTCAAAAGTATAGAACATCATTTAGCCGTGATGTGTCTCAAATTTGGCCGAGATCGGAAAAACGGATCTGATTATACGTATATTCAAGTTCTTGAATTTCAGCCAATTCAAAAATATTAGGCCCGAAGAGATCATGCAAGAGATTTATCCTTAGATGCGTTCTCTACAGTATGAAGCACCCCAAGTTGCGAGAGACATGGGGACTCACGTTAAACAAGCTGCAAGTTGAAACTTGCAATTTGCTTCCTCCGAATCGTAAGTAGCGTACGAAGTCCTTATATGAGGAAGCCCAGAATTTTAATTTTGCAATTTGCTTCCTCTGAATCGTGGGTAGTAGATGAAGATTCATCTATGAGGAAGCGAAAGATTAAAAAAAAATGAAAATGCTTCCTCATATAAGGACTTCGTACACTACTTACGATTCGGAGGAAGCAAATTGCAAGTTTCAACTTGCAGCTTGTTTTTTCTATGTTAGTATTTTGACTTCACAACTTTGAATTATTAGATTTTTATTCGATCTATAATATTAGCAATACTGAAAATACATAGAAATAGATTTTCAGAGAATTTAAACGCAACATAATTTTATGAGATTACCATGTTGAGCTTGTTACTTTCACTTATGTAATTTTCATTGTAAATTTAACGCAAGTCACACCAGCCCAGTACAATCTTTGAATCTGCCTTGCAAAATTCTAAATTTTTGCGAAATACTGGCTAAAGTAGATTATGTAATGGTCATCGCAAAGAAATATCAAAAATGTGTCTGTCTTCGAAATTCCAGATGAACCGACCAGGTTGAAATTTGTATGAAAAGTTGGATATAGACATGATATTTGTAAATGTTAAGCAGTTCTAGTTTCAAAAGATCATTATTGGAAAAAAAATGATGTTCTATGTCTGTCTTCAAAATCCTGAGCAAATTTCTGATTCAATGTTTATCTGATAATCCGAGTTTTGTATATAATAAATAAAACAGAAACATTTACGGATGTCGAGTACTTTCGGGCTTAAGCCACGAATACGTAAAATTTATTTTTTTGTCCTGGGGAATGCAGTCATACCGTGTTGGAAAACTATGTCTGTACCTCCGGAAAAGACAGGGTATGGTTACCGTGTAGTCATATTCCTCATCCAAAACTGACAATGAGTCGAACAGTTGTTTACCAGCGATTTAATTAGACATTTGGTGGTGATTACTATAAGTGGAGTGTCGTACTTATGAGATCAGTGATTGTGTACGTTGTGTCCCATTACTGCAAGTGGTACTACAATGTGTTGAGAAAACAAAACTTGAAGTTTTTGAATGCTAACGAAAGGTACCTTCATGTGTTAAAAACATATTACGCTGAAACTACTTATTAACGCAATCCTTGGAAGTTCATGATTTTAGCTACTACTATTATGACATAGTTACCATTAAACATAAATTCATTACTACAATTATTATTCCATTTCATATAATAACAAAATAAATAAATAAAAATTCGAAATGAATTATTTCCATTATATTTGTGTTTGTAAGTCCATCTATTCATTATTTAGGTATAAGTCCATCAAGCCAGATTTGATAGGATTATTGAAGTTTTAGCTTTGTAGTGACTTTTATCATTCTTATACTAAATATAATTAAATGTCAATTAAATAATGTAACGATAATGGTAGGTAGTTGAGTTAATTAATTAATAACATAACACTTACGACTATAATAATTATTAAAATATTCTAATATGTAATAGCAATGATTAACGTTAATTGCTTAGCCATCTTGTATAACTACTACAAATTCGAATCTGGGGCAATGTTAGAAAATTTAATAGTCTACATACTAAATACTCACGCGCACTTGAAGTTTTTGCTTAAGACGGAATTTTTACTCAGATATAAACATACACGGCATATGTAGCCAATTGAAAGGGTCACATCACAAAAGCTAACTCAACTGTGATCGACTATAATTGAAATACGACATAATATCTGGCACAGTTACTCTACGGTTATGCATCATACCAATGGGTAGTTGTGCATTGGCCTAAAGCCAAGGCTCAGTAAACACGACCTTGTTTACATTCGAATTTCCAGAAATCCGAACAGCATGAATAACTATTGTGCTTGTATGTAAAACATCACATTTTCTCTTTGTGGACCCGACTCGATATAGTAACTTTAGTAGGGAACAAAAGAACTAAATTTTGTCAAATTTATATTAAAACATACTATCATTAGTATCCTGAACGAATGGAGTTTCTACAGATGGCGTTAATAATAATATTGAGCATAATAATCCTAGTCTTTTACAAAACTTCAAATTCAGTAATATTAAAAAATAGATTGCAGATACTCATAGCTTTAAAATAATTAGTATCCAAGACTTTCAAAGTCAAAACATTATTGGATATCTAACAGTAATATGTTTAATTCAATAATTAGTGGCAAACCCAGAAATCCTATCGAATATCATAATATTTTCGTATAATACAAATGCTTCCTTATAGGAAATGATGACAGAGGCACTATTCTATTGTAAATATCGATCATATCTTTTTATCTTCGTCCGTAATATATAAAAAAGAAACGTTGTTTGTTTATTGCTCAATCAGGCCTAAACAATTTAACCGATTGACTGTGACATTGTGTTGATAGGCACTAGCTGAGATACCAGATTAGAGCATAGAATATATGCTATCAAGCAACCCACACTAACATTCCTGTAGAATTGCAAAAACGTCTTTTAGATATCTGTACATACCAATATCTCTATCCATATCAACTTCAATGCGTATATAGCGCTGTATCGCTTCCACGCGGCACATATAATAAGTAAATTTTATGATATTTTTGAAAACGAATCATATTATAATAATTAAAATTTTCATGGATAAAACGATGAAAAAATAATTTACACAAAAATAAACACCGAACGTCGCCAAAGGCGCCAACGAAGGACCACACAAAACTAACCTTACACATAATTCCAACGGTATCTCTTCGCAATTTCAGACAAATGTAAATCACCTATTTGAAAAGTCCGCGGGAATGGGAAGGGAACAACCTCGGCGTGCACTAATGTCGACACCTTTATCAGGGGCGCATGTCCTACGTCAGCACAAACGCACCGACAATTCTCATTCGTCCCATATTAGCCATCTAACTGGTTTGCTCATACCCAGCAAACACTGAATATAGTAGTTATATTACCTGGGTGTAACAAGTAATATAACAGTTTGTACATTACAAGAACATAACTGCTCAATGATATTTTCGCAAAGGTGGTACATAACAATGGATATAACTATTATATAACATTTTGGTTATAACAACCATAATAGTTATATAATCCAATGTATAAGAAAAAACCACAAAGGATATTGCAGAATAACATTGGTATACAATATATATATAAATCGGTAATATAATCACGTGATATGGCAAGGTTTGCTAGCATCTATATGTAAATACTATAGAGTCACAGTAAAAAAACAATTGAATATGTGAATGCATATTTATGAATTCAGTGGTTTAAATATTATAAACAATTTGGAATAAATTTCAGGCTTTCAGGTGTCTTTAATAATTTATTATAATACACGTAACCTCATACGACCCAATAAACAAAACGCAGCGAGAAGCCACCAACATTCGAGTTGTTTTGGAACTGCTTTATGACAACGTTATGACGATTGGGTGAAATGTTGCCAATGATAGCAATTCTAAAAAATTTCAGCCAATCACCACTGAGCAGTACGTTAGCGGGAAACGAACTTGATCTTTCTTCATTCGTTTGTCGTAAGCAGTTGTGAGGATTTCGGCTTGCACAAAATTAATAGGAGAGTACCCACATTTATAATATATTAATTACGTAAGCTTTACATTACACTTATTGATTGTAAGAATTATTGAATTTAAAGATTTGGAACATAATTTAACTTTTGGATAAAACAAAAATATACGTGGTTACACCTAACCACGTGTTGTAGAAGTTTTGTTGAATCCTTTATACGAATACTTATCTGTAGTAAGTGTATTTTTTGTTCAAAATGCCCAAAGACGTTCATTTATTATCTAGAAGCCATAAGCATCGCATGATTACAGCTGAATTAACTCGTTATGAAAGTCCCCTGAAGAAGTCTGGTTTTGACGGTAATAAATATATATCTACAATTAAAAATGTAGCAAGGTCTGATGATATAATAGTTCAAAATTCAGAAACAAACGTAGATCTACATGAATCGTGCGATCTGTCTAAAGAACATGTATTGCAAGCTGGGAATCTACAGAATCTTTGTCATGTGAACAGATTGAAATTGAGGAAAGTCAAGATCTTTGTGCATCAAGTGAGTTTTCTTTTGAAATTGATGGTAATAGCATAGGAGGTAATCTAGACGATAATGATGATACTTTAAGTGATATTAAATTTGAAGAAGGATTGCGCAGTTAGATTTCCAAAAATAATATTTGTCACAGTGCTGCGAATGAATTATTAAAATTATTGAAAGACAATGGTCACTCTCACTTATCAGCAGATATTAGGACTTTTCTTAGAACTCCAAAGTTAGCTTCTCAAAACATAGAATCAGTAAATGGAGGTCAATATGTTCATTTTAATCTATCATCAAGTATCAAACGATTAATCACAAAATATTTTCAAGACATCCCAAGTGAGCTAAAACTTCATATTAATGTTGATGGTCTACCACTTTCAAAAAGCTCTGGGAGTCAATTTTCGGTTATCTTAGCTTCTATTGATGCCGATTTTCATACAGAACCATTTGTTGTTGGCATTCATCATGGTTTGATGAAACCTAAAGATCCTAATCAGTTTCTGAAATTTCTAGTAGATGATGCAAAAATACTATCTGAACATGGATTAGTTGTGAATGGAAAACAGATATCTGTTGTTATAGATGCAATCATTTGTGATGCACCTGCAAAATCTTTTATATGTTGCACCAAAAATCATACAGGCTACTTCAGCTGTACTAAATGCATTCAAGAAGGGGATTTCATAGAAAACAGAGTTACTTACCCTGAGACAGATTGTACATTACGCACTGATAATTCCTTTAGAAGCAAGCAACAACCCGAGCACCACATATCAACTTCCTGTTTAGAGCTTTTAAATATAGACATGGTTGCACAAATACCACTTGATTATATGCATTTGCAATGTTTGGGAGTTGTGAAACGTATCATAGAATTTTGGGTGAAAGGGAAAAAAGATATTAGATTAAAATCATGTGTCTTAGATAATCTTAATGAAAAGCTAATATCAATGGGAAGTTTTATTACCAGAAACCAGTTTGTTAGAATTCCAAGAAGTCTTAACGAATTTGCCAGGTGGAAGGCAACAGACCATAGACAGTTTTTACTATATACTGGACCTGTTGTTTTAAAAAATGTTTTATCAAATGAACACTACAAACATTTTCTCGCTTTGAATGTAGCTACAAGAATACTAGCAGATGTTGAGCTGTCTATTCACTTCACTGATTATGCAAATGAATTATTAGTTTGGTTTGTCAAGATCTATGGAGATCTTTATGGCTATCAATTTTTGACACACAACGTGCATAATCTGATACATCTTTCTAATGACGTTAAAAGATTTGGACCTCTAGATAATTTTAGTGCATTTAAATTTGAGAATTATATGCAAAAAATTAAAAAAAAAATTAAATCCACCGGTAGACCACTTGAACAATTTGTTAATCGTATTTCGAAGGAAAATTTGTTGCCGGTCACGCCGGTTCATTCTAAATTGTATCCCATTATTCATTACTCGTCATCCAGAGTAAAAAATATTTCCTATTTAGAATTCGATGGTTTCTTTGTTTCAAAGCATTGTAATGATAACTGTTGTTTACTACATGACGGATCGTTGGTTTTAATATATGACATATTTGAAGAAAATTCGATAATTTCATTAAAAGTTAAACACTGTTTAAAAAAAGATAATTTTTTTACAGAGCCGTGTGATTCGAGCAGCTTGGGTATCTCAGTTATTTCAAATCAATTTCTTTCATCAATGACTATAATTACTGCATCAAAAATAAAAAGAAAATGTATTAAATTGAAACATTCTGATAGTGCCGCTCGGGTTGTAATACCTTTATTGCATATTAACAATTAACATCGTAATATATGTATTGTATATTCGTATCCCCCCAAAAACACTTACGCGTAAAAAACCACGCCAAGTACAGGTGTGCTGTGTATTCCTCTAATAAAAAGTATTGATATCAGATTATTGAGGCCAAGTACTTCAGTCACTACATGTTTGCCTATTATATGATCTAGCACTGGCCCATCATTTTAATTGTATTTTCGAAATTTCCTATAACGTTTTCACTACTCTTTTACATTACTACTGTTTCTCGTAGTTGATTATGAATTAATGGTTATTTAATAATTAATCAAACTTTAGCTGATTCCTTATCGAGTACTACTTGGCGTGTCCGTGCCAGAAATTCCAAAGTACTTACTTTGAACGTACTAATAGTATCCTAAAATTATGTTTATTATTAAGATTTTACCGTGATTATTATTAACAAGTTATCGTTAATAAACTCTATATAGAAAGTTGACATTGGTTTTGAGTTTAATGACTGGCATTATGAATGCAAATTTATATCAAGAATTGCACGGACCCGCCAAGTAGTACTCGATAAGGAATCAGCTAAAGTTTGATTAATTATTAAATAACCATTAATTCATAATCAACTACGAGAAACAGTAGTAATGTAAAAGAGTAGTGAAAACGTTATAGGAAATTTCGAAAATACAATTAAAATGATGGGCCAGTGCTAGATCATATAATAGGCAAACATGTAGTGACTTAAGTACTTGGCCTCAATAATCTGATATCAATACTTTTTATTAGAGGAATACACAGCACACCTGTACTTGGCGTGGTTTTTTACACGTAAGTGTTTATTGGGGGATATCACAAGTTTTTGTTGTCCAACGGGAAATAGAAGTATTAAGCACTGAAATCTATATTGTCACAGATATAAAATGTAAATGCATTATGATGTTGCTAATCAGAAAAATATATAGCGGTGTCGAAATTGTTTAATGGCATATAAATTTAATGTGTAAGTCCCTTTTTCTAGAAATGCATAAAGACATATACAAATTTTTAAAGAAAATGTAATCTTCAATGCATATAAGCGTCGTTAATGGTGTCCAGATTGTTGAAGCCGTGTGGTAAACGTAAGTGAGGAGAGTGTGCTGGATTATTTCAGGCCTTGTACCTCAGGCCGGAGGATACTATAGTTTGAGCGAAGCGCCAAAGCTTGTTGCACACTTTTCTGGACTTCTACGTCCGACACCTAGATACAAGAAACTATGGAGCGGAACACCTGGACACACTGAACTTCCACATCCGATACCTAGATACAGAAAACTACGAAGCGGAATACCTGGACACCCTGGACTTCCACATCCGACACCTAGATACAGAAAACTACGGAGCGGAACACCTAGACACCCTGAACTTTCACATCCGACACCTAGATACAGAAAACTACATAGCGCAATACCTGGATACCCTGGACTTCCACATCCAACACCTGGACACAGGAAACTACCGAGCGGAATACCTGGACACCCTGGACTTCCACATTCACTACCTAGATACAAGAAACTACGGAGCGGAATACATGGACACCCTGGACTTCCACATCCGACACCTGGACACAGGAAACTACCGAGCGGAATACCTGGACACCCTGGACTTCCACATCCGACACCTAGATACAGAAAACTACGAAGCGGACTACTTGGACATCCTGGACTTCCACATCCAACACCTGGACACAGGAAACTACCGAGCGGAATACCTGGACACCCTGGACTTCCACATTCACTACCTAGATACAAGAAACTACGGAGCGGAATACATGGACACCCTGGACTTCCACATCCGACACCTGGACACAGGAAACTACCGAGCGGAAAACCTGGACACCCTGGACTTCCACATCCGACACCTAGATACAGAAAACTACGAAGCGGACTACTTGGACACCCTGGACTTCCACATCCAGTACCTAGATACAAGAAACTACGAAGCGGAATACCTGGACACCCTGGATTTCCACATCCAGTACCTAGATACAAGAAACTACGAAGCGGAATACCTGGACACCCTGAACTTCCACATCCGACACCTGGACACAGAAAACAACGAAGCGGAATACCTGGACACCCTGGACTTCCACATCCAGTACCTAGATACAAGAAACTACGAAGCGGAATACCTGGACACCCTGGACTTCCACATCCGACACCTGGACACAGAAAACTACGAAGCGGAATACCTGGACACCCTGGACTTCCACATCCAGTACTTAGATACAAGAAACTACGAAGCGGAATACCTGGACACCCTGAACTTCCACATCCGCCACCTGGACACAGAAAACTACGAAGCGGAATACCTGGACACCCTGGACTTCCACATCCAGTACCTAGATACAAGAAACTACGAAGCGGAATACCTGGACACCCTGAACTTCCACATCCGACACCTGGACACAGAAAACTACGAAGCGGAATACCTGGACACCCTGGACTTCCACATCCAGTATCTAGATACAAGAAACTACGAAGCGGAATACCTGGACACCCTGAACTTCCACATCCGACACCTTAACACAGAAAACTACGAAGCGGAATACCTGGACACCCTGGACTTCCACATCCAGTACCTAGATACAAGAAACTACGAAGCGGAATACCTGGACACCCTGAACTTCCACATCCGACACCTGGACACAGAAAACTACGAAGCGGAATACCTGGCACCCTGGACTTCCACTTCCAGTACCTAGATACAAGAAACTACGAAGCGGAATACCTGGACACCCTGAACTTCTATATCCGACACCTGGACACAGAAAACTACGAAGCGGAATACCTGGACACCCTGGACTTCCACATCCAGTACCTAGACACAAGAAACTACGAAGCGGACTACCTGGACACCCTGGACTTCCACATCCAGTACCTAGATACAAGAAACTACGGAGCAGAACATCTGGACACCCTGGACTTCCACATCCGACACCTAGATACAAGAAACTACGAAGCGGAATACCTGGACACCCTGAACTTCCACATCCGACACCTGGACACAGAAAACTACGAAGCGGAATACCTGGACACCCTGAACTTCCACATCCGACACCTTAACACAGAAAACTACGAAACGGAATACCTGGACACCCTGGACTTCCACATCCAGTACCTAGATACAAGAAACTACGAAGCGGAATACCTGGACACCCTGAACTTCCACATCCGACACCTGGACACAGAAAACTACGAAGCGGAATACCTGGACACCCTGGACTTCCACATCCAGGACCTAGATACAAGAAACTACGAAGCGGAATACCTGGACACCCTGAACTTCCACATCCGACACATGGACACAGAAAACTACGAAGCGGAATACCTGGACACCCTGAACTTCCACATCCGACACCTTAACACAGAAAACCACGAAGCGGAGTACCAGGACACCCTGGACTTCCACATCCAGTACCTAGATACAAGAAACTACGAAGCGGAATACCTGGACACCCTGAACTTCCACATCCGACACCTGGACACAGAAAACTACGAAGCGGAATACCTGGACACCCTGGACTTCCATATCCGACACATGGACACAGAAAACTACGAAGCGGAATATCTGGACACCCTGGACTTCCACATCCAGTACCTACACACAAGAAACTACGAAGCGGAATACCTGGACACCCTGAACTTCCACATCCGACACCTAGATACAGAAAACTACGAAGCGGAATACCTGGACACCCTGAACTTCCACATCCGACACCTAGATACAGAAAACTACGAAGCGGAATGCCTGGACACACTGAACTTCCACATCCGACACCTGGACACAGAAAACTACGAAGCGGAATACCTGGATACCCTGGACTTCCACATCCAGTACCTAGATACAAGAAACTACGAAGCGGAATACCTGGACACCCTGAACTTCCACATCCGACACCTGGACACAGAAAACTACGAAGCGGAATACCTGGACACCCTGGACTTCCACATCCAGTACCTAGATACAAGAAACTACGAAGCGGAATACCTGGACACCCTGAACTTCCACATCCGACACCTTAACACAGAAAACGACGAAGCGGAATACCTGGACACCCTGGACATCCACATCCAGTACCTAGATACAAGAAACTACGAAGCGGAATACCTGGACACCCTGAACTTCCACATCCGACACCTGGACACAAAAAACTACGAAGCGGAATACCTGGACACCCTGAACTTCCACATCCGACACCTGGACACAGAAAACTACGAAGCGGAATACCTGGACACCTTGGACTTCCACATCCAGTACCTAGATACAAGAAACTACGAAGCGGAATACCTGGACACCCTGGACTTCCACATCCGACACCTAGATACAGAAAACTACGAAGCGGAATGCCTGGACACCCTGAACTTCCACATCCGACACCTTAACACAGAAAACGACGAAGCGGAATACCTGGACACCCTGGACTTCGACATCCAGTACCTAGATACAAGAAACTACGAAGCGGAATACCTGGACACCCTGAACTTCCACATCCGAAACCTGGACACAAAAAACTACGAAGCGGAATACCTGGACACCCTGAACTTCCACATCCGACACCTAGATACAGAAAACTACGAAGCGGACTACCTGGACACCCTGGACTTCCACATCCAGTACCTAGATACAAGAAACTACGAAGCGGAATACCTGGACACCCTGGACTTCCACATCCGACACCTAGATACAGAAAACTACGAAGCGGAATGCCTGGACACCCTGAAATTCCACATCCGACACCTGGACACAGAAAACTACGAAGCGGAATACCTGGACACCCTGGACTTCCACATCCAGTACCTAGATACAAGAAACTACGAAGCGGAATACCTGGACACCCTGAACTTCCACATCCGACACCTTAACACAGAAAACGACGAAGCGGAATACCTGGACACCCTGGACTTCCACATCCAGTACGTAGATACATGAAACTACGAAGCGGAATACCTGGACACCCTGAACTTCCACATCCGACACCTGGACACAGAAAACTACGAAGCGGAATACCTGGACACCCTGGACTTCCACATCCAGTACCTAGATACAAGAAACTACGAAGCGGAATACCTGGACACCCTGAACTTCCATATCCAACACCTGGACACAGAAAACTACGAAGCGGAATACCTGGACACCCTGGACTTCCACATCCAGTACCTAGACACAAGAAACTACGAAGCGGAATACCTGGACACCCTGGACTTCCACATCCAGTACCTAGATACAAGAAACTACGAAGCGGAATACCTGGACACCCTGAACTTCCACATCCGACACCTTAACACAGAAAACGACGAAGCGTAATACCTGGACACCCTGGACTTCCACATCCAGTACCTAGATACAAGAAACTACGAAGCGGAATACCTGGACACCCTGAACTTCCATATCCAACACCTGGACACAGAAAACTACGAAGCGGAATACCTGGACACCCTGGACTTCCACATCCAGTACCTAGACACAAGAAACTACGAAGCGGAATACCTGGACACCCTGAACTTCCACATCCGACACCTAGATACAGAAAACTACGAAGCGGACTACCTGGACATCCTGGACTTCCACATCCAGTACCTAGATACAAGAAACTACGGAGCAGAACATCTGGACACCCTGGACTTCCACATCCGACACCTAGATACAGAAAACTACGAAGCGGAATGCCTGGACACCCTGAACTTCCACATCCGACACCTGGACACAAAAAACTACGAAGCGGAATACCTGGACACCCTGGACTTCCACATCCAGTACCTAGATACAAGAAACTACGAAGCGAAATACCTGGACACCCTGAACTTCCACATCCGACACCTAGATACAGAAAACTACGAAGCGGACTACCTGGACACCCTGGACTTCCATATCCGACACCTGGACACAGAAAACTACGAAGCGGAATATCTGGACACCCTGGACTTCCACATCCAGTACCTAGACACAAGAAACTACGAAGCGTAATACCTGGACACCCTGAACTTCCACATCCGACACCTGGACACAGAAAACTACGAAGCGGAATACCTGGACACCCTGGACTTCCACATCCAGTACCTAGATACAAGAAACTACGAAGCGGAATACCTGGACAACCTGAACTTCCACATCCGACACCTTAACACAGAAAACGACGAAGCGGAATACCTGGACACCCTGGACTTCCACATCCAGTACCTAGATACAAGAAACTACGAAGCGGAATACCTGGACACCCTGAACTTCCACATCCGACACCTGGACACAAAAAACTACGAAGCGGAATACCTGGACACCCTGAACTTCCACATCCGACACCTAGATACAGAAAACTACGAAGCGGACTACCTGGACACCCTGAACTTCCACATCCAGTACCTAGATACAAGAAACTACGGAGCAGAACATCTGGACACCCTGGACTTCCACATCCGACACCTAGATACAGAAAACTACGAAGCGGAATGCCTGGACACCCTGAACTTCCACATCCGACACCTGGACACAGAAAACTACGAAGCGGAATACCTGGACACCCTGGACTTCCACATCCAGTACCTAGATACAAGAAACTACGAAGCGGAATACCTGGACACCCTGAACTTCCACATCCGACACCTTAACACAGAAAACGACGAAGCGTAATACCTGGACACCCTGGACTTCCACATCCAGTACCTAGATACAAGAAACTACGAAGCGGAATACCTGGACACCCTGAACTTCCATATCCAACACCTGGACACAGAAAACTACGAAGCGGAATACCTGGACACCCTGGACTTCCACATCCAGTACCTAGACACAAGAAACTACGAAGCGGAATACCTGGACACCCTGAACTTCCACATCCGACACCTAGATACAGAAAACTACGAAGCGGACTTCCTGGACACCCTGGACTTCCACATCCAGTACCTAGATACAAGAAACTACGAAGCGGAATACCTGGACACCCTGAACTTCCACATCCGACACCTTAACACAGAAAACGACGAAGCGTAATACCTGGACACCCTGGACTTCCACATCCAGTACCTAGATACAAGAAACTACGAAGCGGAATACCTGGACACCCTGAACTTCCACATCCGACACCTGGACACAGAAAACTACGAAGCGGAATACCTGGACACCCTGGACTTCCACATCCAGTACCTAGATACAAGAAACTACGAAGCGGAATACCTGGACACCCTGAACTTCCACATCCGACACCTAGATACAGAAAACTACGAAGCGGACTACCTGGACACCCTGGACTTCCACATCCAGTACCTAGATACAAGAAACTACGGAGCAGAACATCTGGACACCCTGGACTTCCACATCCGACACCTGGACACAGAAAACTAGGAAGCGGAATATCTGGGCACCCTGGACTTCCACATCCAGTACCTAGACACAAGAAACTACGAAGCGGAATACCTGGACACCCTGAACTTCCACATCCGACACCTAGATACAGAAAACTACGAAGCGGACTACCTGGACATCCTGGACTTCCACATCCAGTACCTAGATACAAGAAACTACGGAGCAGAACATCTGGACACCCTGGACTTCCACATCCGACACCTAGATACAGAAAACTACGAAGCGGAATGCCTGGACACCCTGAACTTCCACATCCGACACCTGGACACAAAAAACTACGAAGCGGAATACCTGGACACCCTGGACTTCCACATCCAGTACCTAGATACAAGAAACTACGAAGCGAAATACCTGGACACCCTGAACTTCCACATCCGACACCTAGATACAGAAAACTACGAAGCGGACTACCTGGACACCCTGGACTTCCATATCCGACACCTGGACACAGAAAACTACGAAGCGGAATATCTGGACACCCTGGACTTCCACATCCAGTACCTAGACACAAGAAACTACGAAGCGTAATACCTGGACACCCTGAACTTCCACATCCGACACCTGGACACAGAAAACTACGAAGCGGAATACCTGGACACCCTGGACTTCCACATCCAGTACCTAGATACAAGAAACTACGAAGCGGAATACCTGGACAACCTGAACTTCCACATCCGACACCTTAACACAGAAAACGACGAAGCGGAATACCTGGACACCCTGGACTTCCACATCCAGTACCTAGATACAAGAAACTACGAAGCGGAATACCTGGACACCCTGAACTTCCACATCCGACACCTAGATACAGAAAACTACGAAGCGGAATGCCTGGACACCCTGAAATTCCACATCCGACACCTGGACACAGAAAACTACGAAGCGGAATACCTGGACACCCTGGACTTCCACATCCAGTACCTAGATACAAGAAACTACGAAGCGGAATACCTGGACACCCTGAACTTCCACATCCGACACCTTAACACAGAAAACGACGAAGCGGAATACCTGGACACCCTGGACTTCCACATCCAGTACGTAGATACATGAAACTACGAAGCGGAATACCTGGACACCCTGAACTTCCACATCCGACACCTGGACACAGAAAACTACGAAGCGGAATACCTGGACACCCTGGACTTCCACATCCAGTACCTAGATACAAGAAACTACGAAGCGGAATACCTGGACACCCTGAACTTCCATATCCAACACCTGGACACAGAAAACTACGAAGCGGAATACCTGGACACCCTGGACTTCCACATCCAGTACCTAGACACAAGAAACTACGAAGCGGAATACCTGGACACCCTGAACTTCCACATCCGACACGTGGACACAGAAAACTACGAAGCGGAATACCTGGACACCCTGAACTTCCACATCCGACACCTAGATACAGAAAACTACGAAGCGGACTACCTGGACACCCTGGACTTCCACATCCAGTACCTAGATACAAGAAACTACGGAGCAGAACATCTGGACACCCTGGACTTCCACATCCGACACCTAGATACAGAAAACTACGAAGCGGAATGCCTGGACACCCTGAACTTCCACATCCGACACCTGGACACAGAAAACTACGAAGCGGAATACCTGGACACCCTGGACTTCCACATCCAGTACCTAGATACAAGAAACTACGAAGCGGAATACCTGGACACCCTGAACTTCCACATCCGACATCTTAACACAGAAAACGACGAAGCGTAATACCTGGACACCCTGGACTTCCACATCCAGTACCTAGATACAAGAAACTACGAAGCGGAATACCTGGACACCCTGAACTTCCATATCCAACACCTGGACACAGAAAACTACGAAGCGGAATACCTGGACACCCTGGACTTCCACATCCAGTACCTAGACACAAGAAACTACGAAGCGGAATACCTGGACACCCTGAACTTCCACATCCGACACCTAGATACAGAAAACTACGAAGCGGACTTCCTGGACACCCTGGACTTCCACATCCAGTACCTAGATACAAGAAACTACGAAGCGGAATACCTGGACACCCTGAACTTCCACATCCGACACCTGGACACAGAAAACTACGAAGCGGAATACCTGGACACCCTGGACTTCCACATCCAGTACCTAGACACAAGAAACTACGAAGCGGAATACCTGGACACCCTGAACTTCCACATCCGACACCTAGATACAGAAAACTACGAAGCGGACTACCTGGACATCCTGGACTTCCACATCCAGTACCTAGATACAAGAAACTACGGAGCAGAACATCTGGACACCCTGGACTTCCACATCCGACACCTAGATACAGAAAACTACGAAGCGGAATGCCTGGACACCCTGAACTTCCACATCCGACACCTGGACACAAAAAACTACGAAGCGGAATACCTGGACACCCTGGACTTCCACATCCAGTACCTAGATACAAGAAACTACGAAGCGAAATACCTGGACACCCTGAACTTCCACATCCGACACCTAGATACAGAAAACTACGAAGCGGACTACCTGGACACCCTGGACTTCCATATCCGACACCTGGACACAGAAAACTACGAAGCGGAATATCTGGACACCCTGGACTTCCACATCCAGTACCTAGACACAAGAAACTACGAAGCGTAATACCTGGACACCCTGAACTTCCACATCCGACACCTGGACACAGAAAACTACGAAGCGGAATACCTGGACACCCTGGACTTCCACATCCAGTACCTAGATACAAGAAACTACGAAGCGGAATACCTGGACAACCTGAACTTCCACATCCGACACCTTAACACAGAAAACGACGAAGCGGAATACCTGGACACCCTGGACTTCCACATCCAGTACCTAGATACAAGAAACTACGAAGCGGAATACCTGGACACCCTGAACTTCCACATCCGACACCTGGACACAAAAAACTACGAAGCGGAATACCTGGACACCCTGAACTTCCACATCCGACACCTAGATACAGAAAACTACGAAGCGGACTACCTGGACACCCTGAACTTCCACATCCAGTACCTAGATACAAGAAACTACGGAGCAGAACATCTGGACACCCTGGACTTCCACATCCGACACCTAGATACAGAAAACTACGAAGCGGAATGCCTGGACACCCTGAACTTCCACATCCGACACCTGGACACAGAAAACTACGAAGCGGAATACCTGGACACCCTGGACTTCCACATCCAGTACCTAGATACAAGAAACTACGAAGCGGAATACCTGGACACCCTGAACTTCCACATCCGACATCTTAACACAGAAAACGACGAAGCGTAATACCTGGACACCCTGGACTTCCACATCCAGTACCTAGATACAAGAAACTACGAAGCGGAATACCTGGACACCCTGAACTTCCATATCCAACACCTGGACACAGAAAACTACGAAGCGGAATACCTGGACACCCTGGACTTCCACATCCAGTACCTAGACACAAGAAACTACGAAGCGGAATACCTGGACACCCTGAACTTCCACATCCGACACCTAGATACAGAAAACTACGAAGCGGACTTCCTGGACACCCTGGACTTCCACATCCAGTACCTAGATACAAGAAACTACGAAGCGGAATACCTGGACACCCTGAACTTCCACATCCGACACCTGGACACAGAAAACTACGAAGCGGAATACCTGGACACCCTGGACTTCCACATCCAGTACCTAGACACAAGAAACTACGAAGCGGAATACCTGGACACCCTGAACTTCCACATCCGACACCTAGATACAGAAAACTACGAAGCGGACTACCTGGACATCCTGGACTTCCACATCCAGTACCTAGATACAAGAAACTACGGAGCAGAACATCTGGACACCCTGGACTTCCACATCCGACACCTAGATACAGAAAACTACGAAGCGGAATGCCTGGACACCCTGAACTTCCACATCCGACACCTGGACACAAAAAACTACGAAGCGGAATACCTGGACACCCTGGACTTCCACATCCAGTACCTAGATACAAGAAACTACGAAGCGAAATACCTGGACACCCTGAACTTCCACATCCGACACCTAGATACAGAAAACTACGAAGCGGACTACCTGGACACCCTGGACTTCCATATCCGACACCTGGACACAGAAAACTACGAAGCGGAATATCTGGACACCCTGGACTTCCACATCCAGTACCTAGACACAAGAAACTACGAAGCGTAATACCTGGACACCCTGAACTTCCACATCCGACACCTGGACACAGAAAACTACGAAGCGGAATACCTGGACACCCTGGACTTCCACATCCAGTACCTAGATACAAGAAACTACGAAGCGGAATACCTGGACAACCTGAACTTCCACATCCGACACCTTAACACAGAAAACGACGAAGCGGAATACCTGGACACCCTGGACTTCCACATCCAGTACCTAGATACAAGAAACTACGAAGCGGAATACCTGGACACCCTGAACTTCCACATCCGACACCTGGACACAAAAAACTACGAAGCGGAATACCTGGACACCCTGAACTTCCACATCCGACACCTAGATACAGAAAACTACGAAGCGGACTACCTGGACACCCTGAACTTCCACATCCAGTACCTAGATACAAGAAACTACGGAGCAGAACATCTGGACACCCTGGACTTCCACATCCGACACCTAGATACAGAAAACTACGAAGCGGAATGCCTGGACACCCTGAACTTCCACATCCGACACCTGGACACAGAAAACTACGAAGCGGAATACCTGGACACCCTGGACTTCCACATCCAGTACCTAGATACAAGAAACTACGAAGCGGAATACCTGGACACCCTGAACTTCCACATCCGACACCTTAACACAGAAAACGACGAAGCGTAATACCTGGACACCCTGGACTTCCACATCCAGTACCTAGATACAAGAAACTACGAAGCGGAATACCTGGACACCCTGAACTTCCATATCCAACACCTGGACACAGAAAACTACGAAGCGGAATACCTGGACACCCTGGACTTCCACCTCCAGTACCTAGACACAAGAAACTACGAAGCGGAATACCTGGACACCCTGAACTTCCACATCCGACACCTAGATACAGAAAACTACGAAGCGGACTTCCTGGACACCCTGGACTTCCACATCCAGTACCTAGATACAAGAAACTACGAAGCGGAATACCTGGACACCCTGAACTTCCACATCCGACACCTTAACACAGAAAACGACGAAGCGTAATACCTGGACACCCTGGACTTCCACATCCAGTACCTAGATACAAGAAACTACGAAGCGGAATACCTGGACACCCTGAACTTCCACATCCGACACCTGGACACAGAAAACTACGAAGCGGAATACCTGGACACCCTGGACTTCCACATCCAGTACCTAGATACAAGAAACTACGAAGCGGAATACCTGGACACCCTGAACTTCCACATCCGACACCTAGATACAGAAAACTACGAAGCGGACTACCTGGACACCCTGGACTTCCACATCCAGTACCTAGATACAAGAAACTACGGAGCAGAACATCTGGACACCCTGGACTTCCACATCCGACACCTGGACACAGAAAACTAGGAAGCGGAATATCTGGGCACCCTGGACTTCCACATCCAGTACCTAGACACAAGAAACTACGAAGCGGAATACCTGGACACCCTGAACTTCCACATCCGACACCTAGATACAGAAAACTACGAAGCGGACTACCTTGACATCCTGGACTTCCACATCCAGTACCTAGATACAAGAAACTACGGAGCAGAACATCTGGACACCCTGGACTTCCACATCCGACACCTAGATACAGAAAACTACGAAGCGGAATGCCTGGACACCCTGAACTTCCACATCCGACACCTGGACACAAAAAACTACGAAGCGGAATACCTGGACACCCTGGACTTCCACATCCAGTACCTAGATACAAGAAACTACGAAGCGAAATACCTGGACACCCTGAACTTCCACATCCGACACCTAGATACAGAAAACTACGAAGCGGACTACCTGGACACCCTGGACTTCCATATCCGACACCTGGACACAGAAAACTACGAAGCGGAATATCTGGACACCCTGGACTTCCACATCCAGTACCTAGACACAAGAAACTACGAAGCGTAATACCTGGACACCCTGAACTTCCACATCCGACACCTGGACACAGAAAACTACGAAGCGGAATACCTGGACACCCTGGACTTCCACATCCAGTACCTAGATACAAGAAACTACGAAGCGGAATACCTGGACAACCTGAACTTCCACATCCGACACCTTAACACAGAAAACGACGAAGCGGAATACCTGGACACCCTGGACTTCCACATCCAGTACCTAGATACAAGAAACTACGAAGCGGAATACCTGGACACCCTGAACTTCCACATCCGACACCTAGATACAGAAAACTACGAAGCGGAATGCCTGGACACCCTGAAATTCCACATCCGACACCTGGACACAGAAAACTACGAAGCGGAATACCTGGACACCCTGGACTTCCACATCCAGTACCTAGATACAAGAAACTACGAAGCGGAATACCTGGACACCCTGAACTTCCACATCCGACACCTTAACACAGAAAACGACGAAGCGGAATACCTGGACACCCTGGACTTCCACATCCAGTACGTAGATACATGAAACTACGAAGCGGAATACCTGGACACCCTGAACTTCCACATCCGACACCTGGACACAGAAAACTACGAAGCGGAATACCTGGACACCCTGGACTTCCACATCCAGTACCTAGATACAAGAAACTACGAAGCGGAATACCTGGACACCCTGAACTTCCATATCCAACACCTGGACACAGAAAACTACGAAGCGGAATACCTGGACACCCTGGACTTCCACATCCAGTACCTAGACACAAGAAACTACGAAGCGGAATACCTGGACACCCTGAACTTCCACATCCGACACGTGGACACAGAAAACTACGAAGCGGAATACCTGGACACCCTGAACTTCCACATCCGACACCTAGATACAGAAAACTACGAAGCGGACTACCTGGACACCCTGGACTTCCACATCCAGTACCTAGATACAAGAAACTACGGAGCAGAACATCTGGACACCCTGGACTTCCACATCCGACACCTAGATACAGAAAACTACGAAGCGGAATGCCTGGACACCCTGAACTTCCACATCCGACACCTGGACACAGAAAACTACGAAGCGGAATACCTGGACACCCTGGACTTCCACATCCAGTACCTAGATACAAGAAACTACGAAGCGGAATACCTGGACACCCTGAACTTCCACATCCGACATCTTAACACAGAAAACGACGAAGCGTAATACCTGGACACCCTGGACTTCCACATCCAGTACCTAGATACAAGAAACTACGAAGCGGAATACCTGGACACCCTGAACTTCCATATCCAACACCTGGACACAGAAAACTACGAAGCGGAATACCTGGACACCCTGGACTTCCACATCCAGTACCTAGACACAAGAAACTACGAAGCGGAATACCTGGACACCCTGAACTTCCACATCCGACACCTAGATACAGAAAACTACGAAGCGGACTTCCTGGACACCCTGGACTTCCACATCCAGTACCTAGATACAAGAAACTACGAAGCGGAATACCTGGACACCCTGAACTTCCACATCCGACACCTGGACACAGAAAACTACGAAGCGGAATACCTGGACACCCTGGACTTCCACATCCAGTACCTAGACACAAGAAACTACGAAGCGGAATACCTGGACACCCTGAACTTCCACATCCGACACCTAGATACAGAAAACTACGAAGCGGACTACCTGGACATCCTGGACTTCCACATCCAGTACCTAGATACAAGAAACTACGGAGCAGAACATCTGGACACCCTGGACTTCCACATCCGACACCTAGATACAGAAAACTACGAAGCGGAATGCCTGGACACCCTGAACTTCCACATCCGACACCTGGACACAAAAAACTACGAAGCGGAATACCTGGACACCCTGGACTTCCACATCCAGTACCTAGATACAAGAAACTACGAAGCGAAATACCTGGACACCCTGAACTTCCACATCCGACACCTAGATACAGAAAACTACGAAGCGGACTACCTGGACACCCTGGACTTCCATATCCGACACCTGGACACAGAAAACTACGAAGCGGAATATCTGGACACCCTGGACTTCCACATCCAGTACCTAGACACAAGAAACTACGAAGCGTAATACCTGGACACCCTGAACTTCCACATCCGACACCTGGACACAGAAAACTACGAAGCGGAATACCTGGACACCCTGGACTTCCACATCCAGTACCTAGATACAAGAAACTACGAAGCGGAATACCTGGACAACCTGAACTTCCACATCCGACACCTTAACACAGAAAACGACGAAGCGGAATACCTGGACACCCTGGACTTCCACATCCAGTACCTAGATACAAGAAACTACGAAGCGGAATACCTGGACACCCTGAACTTCCACATCCGACACCTGGACACAAAAAACTACGAAGCGGAATACCTGGACACCCTGAACTTCCACATCCGACACCTAGATACAGAAAACTACGAAGCGGACTACCTGGACACCCTGAACTTCCACATCCAGTACCTAGATACAAGAAACTACGGAGCAGAACATCTGGACACCCTGGACTTCCACATCCGACACCTAGATACAGAAAACTACGAAGCGGAATGCCTGGACACCCTGAACTTCCACATCCGACACCTGGACACAGAAAACTACGAAGCGGAATACCTGGACACCCTGGACTTCCACATCCAGTACCTAGATACAAGAAACTACGAAGCGGAATACCTGGACACCCTGAACTTCCACATCCGACACCTTAACACAGAAAACGACGAAGCGTAATACCTGGACACCCTGGACTTCCACATCCAGTACCTAGATACAAGAAACTACGAAGCGGAATACCTGGACACCCTGAACTTCCATATCCAACACCTGGACACAGAAAACTACGAAGCGGAATACCTGGACACCCTGGACTTCCACATCCAGTACCTAGACACAAGAAACTACGAAGCGGAATACCTGGACACCCTGAACTTCCACATCCGACACCTAGATACAGAAAACTACGAAGCGGACTTCCTGGACACCCTGGACTTCCACATCCAGTACCTAGATACAAGAAACTACGAAGCGGAATACCTGGACACCCTGAACTTCCACATCCGACACCTTAACACAGAAAACGACGAAGCGTAATACCTGGACACCCTGGACTTCCACATCCAGTACCTAGATACAAGAAACTACGAAGCGGAATACCTGGACACCCTGAACTTCCACATCCGACACCTGGACACAGAAAACTACGAAGCGGAATACCTGGACACCCTGGACTTCCACATCCAGTACCTAGATACAAGAAACTACGAAGCGGAATACCTGGACACCCTGAACTTCCACATCCGACACCTAGATACAGAAAACTACGAAGCGGACTACCTGGACACCCTGGACTTCCACATCCAGTACCTAGATACAAGAAACTACGGAGCAGAACATCTGGACACCCTGGACTTCCACATCCGACACCTGGACACAGAAAACTAGGAAGCGGAATATCTGGGCACCCTGGACTTCCACATCCAGTACCTAGACACAAGAAACTACGAAGCGGAATACCTGGACACCCTGAACTTCCACATCCGACACCTAGATACAGAAAACTACGAAGCGGACTACCTGGACATCCTGGACTTCCACATCCAGTACCTAGATACAAGAAACTACGGAGCAGAACATCTGGACACCCTGGACTTCCACATCCGACACCTAGATACAGAAAACTACGAAGCGGAATGCCTGGACACCCTGAACTTCCACATCCGACACCTGGACACAAAAAACTACGAAGCGGAATACCTGGACACCCTGGACTTCCACATCCAGTACCTAGATACAAGAAACTACGAAGCGAAATACCTGGACACCCTGAACTTCCACATCCGACACCTAGATACAGAAAACTACGAAGCGGACTACCTGGACACCCTGGACTTCCATATCCGACACCTGGACACAGAAAACTACGAAGCGGAATATCTGGACACCCTGGACTTCCACATCCAGTACCTAGACACAAGAAACTACGAAGCGTAATACCTGGACACCCTGAACTTCCACATCCGACACCTGGACACAGAAAACTACGAAGCGGAATACCTGGACACCCTGGACTTCCACATCCAGTACCTAGATACAAGAAACTACGAAGCGGAATACCTGGACAACCTGAACTTCCACATCCGACACCTTAACACAGAAAACGACGAAGCGGAATACCTGGACACCCTGGACTTCCACATCCAGTACCTAGATACAAGAAACTACGAAGCGGAATACCTGGACACCCTGAACTTCCACATCCGACACCTGGACACAAAAAACTACGAAGCGGAATACCTGGACACCCTGAACTTCCACATCCGACACCTAGATACAGAAAACTACGAAGCGGACTACCTGGACACCCTGGATTTCCACATCCAGTACCTAGATACAAGAAACTACGAAGCGGAATACCTGGACACCCTGAACTTCCACATCCGACACCTGGACACAGAAAACTACGAAGCGGAATACCTGGACACCCTGGACTTCCACATCCAGTACCTAGATACAAGAAACTACGAAGCGGAATACCTGGACACCCTGAACTTCCATATCCAACACCTGGACACAGAAAACTACGAAGCGGAATGCCTGGACACCCTGAACTTCCACATCCGACACCTGGACACAGAAAACTACGAAGCGGAATACCTGGACACCCTGGACTTCCACATCCAGTACCTAGATACAAGAAACTACGCGGAATACCTGGACACCCTGAACTTCCATATCCGACACCTTAACACAGAAAACGACGAAGCGGAATACCTGGACACCCTGGACTTCCACATCCAGTACCTAGATACAAGAAACTACGAAGCGGAATACCTGGACACCCTGAACTTCCACATCCGACACCTGGACACAAAAAAACTACGAAGCGGAATACCTGGACACCCTGGACTTCCACATCCAGTACCTAGATACAAGAAACTACGAAGCGGAATACCTGGACACCCTGAACTTCCACATCCGACACCTAGATACAGAAAACTACGAAGCGGACTACCTGGACACCCTGGACTTCCATATCCGACACCTGGACACAGAAAACTACGAAGCGGAATACCTGGACACCCTGGACTTCCACATCCAGTACCTAGATACAAGAAACTACGAAGCGGAATACCTGGACACCCTGAACTTCCACATCCGACACCTTAACACAGAAAACGACGAAGCGTAATACCTGGACACCCTGGACTTCCACATCCAGTACCTAGATACAAGAAACTACGAAGCGGAATACCTGGACACCCTGAACTTCCATATCCAACACCTGGACACAGAAAACTACGAAGCGGAATACCTGGACACCCTGGACTTCCACATCCAGTACCTTGACACAAGAAACTACGAAGCGGAATACCTGGACACCCTGAACTTCCACATCCGACACCTAGATACAGAAAACTACGAAGCGGACTTCCTGGACACCCTGGACTTCCACATCCAGTACCTAGATACAAGAAACTACGAAGCGGAATACCTGGACACCCTGAACTTCCACATCCGACACCTTAACACAGAAAACGACGAAGCGTAATACCTGGACACCCTGGACTTCCACATCCAGTACCTAGATACAAGAAACTACGAAGCGGAATACCTGGACACCCTGAACTTCCACATCCGACACCTGGACACAGAAAACTACGAAGCGGAATACCTGGACACCCTGGACTTCCACATCCAGTACCTAGATACAAGAAACTACGAAGCGGAATACCTGGACACCCTGAACTTCCACATCCGACACCTAGATACAGAAAACTACGAAGCGGACTACCTGGACACCCTGGACTTCCACATCCAGTACCTAGATACAAGAAACTACGGAGCAGAACATCTGGACACCCTGGACTTCCACATCCGACACCTGGACACAGAAAACTAGGAAGCGGAATATCTGGGCACCC
This sequence comes from Cephus spinipes, assembly GCA_963971525.1. Classification (NCBI taxonomy): domain Eukaryota; kingdom Metazoa; phylum Arthropoda; class Insecta; order Hymenoptera; family Cephidae; genus Cephus; species Cephus spinipes. The sequence goes on from OZ020574.1 coordinate 20,512,974, forward strand.
TGGACTTCCACATCCAGTACCTAGACACAAGAAACTACGAAGCGGAATACCTGGACACCCTGAACTTCCACATCCGACACCTAGATACAGAAAACTACGAAGCGGACTACCTGGACATCCTGGACTTCCACATCCAGTACCTAGATACAAGAAACTACGGAGCAGAACATCTGGACACCCTGGACTTCCACATCCGACACCTAGATACAGAAAACTACGAAGCGGAATGCCTGGACACCCTGAACTTCCACATCCGACACCTGGACACAAAAAACTACGAAGCGGAATACCTGGACACCCTGGACTTCCACATCCAGTACCTAGATACAAGAAACTACGAAGCGAAATACCTGGACACCCTGAACTTCCACATCCGACACCTAGATACAGAAAACTACGAAGCGGACTACCTGGACACCCTGGACTTCCATATCCGACACCTGGACACAGAAAACTACGAAGCGGAATACCTGGACACCCTGGACTTCCACATCCAGTACCTAGATACAAGAAACTACGAAGCGGAATACCTGGACAACCTGAACTTCCACATCCGACACCTTAACACAGAAAACGACGAAGCGTAATACCTGGACACCCTGGACTTCCACATCCAGTACCTAGATACAAGAAACTACGAAGCGGAATACCTGGACACCCTGAACTTCCACATCCGACACCTGGACACAAAAAACTACGAAGCGGAATACCTGGACACCCTGAACTTCCACATCCGACACCTAGATACAGAAAACTACGAAGCGGACTACCTGGACACCCTGGATTTCCACATCCAGTACCTAGATACAAGAAACTACGAAGCGGAATACCTGGACACCCTGAACTTCCACATCCGACACCTGGACACAGAAAACTACGAAGCGGAATACCTGGACACCCTGGACTTCCACATCCAGTACCTAGATACAAGAAACTACGAAGCGGAATACCTGGACACCCTGAACTTCCATATCCAACACCTGGACACAGAAAACTACGAAGCGGAATGCCTGGACACCCTGAACTTCCACATCCGACACCTGGACACAGAAAACTACGAAGCGGAATACCTGGACACCCTGGACTTCCACATCCAGTACCTAGATACAAGAAACTACGCGGAATACCTGGACACCCTGAACTTCCATATCCGACACCTTAACACAGAAAACGACGAAGCGGAATACCTGGACACCCTGGACTTCCACATCCAGTACCTAGATACAAGAAACTACGAAGCGGAATACCTGGACACCCTGAATTTCCACATCCGACACCTGGACACAAAAAAACTACGAAGCGGAATACCTGGACACCCTGGACTTCCACATCCAGTACCTAGATACAAGAAACTACGAAGCGGAATACCTGGACACCCTGAACTTCCACATCCGACACCTAGATACAGAAAACTACGAAGCGGACTACCTGGACACCCTGGACTTCCATATCCGACACCTGGACACAGAAAACTACGAAGCGGAATATCTGGACACCCTGGACTTCCACATCCAGTACCTAGATACAAGAAACTACGAAGCGGAATACCTGGACACCCTGAACTTCCACATCCGACACCTAGATACAGAAAACTACGAAGCGGACTACCTGGACACCCTGGACTTCCACATCCAGTACCTAGATACAAGAAACTACGGAGCAGAACATCTGGACACCCTGGACTTCCACATCCGACACCTAGATACAGAAAACTACGAAGCGGAATGCCTGGACACCCTGAACTTCCACATCCGACACCTGGACACAGAAAACTACGAAGCGGAATACCTGGACACACTGGACTTCCACATCCAGTACCTAGATACAAGAAACTACGAAGCGGAATACCTGGACACCCTGAACTTCCACATCCGACACCTTAACACAGAAAACGACGAAGCGGAATACCTGGACACCCTGGACTTCCACATCCAGTACCTAGATACAAGAAACTACGAAGCGGAATACCTGGACACCCTGAACTTCCACATCCGACACCTGGACACAAAAAACTACGAAGCGGAATACCTGGACACCCTGGAATTCCACATCCAGTACCTAGATACAAGAAACTACGAAGCGGAATACCTGGACACCCTGAACTTCCACATCTGACACCTAGATACAGAAAACTACGAAGCGGATTACCTGGACACCCTGGACTTCCATATCCGACACCTGGACACAGAAAACTACGAAGCGGAATATCTGGACACCCTGGACTTCCACATCCAGTACCTAGACACAAGAAACTACGAAGCGGAATACCTGGACACCCTGAACTTCCACATCCGACACCTGGACACAGAAAACTACGAAGCGGAATACCTGGACACCCTGGACTTCCACATCCAGTACCTAGACACAAGAAACTACGAAGCGGAATACCTGGACACCCTGAACTTCCACATCCGACACCTAGATACAGAAAACTACGAAGCGGACTACCTGGACATCCTGGACTTCCACATCCAGTACCTAGATACAAGAAACTACGGAGCAGAACATCTGGACACCCTGGACTTCCACATCCGACACCTAGATACAGAAAACTACGAAGCGGAATGCCTGGACACCCTGAACTTCCACATCCGACACCTGGACACAAAAAACTACGAAGCGGAATACCTGGACACCCTGGACTTCCACATCCAGTACCTAGATACAAGAAACTACGAAGCGAAATACCTGGACACCCTGAACTTCCACATCCGACACCTAGATACAGAAAACTACGAAGCGGACTACCTGGACACCCTGGACTTCCATATCCGACACCTGGACACAGAAAACTACGAAGCGGAATATCTGGACACCCTGGACTTCCACATCCAGTACCTAGACACAAGAAACTACGAAGCGTAATACCTGGACACCCTGAACTTCCACATCCGACACCTGGACACAGAAAACTACGAAGCGGAATACCTGGACACCCTGGACTTCCACATCCAGTACCTAGATACAAGAAACTACGAAGCGGAATACCTGGACAACCTGAACTTCCACATCCGACACCTTAACACAGAAAACGACGAAGCGTAATACCTGGACACCCTGGACTTCCACATCCAGTACCTAGATACAAGAAACTACGAAGCGGAATACCTGGACACCCTGAACTTCCACATCCGACACCTGGACACAAAAAACTACGAAGCGGAATACCTGGACACCCTGAACTTCCACATCCGACACCTAGATACAGAAAACTACGAAGCGGACTACCTGGACACCCTGGATTTCCACATCCAGTACCTAGATACAAGAAACTACGAAGCGGAATACCTGGACACCCTGAACTTCCACATCCGACACCTGGACACAGAAAACTACGAAGCGGAATACCTGGACACCCTGGACTTCCACATCCAGTACCTAGATACAAGAAACTACGAAGCGGAATACCTGGACACCCTGAACTTCCATATCCAACACCTGGACACAGAAAACTACGAAGCGGAATGCCTGGACACCCTGAACTTCCACATCCGACACCTGGACACAGAAAACTACGAAGCGGAATACCTGGACACCCTGGACTTCCACATCCAGTACCTAGATACAAGAAACTACGCGGAATACCTGGACACCCTGAACTTCCATATCCGACACCTTAACACAGAAAACGACGAAGCGGAATACCTGGACACCCTGGACTTCCACATCCAGTACCTAGATACAAGAAACTACGAAGCGGAATACCTGGACACCCTGAATTTCCACATCCGACACCTGGACACAAAAAAACTACGAAGCGGAATACCTGGACACCCTGGACTTCCACATCCAGTACCTAGATACAAGAAACTACGAAGCGGAATACCTGGACACCCTGAACTTCCACATCCGACACCTAGATACAGAAAACTACGAAGCGGACTACCTGGACACCCTGGACTTCCATATCCGACACCTGGACACAGAAAACTACGAAGCGGAATACCTGGACACCCTGAACTTCCACATCCGACACCTGGACACAGAAAACTACGAAGCGGAATACCTGGACACCCTGGACTTCCACATCCAGTACCTAGATACAAGAAACTACGAAGCGAAATACCTGGACACCCTGAACTTCCACATCCGACACCTAGATACAGAAAACTACGAAGCGGACTACCTGGACACCCTGGACTTCCATATCCGACACCTGGACACAGAAAACTACGAAGCGGAATATCTGGACACCCTGGACTTCCACATCCAGTACCTAGACACAAGAAACTACGAAGCGTAATACCTGGACACCCTGAACTTCCACATCCGACACCTGGACACAGAAAACTACGAAGCGGAATACCTGGACACCCTGGACTTCCACATCCAGTACCTAGATACAAGAAACTACGAAGCGGAATACCTGGACAACCTGAACTTCCACATCCGACACCTTAACACAGAAAACGACGAAGCGGAATACCTGGACACCCTGGACTTCCACATCCAGTACCTAGATACAAGAAACTACGAAGCGGAATACCTGGACACCCTGAACTTCCACATCCGACACCTGGACACAAAAAACTACGAAGCGGAATACCTGGACACCCTGAACTTCCACATCCGACACCTGGACACAAAAAACTACGAAGCGGAATACCTGGACACCCTGAACTTCCACATCCGACACCTAGATACAGAAAACTACGAAGCGGACTACCTGGACACCCTGGATTTCCACATCCAGTACCTAGATACAAGAAACTACGAAGCGGAATACCTGGACACCCTGAACTTCCACATCCGACACCTGGACACAGAAAACTACGAAGCGGAATACCTGGACACCCTGGACTTCCACATCCAGTACCTAGATACAAGAAACTACGAAGCGGAATACCTGGACACCCTGAACTTCCATATCCAACACCTGGACACAGAAAACTACGAAGCGGAATGCCTGGACACCCTGAACTTCCACATCCGACACCTGGACACAGAAAACTACGAAGCGGAATACCTGGACACCCTGGACTTCCACATCCAGTACCTAGATACAAGAAACTACGCGGAATACCTGGACACCCTGAACTTCCATATCCGACACCTTAACACAGAAAACGACGAAGCGGAATACCTGGACACCCTGGACTTCCACATCCAGTACCTAGATACAAGAAACTACGAAGCGGAATACCTGGACACCCTGAATTTCCACATCCGACACCTGGACACAAAAAAACTACGAAGCGGAATACCTGGACACCCTGGACTTCCACATCCAGTACCTAGATACAAGAAACTACGAAGCGGAATACCTGGACACCCTGAACTTCCACATCCGACACCTAGATACAGAAAACTACGAAGCGGACTACCTGGACACCCTGGACTTCCATATCCGACACCTGGACACAGAAAACTACGAAGCGGAATATCTGGACACCCTGGACTTCCACATCCAGTACCTAGATACAAGAAACTACGAAGCGGAATACCTGGACACCCTGAACTTCCACATCCGACACCTAGATACAGAAAACTACGAAGCGGACTACCTGGACACCCTGGACTTCCACATCCAGTACCTAGATACAAGAAACTACGGAGCAGAACATCTGGACACCCTGGACTTCCACATCCGACACCTAGATACAGAAAACTACGAAGCGGAATGCCTGGACACCCTGAACTTCCACATCCGACACCTGGACACAGAAAACTACGAAGCGGAATACCTGGACACACTGGACTTCCACATCCAGTACCTAGATACAAGAAACTACGAAGCGGAATACCTGGACACCCTGAACTTCCACATCCGACACCTTAACACAGAAAACGACGAAGCGGAATACCTGGACACCCTGGACTTCCACATCCAGTACCTAGATACAAGAAACTACGAAGCGGAATACCTGGACACCCTGAACTTCCACATCCGACACCTGGACACAAAAAACTACGAAGCGGAATACCTGGACACCCTGGACTTCCACATCCAGTACCTAGATACAAGAAACTACGAAGCGGAATACCTGGACACCCTGAACTTCCACATCTGACACCTAGATACAGAAAACTACGAAGCGGATTACCTGGACACCCTGGACTTCCATATCCGACACCTGGACACAGAAAACTACGAAGCGGAATATCTGGACACCCTGGACTTCCACATCCAGTACCTAGACACAAGAAACTACGAAGCGGAATACCTGGACACCCTGAACTTCCACATCCGACACCTGGACACAGAAAACTACGAAGCGGAATACCTGGACACCCTGGACTTCCACATCCAGTACCTAGACACAAGAAACTACGAAGCGGAATACCTGGACACCCTGAACTTCCACATCCGACACCTAGATACAGAAAACTACGAAGCGGACTACCTGGACATCCTGGACTTCCACATCCAGTACCTAGATACAAGAAACTACGGAGCAGAACATCTGGACACCCTGGACTTCCACATCCGACACCTAGATACAGAAAACTACGAAGCGGAATGCCTGGACACCCTGAACTTCCACATCCGACACCTGGACACAAAAAACTACGAAGCGGAATACCTGGACACCCTGGACTTCCACATCCAGTACCTAGATACAAGAAACTACGAAGCGAAATACCTGGACACCCTGAACTTCCACATCCGACACCTAGATACAGAAAACTACGAAGCGGACTACCTGGACACCCTGGACTTCCATATCCGACACCTGGACACAGAAAACTACGAAGCGGAATATCTGGACACCCTGGACTTCCACATCCAGTACCTAGACACAAGAAACTACGAAGCGTAATACCTGGACACCCTGAACTTCCACATCCGACACCTGGACACAGAAAACTACGAAGCGGAATACCTGGACACCCTGGACTTCCACATCCAGTACCTAGATACAAGAAACTACGAAGCGGAATGCCTGGACACCCTGAACTTCCACATCCGACACCTGGACACAGAAAACTACGAAGCGGAATACCTGGACACACTGGACTTCCACATCCAGTACCTAGATACAAGAAACTACGAAGCGGAATACCTGGACACCCTGAACTTCCACATCCGACACCTTAACACAGAAAACGACGAAGCGGAATACCTGGACACCCTGGACTTCCACATCCAGTACCTAGATACAAGAAACTACGAAGCGGAATACCTGGACACCCTGAACTTCCACATCCGACACCTGGACACAAAAAACTACGAAGCGGAATACCTGGACACCCTGGACTTCCACATCCAGTACCTAGATACAAGAAACTACGAAGCGGAATACCTGGACACCCTGAACTTCCACATCTGACACCTAGATACAGAAAACTACGAAGCGGATTACCTGGACACCCTGGACTTCCATATCCGACACCTGGACACAGAAAACTACGAAGCGGAATATCTGGACACCCTGGACTTCCACATCCAGTACCTAGACACAAGAAACTACGAAGCGGAATACCTGGACACCCTGAACTTCCACATCCGACACCTGGACACAGAAAACTACGAAGCGGAATACCTGGACACCCTGGACTTCCACATCCAGTACCTAGACACAAGAAACTACGAAGCGGAATACCTGGACACCCTGAACTTCCACATCCGACACCTAGATACAGAAAACTACGAAGCGGACTACCTGGACATCCTGGACTTCCACATCCAGTACCTAGATACAAGAAACTACGGAGCAGAACATCTGGACACCCTGGACTTCCACATCCAGTACCTAGACACAAGAAACTACGAAGCGTAATACCTGGACACCCTGAACTTCCACATCCGACACCTGGACACAGAAAACTACGAAGCGGAATACCTGGACACCCTGGACTTCCACATCCAGTACCTAGATACAAGAAACTACGAAGCGGAATACCTGGACAACCTGAACTTCCACATCCGACACCTTAACACAGAAAACGACGAAGCGGAATACCTGGACACCCTGGACTTCCACATCCAGTACCTAGATACAAGAAACTACGAAGCGGAATACCTGGACACCCTGAACTTCCACATCCGACACCTGGACACAAAAAACTACGAAGCGGAATACCTGGACACCCTGAACTTCCACATCCGACACCTGGACACAAAAAACTACGAACCGGAATACCTGGACACCCTGAACTTCCACATCCGACACCTAGATACAGAAAACTACGAAGCGGACTACCTGGACACCCTGGATTTCCACATCCAGTACCTAGATACAAGAAACTACGAAGCGGAATACCTGGACACCCTGAACTTCCACATCCGACACCTGGACACAGAAAACTACGAAGCGGAATACCTGGACACCCTGGACTTCCACATCCAGTACCTAGATACAAGAAACTACGAAGCGGAATACCTGGACACCCTGAACTTCCATATCCAACACCTGGACACAGAAAACTACGAAGCGGAATGCCTGGACACCCTGAACTTCCACATCCGACACCTGGACACAGAAAACTACGAAGCGGAATACCTGGACACCCTGGACTTCCACATCCAGTACCTAGATACAAGAAACTACGCGGAATACCTGGACACCCTGAACTTCCATATCCGACACCTTAACACAGAAAACGACGAAGCGGAATACCTGGACACCCTGGACTTCCACATCCAGTACCTAGATACAAGAAACTACGAAGCGGAATACCTGGACACCCTGAATTTCCACATCCGACACCTGGACACAAAAAAACTACGAAGCGGAATACCTGGACACCCTGGACTTCCACATCCAGTACCTAGATACAAGAAACTACGAAGCGGAATACCTGGACACCCTGAACTTCCACATCCGACACCTAGATACAGAAAACTACGAAGCGGACTACCTGGACACCCTGGACTTCCATATCCGACACCTGGACACAGAAAACTACGAAGCGGAATATCTGGACACCCTGGACTTCCACATCCAGTACCTAGATACAAGAAACTACGAAGCGGAATACCTGGACACCCTGAACTTCCACATCCGACACCTAGATACAGAAAACTACGAAGCGGACTACCTGGACACCCTGGACTTCCACATCCAGTACCTAGATACAAGAAACTACGGAGCAGAACATCTGGACACCCTGGACTTCCACATCCGACACCTAGATACAGAAAACTACGAAGCGGAATGCCTGGACACCCTGAACTTCCACATCCGACACCTGGACACAGAAAACTACGAAGCGGAATACCTGGACACACTGGACTTCCACATCCAGTACCTAGATACAAGAAACTACGAAGCGGAATACCTGGACACCCTGAACTTCCACATCCGACACCTAGATACAGAAAACTACGAAGCGGACTACCTGGACACCCTGAACTTCCACATCCAGTACCTAGATACAAGAAACTACGGAGCAGAACATCTGGACACCCTGGACTTCCACATCCGACACCTAGATACAGAAAACTACGAAGCGGAATGCCTGGACACCCTGAACTTCCACATCCGACACCTGGACACAGAAAACTACGAAGCGGAATACCTGGACACCCTGGACTTCCACATCCAGTACCTAGATACAAGAAACTACGAAGCGGAATACCTGGACACCCTGAACTTCCACATCCGACACCTTAACACAGAAAACGACGAAGCGTAATACCTGGACACCCTGGACTTCCACATCCAGTACCTAGATACAAGAAACTACGAAGCGGAATACCTGGACACCCTGAACTTCCATATCCAACACCTGGACACAGAAAACTACGAAGCGGAATACCTGGACACCCTGGACTTCCACATCCAGTACCTAGACACAAGAAACTACGAAGCGGAATACCTGGACACCCTGAACTTCCACATCCGACACCTAGATACAGAAAACTACGAAGCGGACTTCCTGGACACCCTGGACTTCCACATCCAGTACCTAGATACAAGAAACTACGAAGCGGAATACCTGGACACCCTGAACTTCCACATCCGACACCTGGACACAAAAAACTACGAAGCGGAATACCTGGACACCCTGGACTTCCACATCCAGTACCTAGATACAAGAAACTACGAAGCGGAATACCTGGACACCCTGAACTTCCACATCTGACACCTAGATACAGAAAACTACGAAGCGGATTACCTGGACACCCTGGACTTCCATATCCGACACCTGGACACAGAAAACTACGAAGCGGAATATCTGGACACCCTGGACTTCCACATCCAATACCTAGACACAAGAAACTACGAAGCGGAATACCTGGACACCCTGAACTTCCACATCCGACACCTAGATACAGAAAACTACGAAGCGGACTACCTGGACACCCTGGACTTCCACATCCAGTACCTAGATACATGAAACTACGGAGCAGAACATCTGGACACCCTGAACTTCCACATCCGACACCTAGATACAGAAAACTACGAAGCGGAATACCTGGACACCCTGAACTTCCACATCCGACACCTTAACACAGAAAACGACGAAGCGGAATACCTGGACACCCTGGACTTCCACATCCAGTACCTAGATACAAGAAACTACGAAGCGGAATACCTGGACACCCTGAACTTCCACATCCGACACCTAGATACAGAAAACTACGAAGCGGACTACCTGGACACCCTGGACTTCCATATCCGACACCTGGACACAGAAAACTACGAAGCGGAATATCTGGACACCCTGGACTTCCACATCCAGTACCTAGACACAAGAAACTACGAAGCGGAATACCTGGACACCCTGAACTTCCACATCCGACACCTAGATACAGAAAACTACGAAGCGGACTACCTGGACACCCTGGACTTCCACATCCAGTACCTAGATACATGAAACTACGGAGCAGAACATCTGGACACCCTGGACTTCCACATCCGACACCTAGATACAGAAAACTACGAAGCGGAATGCCTGGACACCCTGAACTTCCACATCCGACACCTGGACACAGAAAACTACGAAGCGGAATACCTGGACACCCTGGACTTCCACATCCAGTACCTAGATACAAGAAACTACGAAGCGGAATACCTGGACACCCTGAACTTCCACATCCGACACCTAGATACAAGAAACTACGAAGCGGAATACCTGGACACCCTGAACTTCCACATCCGACACCTAGATACAGAAAACTACGAAGCGGACTACCTGGACACCCTGGACTTCCACATCCAGTACCTAGATACAAGAAACTACGGAGCAGAACATCTGGACACCCTGGACTTCCACATCCGACACCTAGATACAGAAAACTACGAAGCGGAATACCTGGACATCCTGAACTTCCACATCCGACACCTAGATACAGAAAACTACGAAGCGGACTACCTGGACACCCTGGACTTCCATATCCGACACCTGGACACAGATAACTACGAAGCGGAATATCTGGACACCCTGGACTTCCACATCCAGTACCTAGACACAAGAAACTACGAAGCGGAATACCTGGACACCCTGAACTTCCACATCCGACACCTAGATACAGAAAACTACGAAGCGGACTACCTGGACACCCTGGACTTCCACATCCAGTACCTAGATACATGAAACTACGGAGCAGAACATCTGGACACCCTGGACTTCCACATCCGACACCTAGATACAGAAAACTACGAAGCGGAATGCCTGGACACCCTGAACTTCCACATCCGACACCTGGACACAGAAAACTTCGAAGCGGAATACCTGGACACCCTGGACTTCCACATCCAGTACCTAGATACAAGAAACTACGAAGCGGAATACCTGGACACCCTGAACTTCCACATCCGACACCTAGATACAGAAAACTACGAAGCGGAATGCCTGGACACCCTGAACTTCCACATCCGACACCTGGACACAGAAAACTACGAAGCGGAATACCTGGACACACTGGACTTCCACATCCAGTACCTAGATACAAGAAACTACGAAGCGGAATACCTGGACACCCTGAACTTCCACATCCGACACCTAAACACAGAAAACGACGAAGCGGAATACCTGGACACCCTGGACTTCCACATCCAGTACCTAGATACAAGAAACTACGAAGCGGAATACCTGGACACCCTGAACTTCCACATCCGACACCTGGACACAAAAAACTACGAAGTGGAATACCTGGACACCCTGGACTTCCACATCCAGTACCTAGATACAAGAAACTACGAAGCGGAATACCTGGACACCCTGAACTTCCACATCCGACACCTAGATACAGAAAACTACGAAGCGGACTACCTGGACACCCTGGACTTCCATATCCGACACCTGGACACAGAAAACTACGAAGCGGAATATCTGGACACCCTGGACTTCCACATCCAGTACCTAGACACAAGAAACTACGAAGCGGAATACCTGGACACACTGAACTTCCACATCCGACACCTAGATACAGAAAACTACGAAGCGGACTACCTGGACACCCTGGACTTCCACATCCAGTACCTAGATACAAGAAACTACGGAGCAGAACATCTGGACACCCTGGACTTCCACATCCGACACCTAGATACAGAAAACTACGAAGCGGAATGCCTGGACACCCTGAACTTCCACATCCGACACCTTAACACAGAAAACGACGAAGCGGAATACCTGGACACCCTGGACTTCCACATCCAGTACCTAGATACAAGAAACTACGAAGTGGAATACCTGGACACCCTGAACTTCCACATCCGACACCTGGACACAAAAAACTACGAAGCGGAATACCTGGACACCCTGGACTTCCACATCCAGTACCTAGATACAAGAAACTACGAAGCGGAATACCTGGACACCCTGAACTTCCACATCCGACACCTAGATACAGAAAACTACGAAGCGGACTATCTGGACACCCTGGACTTCCATATCCGACACCTGGACACAGAAAACTACGAAGCGGAATATCTGGACACCCTGGACTTCCACATCCAGTACCTAGACACAAGAAACTACGAAGCGGAATACCTGGACACCCTGAACTTCCACATCCGACACCTAGATACAGAAAACTACGAAGCGGACTACCTGGACACCCTGGACTTCCACATCCAGTACCTAGATACATGAAACTACGGAGCAGAACATCTGGACACCCTGGACTTCCACATCCGACACCTAGATACAGAAAACAACGAAGCGGAATGCCTGGACACCCTGAACTTCCACATCCGACACCTGGACACAGAAAACTACGAAGCGGAATACCTGGACACCCTGGACTTCCACATCCAGTACCTAGACACAAGAAACTACGAAGCGGAATACCTGGACACCCTGAACTTCCACATCCGACACCTAGATACAGAAAACTACGAAGCGGACTACCTGGACACCCTGGACTTCCACATCCAGTACCTAGATACAAGAAACTACGAAGCGGAATACCTGGACACCCTGAACTTCCACATCCGACACCTAGATACAGAAAACTACGAAGCGGACTACCTGGACACCCTGGACTTCCACATCCAGTACCTAGATACAAGAAACTACGCAGCAGAACATCTGGACACCCTGGCCTTCCACATCCGACACCTAGATACAGAAAACTACGAAGCGGAATGCCTGGACACCCTGAACTTCCACATCCGACACCTGGACACAGAAAACTACGAAGCAGAATACCTGGACACACTGGACTTCCACATCCAGTACCTAGATACAATAAACTACGAAGCGGAATACCTGGACACCCTGAACTTCCACATCCGACACCTTAACACAGAAAACGACGAAGCGGAATACCTGGACACCCTGGACTTCCACATCCAGTACCTAGATACAAGAAACTACGAAGCGGAATACCTGGACACCCTGAACTTCCACATCCGACACCTGGACACAAAAAACTACGAAGCGGAATACCTGGACACCCTGGACTTCCACATCCAGTACCTAGATACAAGAAACTACGAAGCGGAATACCTGGACACCCTGAACTTCCACATCCGACACCTAGATACAGAAAACTACGAAGCGGACTACCTGGACACCCTGGACTTCCATATCCGACACCTGGACACATAAAACTACGAAGCGGAATATCTGGACACCCTGGACTTCCACATCCAGTACCTAGACACAAGAAACTACGAAGCGGAATACCTGGACACCCTGAACTTCCACATCCGACACCTAGATACAGAAAACTACGAAGCGGACTACCTGGACACCCTGGACTTCCACATCCAGTACCTAGATACAAGAAACTACGGAGCAGAACATCTGGACATCCTGGACTTCCACATCCGACACCTAGATACAGAAAACTACGAAGCGGAATGCCTGGACACCCTGAACTTCCACATCCGACACCTTAACACAGAAAACGACGAAGCGGAATACCTGGACACCCTGGACTTCCACATCCACTACCTAGATACAAGAAACTACGAACTGGAATACCTGGACACCCTGAACTTCCACATCCGACACCTGGACACAAAAAACTACGAAGCGGAATACCTGGACACCCTGGACTTCCACATCCAGTACCTAGATACAAGAAACTACGAAGCGGAATACCTGGACACCCTGAACTTCCACATCCGACACCTTAACACAGAAAACGACGAAGCGGAATACCTGGACACCCTGAACTTCCACATCCGACACCTTAACACAGAAAACGACGAAGCGGAATACCTGGACACCCTGGACTTCCACATCCAGTACCTAGATACAAGAAACTACGAAGCGGAATACCTGGACACCCTGAACTTCCACATCCGACACCTGGACACAAAAAACTATGAAGCGGAATACCTGGACACCCTGGACTTCCACATCCAGTACCTAGATACATGAAACTACGGAGCAGAACATCTGGACACCCTGGACTTCCACATCCGACACCTAGATACAGAAAACTACGAAGCGGAATGCCTGGACACCCTGAACTTCCACATCCGACACCTGGACACAGAAAACTACGAAGCGGAATACCTGGACACCCTGGACTTCCACATCCAGTACCTAGATACAAGAAACTACGAAGCGGAATACCTGGACACCCTGAACTTCCACATCCGACACCTAGATACAGAAAACTACGAAGCGGACTACCTGGACACCCTGGACTTCCACATCCAGTACCTAGATACAAGAAACTACGGAGCAGAACATCTGGACACCCTGGACTTCCACATCCGACACCTAGATACAGAAAACTACGAAGCGGAATGCCTGGACACCCTGAACTTCCACATCCGACACCTGGACACAGAAAACTACGAAGCGGAATACCTGGACACACTGGACTTCCACATCCAGTACCTAGATACAAGAAACTACGAAGCGGAATACCTGGACACCCTGAACTTCCACATCCGACACCTTAACACAGAAAACGACGAAGCGGAATACCTGGACACCCTGGACTTCCACATCCAGTACCTAGATACAAGAAACTACGAAGCGGAATACCTGGACACCCTGAACTTCCACATCCGACACCTGGACACAAAAAACTACGAAGCGGAATACCTGGACACCCTGGACTTCCACATCCAGTACCTAGATACAAGAAACTACGAAGCGGAATACCTGGACACCCTGAACTTCCACATCCGACACCTAGATACAGAAAACTACGAAGCGGACTACCTGGACACCCTGGACTTCCATATCCGACACCTGGACACAGAAAACTACGAAGCGGAATATCTGGACACCCTGGACTTCCACATCCAGTACCTAGACACAAGAAACTACGAAGCGGAATACCTGGACATCCTGAACTTCCACATCCGACACCTAGATACAGAAAACTACGAAGCGGACTACCTGGACACCCTGGACTTCCACATCCAGTACCTAGATACAAGAAACTACGGAGCAGAACATCTGGACACCCTGGACTTCCACATCCGACACCTAGATACAGAAAACTACGAAGCGGAATGCCTGGACACCCTGAACTTCCACATCCGACACCTGGACACAGAAAACTACGAAGCGGAATATCTGGACACCCTGGACTTCCACATCCAGTACCTAGACACAAGAAACTACGAAGCGGAATACCTGGACACCCTGAACTTCCACATCCGACACCTAGATACAGAAAACTACGAAGCGGACTACCTGGACACCCTGGACTTCCACATCCAGTACCTAGATACAAGAAACTACGAAGCGGAATACCTGGACACCCTGAACTTCCACATCCGACACCTAGATACAGAAAACTACGAAGCGGACTACCTGGACACCCTGGACTTCCACATCCAGTACCTAGATACAAGAAACTACGCAGCAGAACATCTGGACACCCTGGCCTTCCACATCCGACACCTAGATACAGAAAACTACGAAGCGGAATGCCTGGACACCCTGAACTTCCACATCCGACACCTGGACACAGAAAACTACGAAGCGGAATACCTGGACACACTGGACTTCCACATCCAGTACCTAGATACAATAAACTACGAAGCGGAATACCTGGACACCCTGAACTTCCACATCCGACACCTTAACACAGAAAACGACGAAGCGGAATACCTGGACACCCTGGACTTCCACATCCAGTACCTAGATACAAGAAACTACGAAGCGGAATACCTGGACACCCTGAACTTCCACATCCGACACCTGGACACAAAAAACTACGAAGCGGAATACCTGGACACCCTGGACTTCCACATCCAGTACCTAGATACAAGAAACTACGAAGCGGAATACCTGGACACCCTGAACTTCCACATCCGACACCTAGATACAGAAAACTACGAAGCGGACTACCTGGACACCCTGGACTTCCATATCCGACACCTGGACACATAAAACTACGAAGCGGAATATCTGGACACCCTGGACTTCCACATCCAGTACCTAGACACAAGAAACTACGAAGCGGAATACCTGGACACCCTGAACTTCCACATCCGACACCTAGATACAGAAAACTACGAAGCGGACTACCTGGACACCCTGGACTTCCACATCCAGTACCTAGATACAAGAAACTACGGAGCAGAACATCTGGACACCCTGGACTTCCACATCCGACACCTAGATACAGAAAACTACGAAGCGGAATGCCTGGACACCCTGAACTTCCACATCCGACAACTTAACACAGAAAACGACGAAGCGGAATACCTGGACACCCTGGACTTCCACATCCACTACCTAGATACAAGAAACTACGAAGTGGAATACCTGGACACCCTGAACTTCCACATCCGACACCTGGACACAAAAAACTACGAAGCGGAATACCTGGACACCCTGGACTTCCACATCCAGTACCTAGATACAAGAAACTACGAAGCGGAATACCTGGACACCCTGAACTTCCACATCCGACACCTTAACACAGAAAACGACGAAGCGGAATACCTGGACACCCTGGACTTCCACATCCACTACCTAGATACAAGAAACTACGAAGTGGAATACCTGGACACCCTGAACTTCCACATCCGACACCTGGACACAAAAAACTACGAAGCGGAATACCTGGACAACCTGGACTTCCACATCCAGTACCTAGATACAAGAAACTACGGAGCAGAACATCTGGACACCCTGGACTTCCACATCCGACACCTAGATACAGAAAACTACGAAGCGGAATGCCTGGACACCCTGAACTTCCACATCCGACACCTTAACACAGAAAACGACGAAGCGGAATACCTGGACACCCTGGACTTCCACATCCAGTACCTAGATACAAGAAACTACGAAGTGGAATACCTGGACACCCTGAACTTCCACATCCGACACCTAGATACAGAAAACTACGAAGCGGACTACCTGGACACCCTGGACTTCCATATCCGACACCTGGACACAGAAAACTACGAAGCGGAATATCTGGACACCCTGGACTTCCACATCCAGTACCTAGACACAAGAAACTACGAAGCGGAATACCTGGACACCCTGAACTTCCACATCCGACACCTAGATACAGAAAACTACGAAGCGGACTACCTGGACACCCTGGACTTCCACATCCAGTACCTAGATACATGAAACTACGGAGCAGAACACCTGGACACCCTGGACTTCACATCCGACACCTAGATACAGAAAACTACGAAGCGGAATGCCTGGACACCCTGAA
Organism: Cephus spinipes; assembly: GCA_963971525.1. Classification (NCBI taxonomy): domain Eukaryota; kingdom Metazoa; phylum Arthropoda; class Insecta; order Hymenoptera; family Cephidae; genus Cephus; species Cephus spinipes. The sequence goes on from OZ020574.1 coordinate 20,530,969, forward strand.
CTTCCACATCCGACACCTGGACACAGAAAACTACGAAGCGGAATACCTGGAAACCCTGGACTTCCACATCCAGTACCTAGATACAAGAAACTACGAAGCGGAATACCTGGACACCCTGAACTTCCACATCCGACACCTAGATACAGAAAACTACGAAGCGGACTACCTGGACACCCTGGACTTCCACATCCAGTACCTAGATACAAGAAACTACGGAGCAGAACATCTGGACACCCTGGCCTTCCACATCCGACACCTAGATACAGAAAACTACGAAGCGGAATGCCTGGACACCCTGAACTTCCACATCCGACACCTGGACACAGAAAACTACGAAGCGGAATACCTGGACACACTGGACTTCCACATCCAGTACCTAGATACAAGAAACTACGAAGCGGAATACCTGGACACCCTGAACTTCCACATCCGACACCTTAACACAGAAAACGACGAAGCGGAATACCTGGACACCCTGGACTTCCTCATCCAGTACCTAGATACAAGAAACTACGAAGCGGAATACCTGGACACCCTGAACTTCCACATCCGACACCTGGACACAAAAAACTACGAAGCGGAATACCTGGACACCCTGGACTTCCACATCCAGTACCTAGATACAAGAAACTACGAAGCGGAATACCTGGACACCCTGAACTTCCACATCCGACACCTAGATACAGAAAACTACGAAGCGGACTACCTGGACACCCTGGACTTCCATATCCGACACCTGGACACAGAAAACTACGAAGCGGAATATCTGGACACCCTGGACTTCCACATCCAGTACCTAGACACAAGAAACTACGAAGCGGAATACCTGGACACCCTGAACTTCCACATCCGACACCTAGATACAGAAAACTACGAAGCGGACTACCTGGACACCCTGGACTTCCACATCCAGTACCTAGATACAAGAAACTACGGAGCAGAACATCTGGACACCCTGGACTTCCACATCCGACACCTAGATACAGAAAACTACGAAGCGGAATGCCTGGACACCCTGAACTTCCACATCCGACACCTTAACACAGAAAACGACGAAGCGGAATACCTGGACACCCTGGACTTCCACATCCACTACCTAGATACAAGAAACTACGAAGTGGAATACCTGGACACCCTGAACTTCCACATCCGACACCTGGACACAAAAAACTACGAAGCGGAATACCTGGACACCCTGGACTTCCACATCCAGTACCTAGATACAAGAAACTACGAAGCGGAATACCTGGACACCCTGAACTTCCACATCCGACACCTAGATACAGAAAACTACGAAGCGGACTACCTGGACACCCTGGACTTCCATATCCGACACCTGGACACAGAAAACTACGAAGCGGAATATCTGGACACCCTGGACTTCCACATCCAGTACCTAGACACAAGAAACTACGAAGCGGAATACCTGGACACCCTGAACTTCCACATCCGACACCTAGATACAGAAAACTACGAAGCGGACTACCTGGACACCCTGGACTTCCACATCCAGTACCTAGATACAAGAAACTACGGAGCAGAACATCTGGACACCCTGGACTTCCACATCCGACACCTAGATACAGAAAACTACGAAGCGGAATGCCTGGACACCCTGAACTTCCACATCCGACACCTGGACACAGAAAACTACGAAGCGGAATACCTGGAAACCCTGGACTTCCACATCCAGTACCTAGATACAAGAAACTACGAAGCGGAATACCTGGACACCCTGAACTTCCACATCCGACACCTAGATACAGAAAACTACGAAGCGGACTACCTGGACACCCTGGACTTCCACATCCAGTACCTAGATACAAGAAACTACGGAGCAGAACATCTGGACACCCTGGCCTTCCACATCCGACACCTAGATACAGAAAACTACGAAGCGGAATGCCTGGACACCCTGAACTTCCACATCCGACACCTGGACACAGAAAACTACGAAGCGGAATACCTGGACACACTGGACTTCCACATCCAGTACCTAGATACAAGAAACTACGAAGCGGAATACCTGGACACCCTGAACTTCCACATCCGACACCTTAACACAGAAAACGACGAAGAGGAATACCTGGACACCCTGGACTTCCTCATCCAGTACCTAGATACAAGAAACTACGAAGCGGAATACCTGGACACCCTGAACTTCCACATCCGACACCTGGACACAAAAAACTACGAAGCGGAATACCTGGACACCCTGGACTTCCACATCCAGTACCTAGATACAAGAAACTACGAAGCGGAATACCTGGACACCCTGAACTTCCACATCCGACACCTAGATACAGAAAACTACGAAGCGGACTACCTGGACACCCTGGACTTCCATATCCGACACCTGGACACAGAAAACTACGAAGCGGAATATCTGGACACCCTGGACTTCCACATCCAGTACCTAGACACAAGAAACTACGAAGCGGAATACCTGGACACCCTGAACTTCCACATCCGACACCTAGATACAGAAAACTACGAAGCGGACTACCTGGACACCCTGGACTTCCACATCCAGTACCTAGATACAAGAAACTACGGAGCAGAACATCTGGACACCCTGGACTTCCACATCCGACACCTAGATACAGAAAACTACGAAGCGGAATGCCTGGACACCCTGAACTTCCACATCCGACACCTTAACACAGAAAACGACGAAGCGGAATACCTGGACACCCTGGACTTCCACATCCACTACCTAGATACAAGAAACTACGAAGTGGAATACCTGGACACCCTGAACTTCCACATCCGACACCTGGACACAAAAAACTACGAAGCGGAATACCTGGACACCCTGGACTTCCACATCCAGTACCTAGATACAAGAAACTACGAAGCGGAATACCTGGACACCCTGAACTTCCACATCCGACACCTAGATACAGAAAACTACGAAGCGGACTACCTGGACACCCTGGACTTCCATATCCGACACCTGGACACAGAAAACTACGAAGCGGAATATCTGGACACCCTGGACTTCCACATCCAGTACCTAGACACAAGAAACTACGAAGCGGAATACCTGGACACCCTGAACTTCCACATCCGACACCTAGATACAGAAAACTACGAAGCGGACTACCTGGACACCCTGGACTTCCACATCCAGTACCTAGATACAAGAAACTACGGAGCAGAACATCTGGACACCCTGGACTTCCACATCCGACACCTAGATACAGAAAACTACGAAGCGGAATGCCTGGACACCCTGAACTTCCACATCCGACACCTTAACACAGAAAACGACTAAGCGGAATACCTGGACACCCTGGACTTCCACATCCACTACCTAGATACAAGAAACTACGAAGTGGAATACCTGGACACCCTGAACTTCCACATCCGACACCTGGACACAAAAAACTACGAAGCGGAATACCTGGACACCCTGGACTTCCACATCCAGTACCTAGATACAAGAAACTACGAAGCGGAATACCTGGACACCCTGAACTTCCACATCCGACACCTAGATACAGAAAACTACGAAGCGGACTACCTGGACACCCTGGACTTCCATATCCGACACCTGGACACAGAAAACTACGAAGCGGAATATCTGGACACCCTGGACTTCCACATCCAGTACCTAGACACAAGAAACTACGAAGCGGAATACCTGGACACCCTGAACTTCCACATCCGACACCTAGATACAGAAAACTACGAAGCGGACTACCTGGACACCCTGGACTTCCACATCCAGTACCTAGATACATGAAACTACGGAGCAGAACATCTGGACACCCTGGACTTCCACATCCGACACCTAGATACAGAAAACTACGAAGCGGAATGCCTGGACACCCTGAACTTGCACATCCGACACCTGGACACAGAAAACTACGAAGCGGAATACCTGGACACCCTGGACTTCCACATCCAGTACCTAGATACAAGAAACTACGAAGCGGAATACCTGGACACCCTGAACTTCCACATCCGACACCTAGATACAGAAAACTACGAAGCGGACTACCTGGACACCCTGGACTTCCACATCCAGTACCTAGATACAAGAAACTACGGAGCAGAACATCTGGACACCCTGGACTTCCACATCCGACACCTAGATACAGAAAACTACGAAGCGGAATGCCTGGACACCCTGAACTTCCACATCCGACACCTGGACACAGAAAACTACGAAGCGGAATACCTGGACACACTGGACTTCCACATCCAGTACCTAGATACAAGAAACTACGAAGCGGAATACCTGGACACCCTGAACTTCCACATCCGACACCTTAACACAGAAAACGACGAAGCGGAATACCTGGACACCCTGGACTTCCACATCCAGTACCTAGATACAAGAAACTACGAAGCGGAATACCTGGACACCCTGAACTTCCACATCCGACACCTGGACACAAAAAACTACGAAGCGGAATACCTGGACACCCTGGACTTCCACATCCAGTACCTAGATACAAGAAACTACGAAGCGGAATACCTGGACACCCTGAACTTCCACATCCGACACCTAGATACAGAAAACTACGAAGAGGACTACCTGGACACCCTGGACTTCCATATCCGACACCTGGACACAGAAAACTACGAATAGGCATATCTGGACACCCTGGACTTCCACATCCAGTACCTAGACACAAGAAACTACGTAGCGGAATACCTGGACACCCTGAACTTCCACATCCGACACCTAGATACAGAAAACTACGAAGCGGACTACCTGGATACCCTGGACTTCCACATCCAGTACCTAGATACAAGAAACTACGGAGCAGAACATCTGGACACCCTGGACTTCCACATCCGACACCTAGATACAGAAAACTACGAAGCGGAATGCCTGGACACCCTGAACTTCCACATCCGACACCTGGACACTGAAAACTACGAAGCGGAATGCCTGGACACCCTGGACTTCCATATCCGACACCTGGACACAGAAAACTACGAAGCGGAATATCTGGACACCCTGGACTTCCACATCCAGTACCTAGACACAAGAAACTACGAAGCGGAATACCTGGACACCCTGAACTTCCACATCCGACACCTAGATACAGAAAACTACGAAGCGGACTACCTGGACACCCTGGACTTCCACATCCAGTACCTAGATACAAGAAACTACGGAGCAGAACATCTGGACACCCTGGACTTCCACATCCGACACCTAGATACAGAAAACTACGAAGCGGAATGCCTGGACACCCTGAACTTCCACATCCGACACCAGGACACAGAAAACTACGAAGCGGAATATCTGGACACCCTGGACTTCCACATCCAGTACCTAGACACAAGAAACTACGAAGCGGAATACCTGGACACCCTGAACTTCCACATCCGACACCTAGATACAGAAAACTACGAAGCGGACTACCTGGACACCCTGGACTTCCACATCCAGTACCTAGATACAAGAAACTACGAAGCGGAATACCTGGACACCCTGAACTTCCACATCCGACACCTAGATACAGAAAACTACGAAGCGGACTACCTGGACACCCTGGACTTCCACATCCAGTACCTAGATACAAGAAACTACGCAGCAGAACATCTGGACACCCTGGCCTTCCACATCCGACACCTAGATACAGAAAACTACGAAGCGGAATGCCTGGACACCTTGAACTTCCACATCCGACACCTGGACACAGAAAACTACGAAGCGGAATACCTGGACACACTGGACTTCCACATCCAGTACCTAGATACAATAAACTACGAAGCGGAATACCTGGACACCCTGAACTTCCACATCCGACACCTTAACACAGAAAACGACGAAGCGGAATACCTGGACACCCTGGACTTCCACATCCAGTACCTAGATACAAGAAACTACGGAGCGGAATACCTGGACACCCTGGACTTCCACATCCAGTACCTAGATACAAGAAACTACGAAGCGGAATACCTGGACACCCTGAACTTCCACATCCGACACCTGGACACAAAAAACTACGAAGCGGAATACCTGGACACCCTGGACTTCCACATCCAGTACCTAGATACAAGAAACTACGAAGCGGAATACCTGGACACCCTGAACTTCCACATCCGACACCTAGATACAGAAAACTACGAAGCGGACTACCTGGACACCCTGGACTTCCATATCCGACACCTGGACACATAAAACTACGAAGCGGAATATCTGGACACCCTGGACTTCCACATCCAGTACCTAGACACAAGAAACTACGAAGCGGAATACCTGGACACCCTGAACTTCCACATCCGACACCTAGATACAGAAAACTACGAAGCGGACTACCTGGACACCCTGGACTTCCACATCCAGTACCTAGATACAAGAAACTACGGAGCAGAACATCTGGACACCCTGGACTTCCACATCCGACACCTAGATACAGAAAACTACGAAGCGGAATGCCTGGACACCCTGAACTTCCACATCCGACACCTTAACACAGAAAACGACGAAGCGGAATACCTGGACACCCTGGACTTCCACATCCACTACCTAGATACAAGAAACTACGAAGTGGAATACCTGGACACCCTGAACTTCCACATCCGACACCTGGACACAAAAAACTACGAAGCGGAATACCTGGACACCCTGGACTTCCACATCCAGTACCTAGATACAAGAAACTACGAAGCGGAATACCTGGACACCCTGAACTTCCACATCCGACACCTTAACACAGAAAACGACGAAGCGGAATACCTGGACACCCTGGACTTCCACATCCACTACCTAGATACAAGAAACTACGAAGTGGAATACCTGGACACCCTGAACTTCCACATCCGACACCTGGACACAAAAAACTACGAAGCGGAATACCTGGACAACCTGGACTTCCACATCCAGTACCTAGATACAAGAAACTACGGAGCAGAACATCTGGACACCCTGGACTTCCACATCCGACACCTAGATACAGAAAACTACGAAGCGGAATGCCTGGACACCCTGAACTTCCACATCCGACACCTTAACACAGAAAACGACGAAGCGGAATACCTGGACACCCTGGACTTCCACATCCAGTACCTAGATACAAGAAACTACGAAGTGGAATACCTGGACACCCTGAACTTCCACATCCGACACCTAGATACAGAAAACTACGAAGCGGACTACCTGGACACCCTGGACTTCCATATCCGACACCTGGACACAGAAAACTACGAAGCGGAATATCTGGACACCCTGGACTTCCACATCCAGTACCTAGACACAAGAAACTACGAAGCGGAATACCTGGACACCCTGAACTTCCACATCCGACACCTAGATACAGAAAACTACGAAGCGGACTACCTGGACACCCTGGACTTCCACATCCAGTACCTAGATACATGAAACTACGGAGCAGAACACCTGGACACCCTGGACTTCACATCCGACACCTAGATACAGAAAACTACGAAGCGGAATGCCTGGACACCCTGAACTTCCACATCCGACACCTGGACACAGAAAACTACGAAGCGGAATACCTGGAAACCCTGGACTTCCACATCCAGTACCTAGATACAAGAAACTACGAAGCGGAATACCTGGACACCCTGAACTTCCACATCCGACACCTAGATACAGAAAACTACGAAGCGGACTACCTGGACACCCTGGACTTCCACATCCAGTACCTAGATACAAGAAACTACGGAGCAGAACATCTGGACACCCTGGCCTTCCACATCCGACACCTAGATACAGAAAACTACGAAGCGGAATGCCTGGACACCCTGAACTTCCACATCCGACACCTGGACACAGAAAACTACGAAGCGGAATACCTGGACACACTGGACTTCCACATCCAGTACCTAGATACAAGAAACTACGAAGCGGAATACCTGGACACCCTGAACTTCCACATCCGACACCTTAACACAGAAAACGACGAAGCGGAATACCTGGACACCCTGGACTTCCTCATCCAGTACCTAGATACAAGAAACTACGAAGCGGAATACCTGGACACCCTGAACTTCCACATCCGACACCTGGACACAAAAAACTACGAAGCGGAATACCTGGACACCCTGGACTTCCACATCCAGTACCTAGATACAAGAAACTACGAAGCGGAATACCTGGACACCCTGAACTTCCACATCCGACACCTAGATACAGAAAACTACGAAGCGGACTACCTGGACACCCTGGACTTCCATATCCGACACCTGGACACAGAAAACTACGAAGCGGAATATCTGGACACCCTGGACTTCCACATCCAGTACCTAGACACAAGAAACTACGAAGCGGAATACCTGGACACCCTGAACTTCCACATCCGACACCTAGATACAGAAAACTACGAAGCGGACTACCTGGACACCCTGGACTTCCACATCCAGTACCTAGATACAAGAAACTACGGAGCAGAACATCTGGACACCCTGGACTTCCACATCCGACACCTAGATACAGAAAACTACGAAGCGGAATGCCTGGACACCCTGAACTTCCACATCCGACACCTTAACACAGAAAACGACGAAGCGGAATACCTGGACACCCTGGACTTCCACATCCACTACCTAGATACAAGAAACTACGAAGTGGAATACCTGGACACCCTGAACTTCCACATCCGACACCTGGACACAAAAAACTACGAAGCGGAATACCTGGACACCCTGGACTTCCACATCCAGTACCTAGATACAAGAAACTACGAAGCGGAATACCTGGACACCCTGAACTTCCACATCCGACACCTAGATACAGAAAACTACGAAGCGGACTACCTGGACACCCTGGACTTCCATATCCGACACCTGGACACAGAAAACTACGAAGCGGAATATCTGGACACCCTGGACTTCCACATCCAGTACCTAGACACAAGAAACTACGAAGCGGAATACCTGGACACCCTGAACTTCCACATCCGACACCTAGATACAGAAAACTACGAAGCGGACTACCTGGACACCCTGGACTTCCACATCCAGTACCTAGATACAAGAAACTACGGAGCAGAACATCTGGACACCCTGGACTTCCACATCCGACACCTAGATACAGAAAACTACGAAGCGGAATGCCTGGACACCCTGAACTTCCACATCCGACACCTTAACACAGAAAACGACTAAGCGGAATACCTGGACACCCTGGACTTCCACATCCACTACCTAGATACAAGAAACTACGAAGTGGAATACCTGGACACCCTGAACTTCCACATCCGACACCTGGACACAAAAAACTACGAAGCGGAATACCTGGACACCCTGGACTTCCACATCCAGTACCTAGATACAAGAAACTACGAAGCGGAATACCTGGACACCCTGAACTTCCACATCCGACACCTAGATACAGAAAACTACGAAGCGGACTACCTGGACACCCTGGACTTCCATATCCGACACCTGGACACAGAAAACTACGAAGCGGAATATCTGGACACCCTGGACTTCCACATCCAGTACCTAGACACAAGAAACTACGAAGCGGAATACCTGGACACCCTGAACTTCCACATCCGACACCTAGATACAGAAAACTACGAAGCGGACTACCTGGACACCCTGGACTTCCACATCCAGTACCTAGATACATGAAACTACGGAGCAGAACATCTGGACACCCTGGACTTCCACATCCGACACCTAGATACAGAAAACTACGAAGCGGAATGCCTGGACACCCTGAACTTGCACATCCGACACCTGGACACAGAAAACTACGAAGCGGAATACCTGGACACCCTGGACTTCCACATCCAGTACCTAGATACAAGAAACTACGAAGCGGAATACCTGGACACCCTGAACTTCCACATCCGACACCTAGATACAGAAAACTACGAAGCGGACTACCTGGACACCCTGGACTTCCACATCCAGTACCTAGATACAAGAAACTACGGAGCAGAACATCTGGACACCCTGGACTTCCACATCCGACACCTAGATACAGAAAACTACGAAGCGGAATGCCTGGACACCCTGAACTTCCACATCCGACACCTGGACACAGAAAACTACGAAGCGGAATACCTGGACACACTGGACTTCCACATCCAGTACCTAGATACAAGAAACTACGAAGCGGAATACCTGGACACCCTGAACTTCCACATCCGACACCTTAACACAGAAAACGACGAAGCGGAATACCTGGACACCCTGGACTTCCACATCCAGTACCTAGATACAAGAAACTACGAAGCGGAATACCTGGACACCCTGAACTTCCACATCCGACACCTGGACACAAAAAACTACGAAGCGGAATACCTGGACACCCTGGACTTCCACATCCAGTACCTAGATACAAGAAACTACGAAGCGGAATACCTGGACACCCTGAACTTCCACATCCGACACCTAGATACAGAAAACTACGAAGAGGACTACCTGGACACCCTGGACTTCCATATCCGACACCTGGACACAGAAAACTACGAATAGGCATATCTGGACACCCTGGACTTCCACATCCAGTACCTAGACACAAGAAACTACGTAGCGGAATACCTGGACACCCTGAACTTCCACATCCGACACCTAGATACAGAAAACTACGAAGCGGACTACCTGGATACCCTGGACTTCCACATCCAGTACCTAGATACAAGAAACTACGGAGCAGAACATCTGGACACCCTGGACTTCCACATCCGACACCTAGATACAGAAAACTACGAAGCGGAATGCCTGGACACCCTGAACTTCCACATCCGACACCTGGACACTGAAAACTACGAAGCGGAATACCTGGACACCCTGGACTTCCACATCCAGTACCTAGATACAAGAAACTACGAAGCGGAATACCTGGACACCCTGAACTTCCACATCCGACACCTGGACACAAAAAACTACGAAGCGGAATACCTGGACACCCTGGACTTCCACATCCAGTACCTAGATACAAGAAACTACGAAGCGGAATACCTGGACACCCTGAACTTCCATATCCGACACCTGGACACAGAAAACTACGAAGCGGAATACCTGGACACCCTGGACTTCCACATCCAGTACCTAGACACAAGAAACTACGAAGCGGAATACCTGGACACCCTGAACTTCCACATCCGACACCTAGATACAGAAAACTACGAAGCGGACTACCTGGACACCCTGGACTTCCACATCCAGTACCTAGATACAAGAAACTACGGAGCAGAACATCTGGACACCCTGGACTTCCACATCCGACACCTTAACACAGAAAACGACGAAGCGGAATACCTGGACACCCTGGACTTCCACATCCACTACCTAGATACAAGAAACTACGAAGTGGAATACCTGGACACCCTGAACTTCCACATCCGACACCTGGACACAAAAAACTACGAAGCGGAATACCTGGACACCCTGGACTTCCACATCCAGTACCTAGATACAAGAAACTACGAAGCGGAATACCTGGACACCCTGAACTTCCACATCCGACACCTAGATACAGAAAACTACGAAGCGGACTACCTGGACACCCTGGACTTCCATATCCGACACCTGGACACAGAAAACTACGAAGCGGAATATCTGGACACCCTGGACTTCCACATCCAGTACCTAGACACAAGAAACTACGAAGCGGAATACCTGGACACCCTGAACTTCCACATCCGACACCTAGATACAGAAAACTACGAAGCGGACTACCTGGACACCCTAGACTTCCACATCCAGTACCTAGATACAAGAAACTACGGAGCAGAACATCTGGACACCCTGGACTTCCACATCCGACACCTAGATACAGAAAACTACAAAGCGGAATGCCTGGACACCCTGAACTTCCACATCCGACACCTGGACACAGAAAACTACGAAGCGGAATACCTGGACACCCTGGACTTCCACATCCAGTACATAGATACAAGAAACTACGAAGCGGAATACCTGGACACCCTGAACTTCCACATCCGACATCTGGACACAAAAAACTACGAAGCGGAATACCTGGACACCCTGGACTTCCACATCCAGTACCTAGATACAAGAAACTACGAAGCGGAATACCTGGACACCCTGAACTTCCACATCCGACACCTAGATACAGAAAACTACGAAGCGGACTACCTGGACACCCTGGACTTCCATATCCGACACCTGGACACAGAAAACTACGAAGCGGAATACCTGGACACACTGGACTTCCACATCCAGTACCTAGATACAAGAAACTACGAAGCGGAATACCTGGACACCCTGAACTTCCACATCCGACACCTTAACACAGAAAACGACGAAGCGGAATACCTGGACACCCTGGACTTCCACATCCAGTACCTAGATACAAGAAACTACGAAGCGGAATACCTGGACACCCGGAACTTCCACATCCGACACCTGGACACAAAAAACTACGAAGCGGAATACCTGGACACCCTGGACTTCCACATCCAGTACCTAGATACAAGAAACTACGAAGCGGAATACCTGGACACCCTGAACTTCCACATCCGACACCTAGATACAGAAAACTACGAAGCGGACTACCTGGACACCCTGGACTTCCATATCCGACACCTGGACACAGAAAACTACGAAGCGGAATATCTGGACACCCTGGACTTCCACATCCAGTACCTAGACACAAGAAACTACGAAGCGGAATACCTGGACACCCTGAACTTCCACATCCGACACCTAGATACAGAAAACTACGAAGCGGACTACCTGGACACCCTGGACTTCCACATCCAGTACCTAGACACAAGAAACTACGAAGCGGAATACCTGGACACCCTGAACTTCCACATCCGACACCTAGATACAGAAAACTACGAAGCGGACTACCTGGACACCCTGGACTTCCACATCCAGTACCTAGATACAAGAAACTACGGAGCAGAACATCTGGACACCCTGGACTTCCACATCCGACACCTAGATACAGAAAACTACGAAGCGGAATGCCTGGACACCCTGAACTTCCACATCCGACACCTGGACACTGAAAACTACGAAGCGGAATACCTGGACACCCTGGACTTCCACATCCAGTACCTAGATACAAGAAACTACGAAGCGGAATACCTGGACACCCTGAACTTCCACATCCGACACCTGGACACAAAAAACTACGAAGCGGAATACCTGGACACCCTGGACTTCCACATCCAGTACCTAGATACAAGAAACTACGAAGCGGAATACCTGGACACCCTGAACTTCCATATCCGACACCTGGACACAGAAAACTACGAAGCGGAATACCTGGACACCCTGGACTTCCACATCCAGTACCTAGACACAAGAAACTACGAAGCGGAATACCTGGACACCCTGAACTTCCACATCCGACACCTAGATACAGAAAACTACGAAGCGGACTACCTGGACACCCTGGACTTCCACATCCAGTACCTAGATACAAGAAACTACGGAGTAGAACATCTGGACACCCTGGACTTCCACATCCGACACCTAGATACAGAAAACTACGAAGCGGAATGCCTGGACACCCTGGACTTCCACGTCCGCCACCTACATACAGGAAATTACGGAGAGAAACACCTGGACATTCTGTGTCTCTAAAAACTGTCACCTAAAATACGAGGAACTATGTTGAAGCACACATATACATACACCCATACACGCGCGCTCCACATGAATGCTATTAAAAAATTAATAATTGTATACGGTGTAAAAGCACCCTTATACTAACTGGAAATTCGGTATGAACAGTAGCTTCACGTATAAAGTATATTTGACTGTGTTGTGTATTCGTAAATTACTAATACCATTCAGAGTACAAATAGGTAATGAAGACACAGCAGTCAGCGCCATCTGTTGGGTAAAAAATGCGATGGACGTGCGAAGACGACGACGACGACGACGACGACGACGACGACGACGACGACGGACCTGAAATAAAATCATCTCGCTCGCCATCCTAATACACCCTGATCTCGTATACTAATCGTATTGAATTTAGTGGCAATCAATTCAGAACCCTTGATTCCTAGAGTGAATGTATCAATAAATTTTTCTCACATACAGCCGTTCATAAGATATTTGAGTGGAAACACAGGTACAAGCGATGCTTCGAGTAAAGAGTCTCGGCGAGCCGTGCCCCGTACGGCGGGTTGCCTGTACTTGGCGCGAGACTCGACCGAGTCTCTTGATTCAATGGAAAACCAATCATTATAGCTAGTTTCAGTTCTTCTAGTATAAATATGCTAACAAAAATATGCAGGTGCTTAAGGACCTGTATCAAACTTCCGTATCGTCTAGAATCGGCTTAACATCTTGAAAATTATTTCCTACATTTACAGGCAACATTATTCCAATTGTAACTGCAAAAAATGTTCGTGCGCGTGCAAAAGGAAATATGCAGTTATATACCTACGTATATCCCGCCATAAGTGCGAAGATACGATATTTTAATCTGAATTTCCCCTATTTATTAAATATTCCACCACTTTACAATACATGTATGCATGCGTATATACATTAGTAGAGTTTAATATATATATACACATAGGTTTTCTAGTTTACATGTATGTTTTTCTAGGTATATAAGGAATAATGCTACCGTCGCAAAAATGGGAGAATATTCAGTAGTAAAATTTTATGATGAAGACGTGGTGTCTGAAGTTCCAACTATTTGGATATGTGGAGACAAAGAGAGACCCCTGTGTTGGTGGCCCAAAAATTCAAAAAATATTTCTCTATTAATATCAAAAAAAGTACCGCCAAATGAAACATGGGAAACATATGACATTGAAGTCGAACAACAATGTTGTGAGTATATCTATGAGCAATTAATTTTTCTTGGCGAATTTTATAACTGAAGCATATATATTCTAAATGAATTCTAGTGTCCTTAGGTAAAGCACGCAAGATGGCAGAATATATAAGTTGCAGTTCATCAGATGAAAAACAACTTGGAAGAGGGCGGAAACAAATTATCCCTAATGTACAATCTACTTCAGAATCAGAGGACGATCCGCAGGACTATGTAACGCATAGTCAACAGAAAGGTTGATGGAAGAATATTTTTTATTGTTCAATCAGATTTGATATACAAATATGATTTTTAGGTAAAAAGAAACCAGTTCTACTATCACCACCAATTGTACCTTCGACACTACGTAACCGACATTTCGTAACTGAACAAAACATTGCAGATGTTAACAAAACAATCGGTACACGAGAGATATTGTTTATATTTCAACAATAAATCTAAACTTATAATAAATAATAATTAATGTAACTTTCAGATCACACGGTCCATTTGCCATCAGCTGACAATATTAATATTCAGGATACACCGATTCTCATGATGCCCATCTCTAGTCAAACTAATAATAATATAGGTTCATAATACATCACATTATCATAGAATATTTCTTTGACACAAATTTTAGTAAACATGTATATTTTTATAATGATTTCAGTGGACATAACTACTAGCCAGGATAATAAACAAACGAATGACATAGTACTGCTGAATGAAAAAATTGATGGTAACATTTGGTGGATTATAATGTACAGATTCAAGTATTATTACTACATCAACGTGACACCAGTGTTTTTGTTAATATATAGAATACTTTTCCAAGCACACCCGGATGCTCGCCGCTATTAATGTAAATCTAACTAGCATCAACAAACGTCTGTCTAAGTTAGAGACAAATAAGATTGAAACTCCCCAGAACAATGCGCTCATCAAAGATTTTTTACCAATGAAATCCGTAGATAATATTAAAACATTTGAAAATGTTTTGACTAATTCAAAAGATGCAGCTTCCCAATTCGTAAGTAGGAATGGATTAGTTTACATTGACTGAATAATCGTGTTAATTTACTCATGTTTTAAACTGTGGCCATGTTTGTACTTAGGCTGCCCTGATTAGTAACATTGGGGGAAATTCGCCCAAAAATAATATTCAGCGAATATTGCTACAGATTTTTGACAATTCCTGCGCCACTCAATGTTTCTGGAAAGGATTGCGCAACAATTTTGGCGTATCAAAGCTAATTGCTATAAAAATTATGAAAGGTATAATATTGTTACTACGTTTTTATTTATAACTTTATTTTTCAATTGATTAAAACCATATTATATTATAATTTTCCTAGACTACATAATAACCACATACCCGTTTTTCAAAGCAGACCAGTTTGAAGTTGTAATAGCTGAATGGTTTCGGTTTGCAAAACAGAGATTACACAGAGAGACCAAGGAATCATAATGTAAGAGCTTGAGACTTGATTATTTCTTCTTTATGCGACCTGTATTCAAATTATTGCAAGGTTGTAATGATTTGATTGTTATTTGTCTAGAACACAGTGGTGACGACAACAAGTTCCTTCGAAATCCTAGTCAAATAGGGAGAGAGAGAGAGAGAGAGAGAGCAATACAATACATATACCTATTATAATTATAAATGTTTTATATCATAATAAATATAAGATGCGATCAAAATGTATGCATTATTTAGTGTAAACCCAAATATACATCTTTTGATCTACATGATACACGGGTTATATAAATGATATCAACATGTCATATAACAATCGCATGTTAGTTTGATAACATTCATATAACAATATTCTATAACATTCATAAAAACGTGATATTCGTTTGAGTGTCTCATTTTAACTTACCTGCGAGTCACTTGTAACAAGCCTGTTATATTACTTGTTACATTGCGTTATGCTACTGTTACATTTATATTATGTTGCAGTGTTTGCTGGGTAATAGCATTGACGCCTATATAGCATTCATTACCTTTTTATTTAGTTTTAAATACCTTAATATCTTTACTAGCTAGGAATATTTTCACAATCATTTAATATTTTCTTTCCTCGTTTATTAACACTTGATTTACGGACATTGGTTATCAAAGTCACCATAAATTTATTAAAAATAATATTTATGATTTCTTTAACTTCAACACTTAAATTCCACACCTCGATCATGCACCTTTAAATTAAAACTGGCTAGTGCGAATATGTAATTCGCACCTGTGTGGAGTTTAAGAGTTAAACATGAAATTTGAAATCCGTCAAATTGACGGATTCCATAAATCCAGTGTTAAACCATTTTGTGCAAAATAAGGTGTTTCGATATGATATTTATTAATTACATAGTATTTAGTCATATGATTACTACTCCTGGAGAAGTATTTTTGGGAGTGAATAAAACCCTGTCCGTGAAAAATAATTACTACCTATGTACTGGTGTCCGAGACTGCATACATTTTTCTGTGTTATTCGCTCTGTCGTCTCACACATCTTTTCCCTGCTTATTTATTATATGCCTCAAACTTTTCGTAACAATAATTAATACAATGCTGTCATGGAGTATCAAATTACCTATTTAAATTGAATATTGTGCCGTCACGAGATATACAATAGTTTCTCACAATGTCTATGCTAGTCAGCTATATGTTTTTTTAAATTGTGATGATGATATTGCCGTATTGTATTACCCAATAAAATAATTTATTGATTTGTAACGCCCTAGCTCACCATCTCCAGAATCTCAATTTCGAGTACACGAAACACGTTCCTCGTTTTCGCGCAGGCTTTATTTCATTGACTAATTTTTTCCACTTCAGTTAATTTAATTCCTCGTTTATTTTCATTCTCAAATTTTTATTCTATCTTGGTTTGAATCTATCACTTGTTAGTGTCCACCCACGATTCTCATTTCATCTAATGCTTGTTTTATTAATAATATATTAATGAACAATATCAGGAGAGTTCTATTAGCTAACTGCAATCTCTTCTCCCTATCTCTGCTTATACTGAATAAAAAGACTGGATTTTTAACCGTGATATTGCTTTCTTTTTAAATTTTATCCAATTTTGTACTTCGTCACAACCTGTGGCCCTTTATACGACGACCGAATATCCGATACCATCGTTGGAACCGAGAAAAGACCATTTATATGTATTACTTTAAATGGGGCCGCGAGATTAAATTTCAAATTGCTGAATGAAAAAAAAAAATATATATATAAAGCATTTAGCATTGTTATTATTAATTTGAGCATACTCAAGTTCAGTGAAATGCTTTTGATAGAACAAGATGTCTACTTCCATAGTTGGACTGCATGCGATAAAATGTTAAAAATAGGTTATACTCCATCTGTCAAGATCAGACTCTGATACCGCAGTCTAACTATAATATATTTTTTTTTAGTTTTGACCTAGGCGTTCGTATCTGGTGTCTCAGCAGTATTTATCAGGCATTTTCTATGAACTCAACTTTTTGTAACGTATCTGCTGTCGCTTTGTCATGCTTACGTAAAAATAATATAAAAATACCCACCACAATCTCAGTGTCTGGTCCGACAATTTTCTGCCATTTAGCTTTGATAGCTGCACGAATTTGAGAAGTCAGTTCACTCGATGGATCGCTTAGCAGCGCTTCTACGTTCGTTGCTTCATCTAAATCCTCGGTCAGATGATCGTGCGTTTCTCCCTCTTGCAACACTGCACTATCAACCGTTGTATGCGATTCACCTTCGGGTTCAATTTCCGTAGTCGTCTCGCCGTCCTAAAATAATAATAATAATAGTATTGTTATTTTCCAGTAGTAATTAAATCCTAACGAATTGTACTCTATTCATTTCATTTCATTCGTGGACGAAAAGTAAAATAAAATTAGGGCACCCGAATACATAATAAAATTTAAAATTAAAAGCATATGAAACAGAATGAACATATATTTTTCCAAAGGACAAATCGCAACTGCGATTCATTAATTTGAAATTTGTCTTAAATTTTGGGACTAACTGAGACGTTCAAGAAATAAAAGAACAACACCCTTGGTAAAGTGTATCAAAAAATGACGTTCAGGTTAATATCAGATAATTTGTACTATTTGTCAATAAATATTCTACATCTACGATGTTGCGAGCATTCTATTATTCATAAGAATATGCATAATAACGCAGCGCTTCTCTAACATGTTTTAGATGTTAATATTATCAGGACTATATAGCAGATGGTAAATTTAAAAAAACTAGCTTCATGAAAGACAATGACGAAATATTCCAGATTGGAAACCATTATTAATACTTTTAGGATATCTTCCTTTTTCGAATACATATATCACGACGACGCATGGATACAGACGTATAAAGGATTTTATTGAGTGGTTGTGGAAAAAATTGGGTCACCAAATTCTCAGATTAGTATCACGAGAACAAGGATTCGGATTGAGCAGTTAGCATTATTATTAAGAGTTAGGTACCATATTGACAAACAATATCGACTACCTACAATTTATCAGTGAAACCACAGTCGACAGATAGACTGTAAGACGGGCTTATATGTTGTTTCGAGGGAGCTCTAAGAAAACCGTGATAGTTACCATGGAGTGCGGATCTCCAAACCCCCTTGTGCTCTCTTTTTAGATTTTTGAAAACATCTGCACATCTGGTGTAGCCTTCAAAGTGGCAATGGTTTCAGATGTGAGTATTTGAATAGAGATCCTACTACTTATGGTTGGAGTTGATTGCAAAAAAGAACAATAACTTAATATCGTCACTAAGAGTGAGTAGTCAAAATGTGTAGAATACAAATTTCCACGTGCTGGTAGTTGACAGCCCTATCAAGATTGGTACTATCATACACTTTTAACACTCCAGAAGATGATATAATTCAAATCTCTTGTATCGTGGATATCTGAGAGAGGTGAATGGTATACATATGAAAAAAATGTATGCAAAAAAGAATTATATGGCATCTAGATGCTACCTAATTTCGATTATTTTATGTTAGCTACCTTAAACTGAAAACTGACCAAACATTATAACACTTTGAAACAAATTACGTTACTGTTCATTGTAAGCAAATATTACACTATCTTCCTCGAAAGATCAAATTCTAGGACGAGCACAATCCTGTAACGAGATTTATTTCAAGAAAGAATTCGGCAAAACATGATTACTGAGCAAAGTTATATCCATCGTAGGTCGTCTACGTCTTTAATTGAGGTAGTAATATTATTAGTATTTAAAATACATTCTCTGCTGATTCCATATTCATATCTTATGGATATGAACCAGTAAGTGCACATAACGTCACTACAGTGTATACTTTTTATATTATAGCTCGATACTGTACTTTACTATCATTGCATGGGTATCCAAATATCAGGTTCTAGCTTTCGATCAGAGTCCAGGGGATCCTTCATAAATGTTCAATGTGTTACACCTGTTTTCACCCTTTCAAAGCACTCAGTCTTCGTTCATCCACTGCATTATTCGTTCAGTTCTAAGTAGATCTAGTATTTCGAAAATTACCATTCCAGTTTTTATGCTTGCCCATTTTTTTCTAAACTGCCCAATTTTTTGTACACTAACGAGATTATTCGTCAATTAATTACTTTTTCGTAAATCAAACAAATTGTTTTATAGTGAATTAGCTTATTTTTGAACCTATAAACTTTTTTATCAGTTATTTTTAACACCAAACAGCTTGATTCTAAATTATCCAGTCATGTGATGTGCTTATCTCTGTTTCAATGAAAGTTGCGACCTCCGTCAACAGTTAACACTTTGCTGAGTGGTCACAAGTATACTCGTGAATTTCATTTCCGAATATTATTGACGGTCTACAGGGTTAAATCGTATTTGCACTTACATTAATTTGTGTAGTAGTTTTTAAACTTGAAAGCTACATAGGTCTTGGCTGCACGGGATAATTTTGGCTTGAAATAGGCGGTCAGCCAAGTGTTAGGATAAATTTTGATACGTTGTATTTTCACAGAATTGCATATTGGTAAAATATTTCTAAAAGCCGAATGGATTACTTTCAAAATTTAATACCATTAACCTCTGCCAACGACAAAATATCAATCAAATTAACAAACCACTGTTGATTGTCACGAAAACCGGTTACTTGACAACAGTGGCGGAAGCACTGCGAAGTGACAATAAACATCATTCGTCTGAACCAGTAACAGGAGTCTAACAAGTGTACATTTCCATTGATTGGTAACAATTAAGATCGAATAAGAATTTACACTTTTCACAACAAAAAATGTAGCAGCCAGCAAACTCGATACTGCTTGAAAGAATCTTTAAAATTATATACATTACTAACGTGCCGTAAATTTCTGTAAACGCATTATATGAATTTAATTAGTATAATATATTAAAGTAAAACTTACAGCACTTATAGGAAAACTAGGCAGGCTGGTGATAGAAGGTGAACCTGGTTGAGGTGGTCTCAGTTCGCTCGCTGCGATTGCTTGTTGTAATTGTTCATATTTCGGACCACGGAGATACCTTTCTAAACAAAGTACAACCGTTTGACCGGTACTTCTCAATACCTCAACAGCTTCATGATTCGAATAGCCTTGCAGGGAGTGTCCATCGACTTCGACGATTCTATCGTTGATTTGAATTTTATTACTGAGATCAGCTGCACTGCCCTCACTGATGCTTTTGACAAATATGCCCGATAGTTCCTCTGTAGCATGAGAAACAACAAAGAATAAATAACTTGAATATATATTTATTATGTGTCAAATGTTAATATACGTTAAAATAGCCATTAAATAGTTTACGAAGAAATACGTTACAAAGAAATATAAATTTATTCAACCGGATAACCAAAACAGGGAGCCATAAGAATTTGACAATTTCCAAATAATCTTCATTGCAGTGTAAGAGTAGTTTTAAAGACTTGAATAATACCACTTGGTACTTCGAGAACAATGCATTAAGGAGTTCAAATGGTAGGAAAATTGTACGTTGCCATAAGATCTGACTTTTTCAATTGAAAAACGTATTCGGTCCAGGCATGCAGAATGCAAGAGACTTATCATTATTCCTCTTGATGGAGTAAAATTAATAACTAGGAGAGTCAGGATGGTGACGAGACAAAACTAAGCAAAGTGACTCAAGGAATCTCTTAGTGACTTACTTGTATATATTGTACTTTAAGAATAACTAATACGAAGTACATTAATACCTTTCTCACAGACGTAACCGGCAATAGTAATCCCAAGACCATAAATATCTTTTTTAAGCTCAACTGTGAAACGCTCCATTTCCGGCAATGAATTAACGTCCAAGGTCTCCATTGAAAGTACTGGCAAGTTTTGAATTTGCGCTGGAACTGGAACTCCTGGAATAATCGGAACTGCTCCGATTGGTACGGGATTACGTACCACGTCCATGATGAGGCTTGGCCGGGTCTTGAATCAGCAAATATTTTTCATTATAAGAATATCAAGTTATCAACAGTTTTTAAATTATAAAATGCTCGTCCTTTTGTTAACCAATTCGGCAATGACCGAAAAATAAATAAATAGGGCTTATCAAGTCGGACAGTGGGTTCGGCTGCACAGTGATAACGATAAGTGCCCGACTTAGCAGTCCGAAGGTATCGGGCTCGATTCCCGATCAGAATTCCTAATTTTTCGGAATTACCTAGCCCTCTAGCGCTCTAGCCCTATGCATAGATTACTTATAGCGGGGCAAGCTGGGCGCCCCGTTATAATATATATACTACATATTTTCTAATTTGTAGTGAAAATTTGCAGAACTTTTAGTTTGCTCTATAAATGATTAATATAGTCAACGTAAA
This sequence comes from Cephus spinipes, assembly GCA_963971525.1. Classification (NCBI taxonomy): domain Eukaryota; kingdom Metazoa; phylum Arthropoda; class Insecta; order Hymenoptera; family Cephidae; genus Cephus; species Cephus spinipes. The sequence goes on from OZ020574.1 coordinate 20,553,499, forward strand.
TAACATATAGACTATCAAACAGACAAACACATTATCGCTAGTATGTCATTACAATGATCGACACTCATTTTCAAACTATCTATAACACATATTATACTGTATTTATTCATATTATAATTGAATATCTACAATTTCAACTACTGGAGGGGATTCGTTGACAGTATCGACAGAATTAAACTACGCTTATTCCAGATTTAGCACAACTGTAACCAGTGGCATAGTAATATGTCAGTTGTCAATAAGATGCATCTTAAGAAACATGTTCATAGTTTCCTTAACATGTGAGGCCATCATTGCTCTTCAATCTCTTATATGAATGCTTAGTTCCGTAACAAGGGCAGTGCAATAGAAGATTTAGGGTATCCATGATAACACAATGTAGGTTCTACTGTAGAGTAGAATGTTAATAATCTGTGCTAATTTTTGACGCATATGGATTATTAAATGTTAAGTTTAGTGAAAAGTTTCAAACTGATGATTTTTAACATTGATAAATAATCTGTTTCTGTAAATGACAAGAAAAGTAAATTAATCTAATTGTATTATTTTTTACAATTTTTCTTTCAGAGCAAACATAATGTAAAAAGGTTTGTAATAATTCGATACAATGATATTATGAATGAATAATTTAGTGACAATGTTTATAAAATAAAATTGCATCATTACATAATCGTAGCTGTGATAGACTAAATCTAAATTAAGTGTAAATCAGCAAAAAAATTAATTGCGTTCAAATGCCAATAATACCGGACTCGCATCGGGATCGCCGCTATAACTAGCGAACACTAATGGCGAGTTACTCGTAAACACCAATGTAAGCCCAGAGTGAAAAGGCGAATGAAGATATTCGTTTCCATTAGAGTCTAAATACTTACATGCATCTCGATATCAGGCTCCTGCGAGTACACGTATCCATTATCATAACTAGTATCCCCCTGGAGTTGTCGTGCGTTGTAGGTTTCTGGGACACTTTGCACCAAATGTCTCTCCAACTCGTCCGGGTCTCCGAGAATTTTCGTGGGGACGATTGGAGCATGACTTCCAAGAGCCTGTACAATTAATTAAATGACAATGACAATTCAGGTCTGTTTACGCAACTATCTGATCAATCGCAGATCTACCGCATACTTAAGGGCTTACGACCGAGTATTGTAGAATTTTCAAAAAATTGCTTCTTTTCATTTTTTTTAAAGTCTATAATGTTGAAAATATTTTGTTGCAATATTTATCGCGAAATTCGGAGAATTGTAAAAGTTATAGAGGATTACGCGAGAAGCGGCTGCACCATGCGGCGTGGCCGGCGCGACAGATACATGCGTTTCAGGTATATATGGAGTGAAATTTCGTCGGTTAGTCGTTGAAGTCAGCAAGTATAGAGCTGTAGGCATTGTTATATTGTGCGGTGTATACGAATTCAAGAAGCAGAATGAAAAAGCTAATATCAACAGCGATTCGAATGTCACAAGAGGTAAGTAACAAAGTAACTAAATGGTTTGTAAAACTTTCAACGCGTTTCTCTCAAAACATGGTTTTCAAATTTGGCGTCCCTTATATCTCGAAAACGACTCAAAGGATTTTTATGAAAAATTATGACAACATACTTGAAAGGGTTCCTCTGTTGTTGACGTTTTCATTGTTTTTTTAATTAAAAAATGAGTTCAAAACTTCGAAAAATGGGTCGAAAATCGACGTTCATATTCGAATAGCCGTCATTTTCCCAAAAACTTTTTTTTTTCCTCTCATCAATAAGAGCGTAATACATCACTTATTAAAAAGAAACCATGGTTTTTCTTGTTTTAGATGAATTGAAAACGTTAAATCAGGAGTACCACAGAGATCTTCTCCAAATCCATAATTTACGCGAGCTTCAATAAACATTGTATAATAATAATAGAATTTCTTGAAATATTACTAAATGTACTTCAATAAACGCTCTTTCCAACGCACGGTCAATGATTATAATAGAATGCACAGTTGCCGAGAAAAAAAATCGTAATGTAGGCCTATTTTTTCACTCATCTACTCTGACGTAAGCCCTTAATCATTTTTAATCGGGCATCTTGCTCCTTTTTACAAAGAAAAAGTCCTCAGGTAGCAATTTATTTTTACTTTGGATAGTATACAGGGTGAGGCGTTTATAATGACCCAGGCAATTTTTTCCCAATCAAAGCGAGATACAAAAAAATGTTCGATACATTAGTTTCATGGCTTCGAGGGGGACACAAGATGGCGTTTTTCAATTTTTTCCTAAATCAAAGTATCAAGGTCATTTGAGGGTCAACTTTGGTTTTTCAAATGGGATGGTGTATTTTTTGTTATGAAAATCAAAAGAGCATTTAATTTCAGGTCTCAAAGTACTGGTATGCTATGGTCTCAAAACTAAAGGATCATGGGATATTAATTGCAATAGAAAAAAAAAATCGGTGTACTTCTTAATGGCGCATACGTTGCGGGGGGTTCTTTCGATGAAATTTCACAACAAATGTTCGAAATGTTGGCCATTTACTTCGATACAATTTTGATAACGTCGATTTTTTCTTGTGGGGATACATAAAAGAAAAAGTTTACAAGGAAGTACCGACGACATGCGACAACATGCGCCAGCGCATCATTGATGCCTCTGCCAATATCGAGGATGACACTCTATTGACAGTGCAACGTTCTTACATTCGACGTTAGCAAAAATGCATCGAAGTAAATGGCCAACATTTCGAACATTTGTTGTGAAATTTCATCGAAAGAACCCCCCGCAACGTATGCGCCATTAAGAAGTAAACCGATTTTTTTTTCTATTTCAATTAATATCCCATGATCCTTTAGTTTTGAGACCATAGCATACCAGTACTTTGAGACCTGGAATTGAATGCTCTTTTGATTTCCATAACAAAAAATACACCATCCCATTTGAAAAACCAAAGTTGACCCTCAAATGACCTTGATACTTTGATTTAGGAAAAAATTGAAGGCGCCATCTTGTGTCCCCCTCGAAGCCATGAAACTAATGTATCGAACATTTTTTTGTATCTCGCTTCGTTTGGGAGAAAATTGCCTGGGTCACTATAAACGCTTCACCCTGTATATAATATTGACTTTTTCATGAAACACGTTTCCTTGATTATTCCTAGAACATTGATTAAATAATCTTGTTTTATTATCATATAGCATAATGACTCATTATGGTCATGGAGTTCCTTTTTTATTTCAATAAAATGCACGCATACTTCCTGTATCGTGAAGTACAACGGGTATCCTACTAAACATGCAAAGCAATTAAACATGTAGCTTAGATTCGAATTACTTTTAGATGAACAACTCAGTACAGTCGTCGACATAGACAAAAACAAAAAAATTAAAGTACATTTTTTATAGATGTAGTACCTACATTAAATACGCGACTAGACAAAACTATTGGCAAACTAATATTGCACTAATATCATATCATTTTAGTATTTAAACGTAAATTATCATGGTTTAAGGCCATTCTACAATGCAACGGGACACGGAACACGGAATACGTAAGCGGTGCGGTATTCAATTGTATATTTGCCTAATTCCATTGGGTCCGCCAATTAAGTAGGAGAAAATCGTTTTTAAAACCGAGCGTTTACGAAATCTCTACGATTTTGGCTACGTCTTGGGCATAGCAACGATACGGAAGACGGTTGCTATGGTCGTTACGTATTTCACGGAGCACGGAACAGGAGAGTCGAGGCATGCTCGATGTTACTCATCACACTCCGTACTCCGTGAAATACGTAACGACCCTAGCAACCGTCTTCCGTATCGTTGCTATGTCCAAGCCTTAGCCAAAATCGTAGAGATTTAGTAAACGCTACGTTTTAAAAACGATTTTCTCCTTCTTAATTGGAAGATCCAATGGAATTAGGCAAATATACAATTGAATACCGCGCCGCTGACGTATTCGGTGTTCCGTGTCCCGTTGCATTGTAGAATGGTCTTTATAGGTTTATAGGTTTTTGGTAATAATCCATATGCTATAGAATAATTGGTAAATCAAAACAGGTTCGTGTTGAATTTCTACGTATGACTATATTAGAGTATTTTTGGATATTTGAATAATTTAAAATTACTTTGGAGCGATTTCAAAGACAGTCTTTCTTTAAGTATATATTTGGAGTACATTAATAATAATTTAGAAACGCCTTTATATTGAATTTAAAAACGAAAGAGAAATTTGATTCTAAAATTATAATGCTGAAACATTTCGGATTTCTCAATTAATTTGCACAATATAAAATAGGTTCTGTACATCAAAATTTTTATATACAAAAATGCACGGAGACACAAAATGGTAATAACGAACTGTACAAAATAAAAGGAGACGCTCGAAGGGCATCCTTCTTTTGACTGCTCACTTAACCTTTTTGAGATTAATCAAAACTATCAGAATTACTTTTCATTTTTTAAAGAGTCATTATATGCGGAATATAACACATTCTTGCTTTTGTACTGATATATGTATTGAAATATAGCATCAAGATATTTTACTACATGATAACTTTGTCCTAATTACCTCATAATTTAAAAGTCAATCGTTAACTCTAGTAGTAGTAATAGTTACGTACCTGGTAATCTGGTGAGGTTGGTTCAACTGGTCGAGCAACGACAAGACGAACGTGAGTTCCCGATTGTCGCAACACTGCAGCAACTTGCTCGCTTCCCATCCCGCGGAGATTGACATCACCGATCTGCAAGATGTGGTCTCCACTCTGAAGCCGATTATCCTAAAACAAAAATATTTTTATGCTAACGGTCTTTGATTATGTATTACTATCATATTAATTCTTTTTAATGCATTGAATAAGTAGTTGGCCTCCACGAAACAACCTTCCATGTAAAAACCTCGCCAAGTACAAAATTGCTGTGAATTCCCCACCTTAAAAGAAATAACTTATATCATGGATTATTGTTTTACTAACAACAAATATTGATATCATATTATAATCCCAAGTACATAACTCAGTGCATATGAGGAAAGAAGTGCGATAGAGGAAAGGGTAATAGAAATCTTGGACAGAGGAGGAGTAGGTCAGGGATAGATGAAGGAGCTAGAGGGGCAGATAAATGAAAGGCAGAAAGGAAATGATAAAAAGGAGGCGGAAGAAAGAGATACAGAAGGAAAAAAAGCATGGAAAGAATGAAACGGAAGCGGAGGTCAAAGAGCGTGCGAAATAAAATATGGATAAGAAAAGAAGGAGAGATAAAGATGAGTGGGGGAGGAGGAGAGGGTGCGAGAGAGAGAGAGAGAGAATGAGAGAGTGAGAGAGTGAGAGAGAGAGAGAGAGAGAGCCGAGTGAGCGTGTAAGGGAAAGCAAATAGAACGGAGCGTAGATATACACTCAAAAAAATATATAGTTTGTATAACTATATTATAACTATAAACCTGGGTATAATATGACCTTATCTATAATTTATACTTACAGATACCGATTAAAATATAATTTGTGAAATTATAAACTTTAGTAACATGAACTATATGTCTATCTATGCAAAATGGTTCAATGTCACCATATGTCATTTACTGCTCGAATTCGCCGTGGGGAGATAGTCTCGACGTACCGAGTTGCCCGGCAGAGGAGAGTACCCGACGGAGACGTCTCCACGGACCGACAGAAGCCCGGATGAAATACCGGCGCCCCGCTGGAGATGGGCAGAGGGCTGTAGAACGGGCGGAGAGTTTTGATACGGTTAAGGGCAGGAGAGGAACCTCCTGCCCGAGTTAAGGATGTGGTGCCCAGCTGTCGCCCGATGCCCTGGGGAAGCGGCCGTGGAGGATCTCCAGAAATTACGTACCGATTCGTTAAGGAACGCTCTCGATTTGGTTTAAAGGGACGACTCGAAGGAGATAGAAGTGTTATCGGTTAAAAGGCTCTCGACCAATCAGAATGATTAGTTCTCGGATTTGGCTATATTGTCAAAAGCAGTCTGTCTCGGGGCATCGACCGAGGTGTCACGGGCTGGCTCGTGCTCCCGTGCTATCTGTTGATAGTTTTTCTTGCCGTGTTTCGCTACGGTATAGCAAGTTCTCGAATCGGATAGTTCTCGCGTTGTTCGCGCGATATCCAGGCAATTCTATGAATTCCTGTGAGTGTTCCGGAGGTGTAGTGCTGTGCCTTAGTGCAGTGTTCACCAGTGTCCTTCGGATACAGTTCTCGGCCTCCACGGATTAACTCCGACCCTCTCTACCTCAAACCTAGCAGCCTAAGCGGCCGTGCATTTCCGTAACCGTCCGCTCCCGTTCGTGCATCCAGTTGCGTTTGCTGATTTTACGCGTCCCCAAAAATCGACAGGATTCGTTAAGCTATCGCTTCCTCTGATAGGTTCCGTCAGAGCTCTCGTTTTGGTGGAGTTGGGCTGTTCCACCCCAACTCCCAATTTATACTGGCTCGTCAGTTCCCGGTGAAAAAAGAATTGGCTGGCGCCCGCCTGGCTTGCGGATGCACGAACGACGGGTGGACGGCCGAAAGTAACGTAGGTTGGTTCTCGAAGATAGTTCGTTCTCGGATGTTTTGCTATCGGTGTCAAGCCAAGGAAAAGAATTACGTTACAATTTATATTACTGATTTAATTAATAGAATTTCACTGATGGTCAGTCCTTCATTTATAACTGCGATGATCAGTGACTATATACCATTGCTTGTAGGCTATCAATTCAATAATTTCTCGTTCATCGCATTCCATGCTGCTGTTGATATAATATTGTTTTTTCAAAGAATAGATATTAATTAACTATTCGATTTCATCAAATATGACTCATAAAATATTTAATTGATTTCAACATGTTATCGAAATTTCTTTTTTAATTCTGATAAGGAAATAATATTTTAAATTATTTATTGGGACCAATAATAAAACAAGCTAGTTCTTCCTGACATTCAGTTATCAATCACATTCAATTTTTGTCATACAAACAATTTTGTAGCAAATATCAATAAAAAATGAACGGGCTTTTTGAACAATTTTCATATCACTATCTTTCATTTCACTTTCAGGGTATCGACAAGGCCTCCTTTTCTGTAATATTAAAAAGTGTCTGACCATCTTGTCTTCGCAACACAACACAAAGGATTTAATCACCCTCAACTCTCGTCTTCCTTTCCCCGTTTCGTCATTCTCTCACACTTCACTTTTTCTCTCTCATTTACCTACATGACTCAATTAAACCCAACCACTAAGAACAAGTCCAACGCCAACCGTATTTTATTAAGAATCATTTATAAGTGTCCATAAGATGACAGTGATTATAGGATAGAGAAGACTTTATTGGATGAGCGATCTTTGAGAAAATGGAAAACGAGAGTGTGTACTTCCGTCATGCTGGGTAAAGGGTTTTGAAAAGCCATCTAGAATACAGGAGGGAAAAAATGAGATTACCGGAAAATAGGACATCACTTTTGCTACCATATGATTACATTTAAAGAAGAAGGCAGATGAAGTTTCCTTAAGGGGGGATTTCGGTCTGAACATTTTTTTTTTGCATTTTTTTTAAATTTTTTTAATTGAATGCATAATATCTTAAGAATATTGTGTCAAAATTTCAAGTCGATTGGAGCAAAATTGACGAAGTTACGAGTATTTTTATACATGTCGGATTTTAATCCCTACCCGACCCGAGCGCGCTATTGTTACGGAGGATCTTGAAAAACATTATAGGATAATTGATTTTTTATTAGTCTTTTCAACAATTGCTACGCTAGTGAAGTGTGTGAAATGTGATGGAAAAGATGATGGAAAAGATGGATCATTCAGTGTGAGGTAACCCGATAAAATTTGCTTATGAACGTTTTATACCAGATTTTTTAGTGTTCAAAATTTTAAAGCGGTTTTCCCACAACTCACGTTTTCAAAGTCGGTGTCCATCATAACTTCAAAACTACTGCACCGATCCTTTTGAAATTTTGAACACTATTTCTGTACATAATTTACGAGGTAACGCTGGAGAGTTTTTTTCAAATTTGTTAATAATTTCTATTTTACAATAACAAATTAGCCTACTTTTTTCGCAAAAAATCGCGTTTTTCCCTTCGAAGTGTTCCAAAACAGTGAAAAATTGAAATTTCGAAAAACCCTCCCAGCGTTACCTGGGGAAAACTCTTATCTAACGAATGAACTTTGATTTTTTGATTTCCGATGATCCAGCACCAAGTTACGATGGACACCGAAATTCTCCTTTTTTCCGAGACACGTCCGAATAATTGCTGCCATTGCTGTATTTTTTAATATTTCTTCGTGAAAATTTTATACAATATTCTTCGAATGTCATACTTTAATGTTCTATTGGTTTTAACACAGAGATTTTAACTGTATCGTCACAAAAAAATCACAAAAACATGCCTTTTTTCGTACGAATTAACCGAAGTCCCCCCTTAAGGAATAGAAATGTTGAATCAGTATATCTCAACGGAGGCTCTAGTGTCATTTCTTATTACAGGAGTAGAAATAAAAATTCTAGGGATATGTAGTATATTATTCGCCAACTACATTTATAACCAAACTAAGTTTGGAATGATCAAGAGGTACTAAAATAGTAAATTATAATATAGATCTTGTAGAATTATTGCAAACGTTACAAGTACCATTTTAATGTAAAACTTCTGTGTAGTATCTTAACAGCTTTTTGTATTGTGATAAAAGTAATAGAAGATATCACCATAATTTAACTTACATTGCATGATAACCTATATTTTCACGTTTAAATCACTAATGCAAATCAACCCGGTGAAATGGAACTAACAATGATCTTTGAATCTGGAACGAGATACCAAATTTGTCCATGAGCAATTCTAAATGTAGAAAGGAGAAGGAAAAGGAAGTTCATCATTGAAACGCAGTAAGGGTGAAAATGGCGTCCGTTAATTTTAAAGGGAAAAAAGCGTCGAATGATTTATTGTACACATTTGAAATCAATTTATTGCGGAAGGAGGATGAAGTCAATAAAGTGGGGAATGGAATGGATATTAATTGGTGCAATTATCTTGGTTAAAAATAACCGACTTATTCACGCAAAATTATAATTAAATCTCAAAATGAAATACTCACGCGATCAGCAACTCCTCCGGGGAGTATTGTCTTGACGACGACTCCGGTACTCCGACCACCAATAATTCCGAAACCAAGACCGCTGCCATCATTGATCAGGTTGATCACTTCTACCTGTGCCCACTCCGTGTTTAGCTAAAAATATTTTAAAAAACAGACAATAATTTATAGAAAATGTATTGATATGACTCTTTTTATTACATCGTTTAAAATTATCAATTATACTTTAGCATTTGTACAACCAGATGTAGAAAAAATTGTTAATCTGCAAAAATTTCGTAAAGTAAATATCTAATTCTTATCTCGCCTTCCCTATCTCTATTCCTACCCTATCCCTATCCCGGTTTCCCTATTAGTATATGTATAGAGATGAAGCGTTGTTTGTTTATTGTTCAATTACATCGCAACAATTTCACCTGATTGACTTGAAAATTGCCGTCATAATAGCTGAGATGCCAGATTAGAACATAAGCTATATGTTATCTATCATACAACTGTCATTCATATTTTAACATAATTGCAAAAATCTCTTATATTTATCCATTCATATTAATATCACTATCCCTAACAACTCCAATGCGCATGCGACATTGTATCCCTTCCACGCAGCGCACATAATAGAGATATTTTATGATGTGAACAATTCATATCAATAATTGAAGTTTCCGCAAACACAGAATGATGAAAAAATAACTTCCACGCAAAGCAACAGCGAACAGCGCCACGAGGGACTACATAAAGCTCTAATTAATATAGTAAAAAGTGATATTTTAATTTTGCATTGGAAGGAAAGAATCCTATGCGTTACCTGGCGGAAGATGCCAGTATTAAATAAGACCGAAGCGAAGAATGTAAAACGGAAATCGTACTAACGCTGTATTTTATAATGGAAGTTTCTCTATCGTATCGCATAGGAAATTCGGGTAAAAAATACTGTGAATCAAGAACAAACAAACACAAATTTGAGTTTTCATACAATCTCTTGATCAAACAATGGCCATGTAGAATTTTCAATTATATTCCAAGAAGGATTTGCAGACTTGCAGATCGTATTTAGTTCTAATAGTTTTTCACGATCCATATAAATTCGTTCGTTCAGATCCTGGGCTGCTGAGTGACTCCAAACCGAGTTCTGGCCTAAAAAAATAATCTCTAACGAGATTGAAAAGAATAAGTATAATGACGAATTTCTGGTAAAAGAGATAGTCATTAACATTGGCCACTCAAGTAAGACGACACTTCACACATCCTTTAATTTAGTTCTAATGTCAACATATTCGAATGAAAGCTTCCCGTTTTGGACAGCCATCTTTGTTTGTACGATCTAGCATCATTGCACGTGCCGTGTTATTTTTAGTAGAGTAAATTTCATTCAAATTGTGCGTAAGTTGAAATTAAACTATAATCTAATATGTATATATAATACTTCAATGTTAGAATACGTCTAGACATTGAGTCACCATAAGAAGACAATGATTGTTATTCACGATCCATTGCCCTACTGAGGAATCTTGACTTGAAACAAAATAGATCAGCGGTCAACTAATAAATAGGAATCAGTCATTTCCATCCACCGCCGTTAACCACTATTTACTCAATCGATCTATAAAATTCAATCGTAGAGTTATTAGTATTTTTCTCAGTGTAATACCGATTGCCTTTTGTTTCATTTTCGAAATGCATATGAGCGATTTCATCAGAATTCAGCCACCCGTATTTTATTTGTTGTGCTACATGGATTCGGTCGTTCTTATTTTGAACACACATATCCCGGAGACGATGCATTGTATCAAAAAATTATGAAAAATGAAATTTTTGTTTTTTTAGTATCAACAATAAAATTTTTTTAAAACTTTTTGAGTAATCTAAACCTGTTTTCAAAAAAAGAAATATACGAAATTTTTTTTCCTGAGCAAAGCCCCACCGCTATCGGTATTACAGAATTTTTTTAATATTCTGTAGATAGAATATGAGTTTTGTGCAAAATTACAAATTGGAACATTCGGCTGTTCCGTATAATTCCGTAACACCGATATCGATTGGGCTCTGGTCAGGAAAAAACATTTTTTGTATTTATTTTTTTTGAAAACAGGTTTAGATTACTCAAAAAGTTAAAAAAATAATTTTTATTGTACATACTAAAAAACTGCAAAACTTTCATTTTTTATAATTTTTTGATACGATGCCCCCACCCCCCGGGAGATATCTGTGTTCATATTAAAAACGACCGAATCTATAATACGTAGCACAGCAAATAAAATACGGGTGGCTAAAGTCTGATGGAGTCGCTCATATACAGGGTGTTTCCTAAGCCCCGGACAAGAGACATACCGTTAGATCCGGCGTGAAAAATAAAAATATTGGTGTTAACAAAAATAAAAAATTTTAATTAGTTTATTAATTATTAAAAATTAAAGTAAGCCAATAATAAGCGCGTGAAAACTGGTAACTCCTCCTCAGTCTTTCCCATTGGGGACAGCCAATCATTTATTTCCCCACAAAAACAGTGACCGGTGGATACGTAAATATAGTAACGTAAATAAACAAAAGGGAAATAAACAATGGGAGGAGACTGAGGAGGAGTTACCAGTTTTCACGCACTTATTATTGGCTTACTTTAATCTTTAATAATTAATAAACTAATTAAAATTTTTGATTTTTGTTAACGCCAATACTTTTATTTTTTCACGCCGGATCAAACGGTGTATCTCTTGTCCGGGGCTTAGGAAACACCCTGTATATTTCACTATACTATACCATGATGTGATAGAACGTCAGCAATTTGCCATTTCCAATAGGCGTCCAAAGAGTTATTGGTTTATCGATGATCGAAACTAGAAAGTTATAATTAACCACGAACACGTAGCCTGAAAAAGTGTAATTTTCAAACACATTCATCAGTACGTTAAGACTTTACGTACTTTAAGAGATTTAAGACTTTAAGAGATAAGGCTTTACGTAAAATTGTTGGAGAATTCGTGACCAAAAATAAATGATAATGAAAGTATAGAAAAGCATGGAGATGATTGCCTAATGTGAAATGGAAATCGTACGAGAGTGGGCAGAAGGATATAACGATTCATTTTATTATGCCGTAGTCTATCACTGTAGCGTTGTCACGCGAACGTTGCACATACGCCATGACAGTTAATAGGAACACTGCTAAAACTACTGTCTTACGATGTGTATTATAATATGATATTAGATGGAAGCGAAGCATCTTTTGATCAGTAAATATATGTATAAAAATCACGATGTAAAAAAATTGAAGAAAATGTATGTGTTAACATATATATATACAGGGTGTTCCGAAACTACCTGACCCGGTGGGTATGGCGGTGTTCGGGAGGCTTCACTGATTACGAAAATGACCTTCCTTTTGTCCGGAAGCTCTCAGTTTTTAAGTGGGAGCAGGTCAAAGTTGACCAATCAGAGGAAGGCGTCAAGAAAAACGTAGGCACCTGCGAACTCTGAGTGTTCTTCCCTCGCTTTTGTTTCTCGGTGGGTTCGGGCAGGATGACGTCAGCCGAAGACATGCTTATTGGAAACAAGAAACAAGCTACCGAGAAACAAAAGCGAGGGAAGAAAACTCGCACGAGGGAAGAGTTCGCAGGTGCCTACGTTTCTCTTGACGCCTTGTTCTGATTGGTCAACTTTGACCTGGTCCCATTTAAAAACTGAGAGCTTCCGGACAAAAGGAAGGTCATTTTCGTGATTAGTGAAGCCTCCCGAACACCGCCATACCCACCGGGTCAGGTAGTTTCGGAACACCCTGTATATACGTGTATTATTTTGTGTAGTTACCTTTTCTTCGTTTTTAGGCATATTATTAAATGATATGTACGTACATTATTAGAATAAGTTTCAAAGTTGTTATATTAACACGCTTAAGATGTGTTACGTCCGGATGAGAACCTGCAATCATACTTCGCACTTTTATCATAATTCTGTTCAGTGTAACGTATTGCGAACCTCTGTCAAAACGGAATCAGCCTTTGCATCGATCACCTTTATCTAACATGAATTATAACAACGATAACTTAAATATCACCTTACTAGGAATCACTCTAACCCGGCGCCTACCGTGAATAAATATATCGACAGCTCTCTTTCACACTTATGCTCCCGAAGAAATCATGATATAAACAAAATAGCGAGTGCGGGCCCTAAGGTGATCCAAATCTTATCGTATAAGGAAGGAGCTGCAAAAGACAAATAGAAGATTAAGAAGTGGAGGTTAAAACTCCGACCAGTGACCGGGGCTTAAGGGGCTATTGGAGTTTGAACGCTAAAATAAAAGGGTATTTTTGGGAATTTTTTCTGGGCATGCTGTAAAAAATATTGAAATAAAACTTATTGGGGGTAATAAATCTAGACTTTATTTACATAGAGAAATTTTTTAAAATTTATTTTACTGCATTTTTATTATTAAAAATTGTACTTAAACAAAGCGCCTCGAAAAATAGGAGGCAAACGGTCTCCATCAGAACTAAGGAACGGCTTGTCTGAAACCAAAAAAACAAAGTGCGTTGGATTAAGTATAACGTGAACTAGACAATGACGCTTGGATATTGATTTTTATCGATAAATAAAAAAATGGCGGATGAAAATAGAAAAAAAGTGAAAAACACGTATTTTTTTCACTGTTTTTTGCACAAAAAAATATTAAAAATCAAAATGGTAACTTCGTAGAGCGTTAATTTATAGGAATATATATGTAGATTATGTGATTTAAATTTCGTAAGGATCGGTCAAGTAATTTTTGAGATCTCGTGGAGACCAATTTCAAAAATGCTGTTTCGAGAAAAACGCGTTCAAAGTTTTGTTACATGAAAAATCATGAAAAATGCTTACCTACAATCAATCTGCCATGCCTGCACCATAGGATGGTCCTTCCTCTGCATCAAAATGATCCATATTATCAAATCTTGTTTTTTTTCTTTGAGTTCTGGCCTCTTTTGAACTATCAGAGCTACGCCGCTCTGCAAGGCGGACCCTCGTGTCGTCGTGCTTTGCGACGTAGTCTATGGCGATCGGGCCGATTTTCATTCCAGCCAGCTCCATAAGTTTCAAAATTGGCTCAAAGCCTTCGTTAAAAACACAAGCTGCTGTCTTCGACACAATATCCACAATTGTTTTTCCGTTAAAAAGATGTTTAGGGGCCATACTCCATACACATTGATTAAAACTTTCATTATTATTTTGTGTATGACCACCTAAACATCTTTCAAGCAGCTCGGTTTTTGTGAGATCCTCGTATATCGGCTTCAAGATTTCTTGAACTTCTTGAGAAAGTGCAGGAGGATGCTTGTACTAAGTTTTCGTTTTTTTAGCTTTCAAATATTTGCACCAATCACTGGAACAGTAGAAACCGACGGAAAGCATGTAGGCGCGCTCGGCGCTCAGATATGCGCGCTCAGGTACGCGCGCTCATGTAAAGGACGCTGAACAATATACTTAGACTGCTCAGATCGTTTTGAAATTTGTACGCAACAATCTTAAATGTATATACTTTCGAAAAATGAAAAAAAAAAAAATCGATTTTTCAAAAGTGTCAAACTCCAATAGCCCCTTAATAATAATTAACCATGGGTGAACAATCAGAAGTCACCACGTTTAGTCGCGAATCATCTTGGTAAAGTCTAGTTCGACCCCTGATCAGTTTCGGGTCAACAGTCATAGAGTCAAGTCAGAAGTCGGAAGTAAAGGAAAAAGGTTCAGTCAGATGACAAAGCAAATCATTCTCTAAGAGTTCAATTCAAGGGAAAAGTTCTAAGTTTAAATTCCATACTCAACTTCTAATTCTTTAAATCTTTCTAAGTCTTTTGTCGCTTATTCCGAATTCGTATTCAATCATTGAACCCATCCCATATCGTCAACCCATTTTGTCAAACGTAAGTTACTTTATTTTACATTTAAATAGAAATATATTGTCAAATCTGTTATTATCCGAACTCAACCTGTTGTACAATTCTCTTCTATCAATCCTCCCTTTAGCCTATACCAGCGTCGGTCCTCATCCAAGATATATAAAATTCCTAATTCATAATCAAGTGCACAGTATCGTAAGTAGAGGTTCAGGTTATTCATTTTCATAATGAATTCAAATTCTGGATTTGAATTCTAACTACCGTCGGTAATAATTTGTTCTGCGCAACCAGTCTCATGACCATCAACGACACAGGGTGTAAGTAACTGGCCGATCCCGGGTAAATTTCCGAACGGTTAGACCCTAAACAGGCCATCGTGACCATCCTCCTGACGTTGTAGATTGCTTATAAATATTCGCCAGTGGTGTGGAGTGTATCTGACTTCCCATTACTACCTTACCGATTGCATGCGATCTTTCGTCGGGGATAGTAAGCGTTGTAAATATACTCAATAGGGTGAAGTCTACCGATCCTTCAACTACCACTATACCGATCGGGTGCAATCGTCAATTGGATGTCACAGATGCATATAAAAATGATCAAGGTTTACATCTCTAATACATGTTAATATAATACCTTTACAGGTAAATTATCAAATAATAATCTTGGAATGGAATAAAAAGTGACTAAACAAAATAATAAAGGCAAATATGTTAATATAACAAACGTAGAATTGTAATGCAATGCTTTTAACAAGTATTTGTTGAATTAATGAGTACCTCATGCTTGATATTGTATTTCATTATTGTTCTCTAATAATACACGCTGAAAAATGATTACTAGAGTAATGTGTAATATTTGGCGACCAAGAAATTTTAATGGCAATGATAATAAACCGGTTTACTTCATAAATCTTACAAAAATGGTTGTCGTCCTTAGAATTTTATTATTGCCCAAATATTAACCCTCTCGCTGCAACGCGAATTTTTGAACTTGCATCAGTGGGCCACACTACAAATTTCATATTAAAAATTGTATGACAAAGAAGTGCGAAATATATTTAAGAAACAGTACAATCTTGTCAATAGCAGATTTTTAATCGTTAATATTTATGGGTAATTTACAGCACATTGCTACGAGATTATTTTTTGGTGAGAAAATCTACATTGTATATTATTATGATTAATTATTATTATTAATTATATATTATTGTAATTATTTTATAATCGGAAAGTGATTATGAAACAGATCATGATAATGAATTATCAGTTCAGACCTACGCCATTTATAGTTTACCTCTCTTGTGCGTATGGCACATGATTAATGATAGTGTTCATATAATTTTGCAGAAATGGGATAAAACGCTTGTTTCATTTTATTGGCCCATTTGTTATATACAGCTATATTCCTGAATCGATTAGAGTGTTAATATGGAAAGTCCAACAGTTAAAGTTAATAGCTGAATTAGTAAAAAAGCATCAGCCTTTTTGCCTTCACCAATTAAAAATTCCTACCCTAGTACAAGTTTTCCTCTGTCAGTCCAGGGCCTGTCTAATTCTCTATTGGGCCAATACGGACCCGGCAAGGATCTTGACGGGCTCTCTATTTTCCTAATGAAATTCCTGCTAAAGAATTTTACAATAGCCAGTTGTAACCATAGTAAGGAACAAATACTTTAGTGGAATATAGTGGAATAATGTAGTAAAAGTGTGTGGTCGTTTCTGAAACGCTTTGCGCATTCGTTAGGGGTGTGGATGTACAGTCACCCGCATTAATGGTGACAACGGTAGATGCCGTGCGGTGAGGTAAGAGATAGATTTGGGAGGCGCCTGCTCGCGTATCTTGGCCTGTGCGTGCAACGCAGAAAGCACTACGGTGCGAGTGAGACGCCAGAGCGTCGCTCGGTGCGTCTTTGTTGCACAGCACCAGTGTAAGCGAGACGCCAACAAGGCCCCTCATGCGCAATAGGGCGCTTGGTGGGGGACTGCTCGTGTCCGGGCGCACGCTCTTGCACTCTCTCTCAAACTAACGCTCTATGATGAGAACAGCTACTACCCTTATAAGAAACGAGAAGGAGATATGGGGCTTTCGGTAGTGGGAATGAGATACACTTTTCGATTATCCGTCCTCGCCAAACTGCGTTAGTAAGACAAAGACAAATATATGGGACGTGGTGGCTAGGAACAAGTGTCCCAGCGTCTAACGCATTGTGAATAGTTGCGACTCAGGGACTTATTGCTGTCTCGCTTATACTCTTGCCGTGCGAAAAGGACGCACGGTAGGACGCTTCAATGCTTTAGACGCTGGGACACTTGTTCCTAGCCACCACGTCCCATATATCTGTCTTTGTCTTACTAACGCAGTTTGACGAGGACGGATAATCGAAAAGTGTATCTCATTCCCACTACCGAAAGCCCCATATCTCCTTCTCGTTTCTTATAAGGGTAGTAGCTGTTCTCGTCATAGAGCGTTAGTCTAAGAGAGAGAGAGAGAGTGCAAGAGCGTGCGCCCGGACACGAGCGGTCCCCCACCAAGCTCCCTATTGAGAATGAGGGGCCTTGTTGGCGTCTCGCTTACACTAGTGCTGAGCAACAAGGACGCACCGAGCGACGCTCTGGCGTCTCGCTCACACCGTAGCGCTTTCTGCGTTCCACGCATAGGCATCTACCGTTGTCACCATTAATGCTGGTGACTGTACACACTTATACAGGGTTATAGAAAATATAAATCTGATCATAGTACCCGTTATATTACAACAAATGATATTGTATTTTACTGGACGATGTTTCATAAAATAGTGACTGACTTGTGGTGTATTTGTACTGTATACCAATTTTTATGGAAACTAATGTCTCGTGGAAAATAGATGTGAAATTATCATCATCTCTATCATAAAGTCGATACAGGTCGTTGCCATTTTCCTTTCTTTCATTTTCTGATTCATCTTTATGTTTTTTTATTTACCGTTATTCAATTATTAACTCATAATATAATGTAAAGGTTGTAATCGTAAAAAAGAGAAAAAGGCAACTAAACATTCTTTTACAACCTGCAAGTAATAAATACGAACAGAAAACATACATGTATTGAGAGACTTTACTTGGGATTTTGTTTTTGCTCTTCTGCATTTTTCTGTCAGTTTATTCCTTTATTCAAGGCAAGTATCACTTTGATATTCATATGCAGACTGTTAATTATTATTAACATTGAATTTAGTTAGAACAAAAGTTAATTCAATAGTAGGCAGATATCATCACAGTACTTGCATGCATTCTAAAATATCGGTTACTAAATGAATTCGTATAATTATTTGAGTTGTTATCAAGGAAAACAGAGAATAAATCATAACCTTTAATTGTTAAAATTTGATGATTAATCTTTGGACAAATATAGTCACGTATTTGAGATTTTAGGCTTTCGCGGCCAATATTGTCATTAGTATTCATGGTTTCCGGATGGAAGCCGCGTCTATGTTCAGCTTCGTGCCGACGTTTCGCAAACGTTTCAGTCTGCATCTTCAGGGCTAGGAGGCTCCGATACTGAAGCTCCCTGTTGTCAGGAAGTCTTAATATACCTATGATTGCTCATGCGGATCAGTGCTGCAGCCGATCATAAGTTGTTTTTAGTTGATCAGCTGATGAATCATCATCATCAAGCATCCAGCCAATAGCCAATAGCCAATAGCCAGTTGTAACCATAGTAAGGAACAAATACTTTAGTGGAATATAGTGGAATAATGTAGTAAAAGTGTGTGGTCGTTTCTGAAGTCTCTTCAATCAGCTCAATAGTTGATCAGCTGATCAATTAAAAACAACTTATGATCGGTTGAAGCACTGATCCGCATGAGCAATCATAGGTATATTAAGACTTCCTGGCAACAGGGAGCTTCAGTATCGGAGCCTCCTAGCCCTGAAGATGCAGACTGAAACGTTTGCGAAACGTCGGCACGAAGCTGAACATAGACGCGGCTTCCATCCGGAAACCATGAGTACTAATGACAATATTGGCCGCGAAAGCCTAAAATCTCAAATTAAACGCCTCCACGGAGAGGCTATACTTGGGTCAGTAAACTTGTTTACTAAACTCAGGAAGTCCCTACACATCCAACTATGCTCTTTAACATTTTTGAAAAGGTGCCGCGACCATCAGGTGGTACCAAAATGCTTCCAATTGAAAAACCCTTCCCACCCCTCTCAAAGAGTCAAATCAATCCTTAAGCATGCCTCATTAAAACTAATCAGGGAAAGCATCTCCACTGCTAAGAAAAACCTTGCAGAGACTTCCCAAAAACTGTTTTCATTGCACCTTTCTCTTTCAAGTTCACTGGAAGTTGGGCTATGGGACACACTTGATCAGGTAACACACGAACAAGCAGTGCACTCCGCCGAACTAAGAACGAGAAAACAGAAAGGGAAGTTTGAAAAATTAAATCCACAGGTAAACCCCCCAACCCTAACACATACGGTTAAGAACCTTAGTAACTATAATTTATGTGATGCTGAGGTCTCCATTCTTTCAAAGGGTCATAATTTTGCCATAGCACCCACCAAGATCCCCATAGAGGAAATAATTAGCCAGACAGAGACAGCCATTTTTCACTTACCCACTGAAACTAGTAATAATGTGAGAAGAAAACTCTCCAACATCCTACACAAAGCAAAGCCCCCTAAACAAAACATCAGCAGAGAAGAACGAGAAGCACTCTTCAATCTCAAGAAAAATTACAAATTGTCATACTCCCAGCAGATAAGGGGAATGCTACAGTCATAATGGACAAGGAAGAATACACTAACAAGATCAAGGCCATGCTAAACAACTCAAACACATACAAAAAACTTAAAAAAGACCCAACAACAAGCATGGAGAAGAAGACCATCAAGCTACTCAAAGAAGCTAATTTCCCTCCGGAAACCCTCAAAACTCTTACCCCTAAGGAATCCTTCCCCCCTAGACTATATGGCCTTCCCAAAATCCACAAAGAAAATGTTCCCCTTCGTCCAATAGTAAGCAACATTGGTGCCCCCACCTACCAACTTGCCCGTCTACTCACCAAACCCCTCCAGTCACTAGTAGGACAAAATAACTCACACATTAAGAACTCCCTAGACTTCGTGAATAAAATCAACTCCATTAGAACCAGCCCAGATGAAATTCTAGTCAGTTTCGACGTGGAATCACTGTTCACAAACGTTCCCATCCCCGACACCCTTGAAAACATCAAGAAATCCAAGAAAATTTCTTCCAAACTATTCCCCCTAATTGAACACTGCCTAACATCTACCTATTTCCAATACCAAGGTGAGTTCTATGAACAAACATCTGGGGCAGCAATGGGATCCCCTATCTCTCCCATTATAGCCAATATCTTTATGGAACATTTCGAAAACAAAGTTCTGCTTTCATCGCCCCTAAAACCATCGGTATGGTACCGGTATGTGGACGACACCTTTGTCATCTGGAAACACGGGAAAAACACCTTGCCTCAGTTCCTAGAATACATAAACTCAATACACCCAAACATCAGATTTACCATGGAAATTGAGAAACGGGGAGACCTCCCCTTCTTAGACGTTTTAGTCCATCGAAATGAAGATGGAAGCCTAGGCCATCAGGTGTACCGCAAACCTACCCATACTGATAGATACCTCCATGCCTCCTCACATCACCATCCCTCTCAGAAAAACTCTGTCATCAGCTCCCTTATGTACCGGGCTCTAACCATTTCTCAACCACAACACTTGGATATAGAAATCAAACATCTTAACGAAGCCCTTGGTAGGAATGGATACCACAGTAAACAAATTAACCATGTATTACGTAAGCTACAAAATAAAAATCCATCCCCATCTTCTAATGAACCAACCGAGCGACAGGAAATCGTAGCTCTACCGTATCTCCAAGGTACAACAGACCGGATCAGCAAGGTGCTACGGAAATATAACATCCGTACAATCTTCAAACCCCCAAAGAAGATTGGACAAATAATTCCCAGTACGAAAGACCGTAGACCACCACTGAGTGCTCCAGCAGTATACAAAATCCCCTGCTCCTGTGGAAAAGTGTACATAGGTGAAACCGGAAGGAAGATCAGTACACGGGTCAAAGAACATCAACGGTGTACCAAATACGGTAATTTTTCTCAATCTGCTTTGGCAGAACATTGGATGGACACTGGACATTCAGTGGACTATGACAAGACAGAAATGTTAGCTAGTTCTACAGGTTATTTCGCCCGAAAACATCGCGAAGGTTTAGAGATATTAAAACACCCAGATAACCTAAATAGGGATCGAGGATATCAAGTAAATCCCATTTGGCACACCGTCCTCCCGGTTTTTTTAATTGATCAGCTGATCAACTAAAAACAACTTATGATCGGCTGAAGCACTGATCCGCATGAGCAATCATAGGTATATTAAGACTTCCTGACTTACTTACACTTACGCTATATAGGGCACGGCTATAGCGCACAGTTATTGAACACAGTAACATATTAGAATATTATCCAGATAAAAATTTTTCCAACCGAACTAGGAATTCGCTGATCACTATGGTTCCCACTTAATACCTATACATAGGATTTTCATTAGTGGGAAAAGTTAAATATTATAAAAACATCCCATTTTTTGTTAAAGGAAACAAAGAGTACTGCAAGTATCTACAATTGCATTACGAACAAATAACTTTGTATGATAATATTACAGCCACGTAGGGTGACTCAATCCAGACGAGAGACTTGGACAAATGGACTTTGGACTTGAAAAAATGAATTTGTAACGTCAACAGAAATTTAATTCACATAACCGCACATGCTGGTTACCGGTGAACAATCATGTGTTAAATCATTTCAATCGTACAGTACGGTAATTCTTTCCAAATTTTTTAATCAATCGAAATAATTACAAATGAAGTTCAATCGAACACTCTTTTATACTTCGGGCAATTAAATTTTTTTTTTAATTAATGAAACATACAACCTATTTTAACAAATACAATTACTTTATCCGGTTTTTATATGGTTTACAGTAGCTTTGCGACTATTTTGAACATTATTACTTCTACATAAAAACAGCCATAAAAAACATGTTTTGTATTCTTAATTGAGAATCGGTACGATGCACGTGTTAATACGGAGTTACAATAAATTGGCTAATGTCGCGAAATTACTACAGATTTATTTAACTTAAGAACGTGTTAAATATCACGAGCACGACTGATCGCCATTATAGCGTGTCGCCGACTAACTGTCGCCGAGCCTATCCCACCTTGACTGTCGTCACTACTGGCACGCTGAACACCCGAACCATCGTGAGAATTCACGCGCTAACTCTTACAAAAATATAAGTTTCATGAACAATGCATGTTATGGGAAATTGATATTTTTACTCTAACTACAGTACTTACGCAACCTTATGCATTTATACCAAAAATCATAACCTCTCAGGGATGTCCTGATTAGACCCAAAGTGATCAAGAGCTGTGTCGCTACGTTAACACATTTATATTAAAGTGTGCTACGTAAAATTATTATTCTGATATTATATGAGAGAGA
The DNA here is from genome assembly GCA_963971525.1 of Cephus spinipes. Classification (NCBI taxonomy): domain Eukaryota; kingdom Metazoa; phylum Arthropoda; class Insecta; order Hymenoptera; family Cephidae; genus Cephus; species Cephus spinipes. The sequence continues at coordinate 20,575,981 of OZ020574.1, forward strand.
TACACTTTAGTTGTCGCCCTAGCAGACAAAGTCTCGAGTACACAATTCTTCATTTTCTAATAACCATAGACGCTAAACGCAATTCACACTTGAAACAACTATACCAGTCTCATTATTTTAATAACGGTGTAATCATTTCAAATCGGCGTCGATTAATCCAAATACATTTTCTGTGATTGTAGCTGGTAGTTGATATTACCAAGTCTTTTCTCAATGCAAACACGGATTGCCAAAAAGTTTGCAATATCGCGGAAAACCCTTCGAAATAATTATTCATAAATAAAAGCATAATAAATTCATCGAATTACAGAATTGTGTAAGATGCTAACATAGATTCGTACGTTGGGCTATTTAACGCTTTATTCAAAAGAAAAAAAAACGGTATGTCAAAGAAAAACCATTTGTTGGTTACTTGGATCCAAAGCCCTTATTGTCAACTTCCATATCGTGGCATGTTAAAATACGCGAAGGCTAAACCTCCAGCCATAAAAAACTTTAAACACCTCCACAAAGTAGCCCCAGTTTACGATAACCGACAAGAGCTGGTATATCGTAAATGGTAACGGAAGTGCGGAAAGTTAAAACCCACATTATACCAGATGAGTGAGCAACACAAAATTCTTTTCTTCATGTCGCCAAGTAAGAAAGTTTAGACACGTAGAGGTGAATTAATCATCGTAGCTAAGAGAATGCGTAATGTACTGTAATAATATAGTAAATGATAATAATCGTGATCCTCCCGGTCATACCATAAAAGATTGAGGTGATGCATATTCTGTGCTTTGTTTAGGGATGACTTCGCGGTTAAATAAATTTAATCAGCGAAGATATGAAATAACATACCACGATTTTAATCTTCTCTTAGACTTTTTCATAAATCATTTTTCATCCTCGACAAAAACGGAACAAATAAGATAAAAAAATCTATCTTAATATTTATGTACTCGTATAGGCCCGTTTGCACTTCCTTATTAGACATATAATTAAATCAAACATTCGAAATAAATAATTATCGTAATAAGCATCCTTGCTCAAAAAGGCTTAAATAATATTTTTGCGCATAGTAATAATATATGTTCTCTGCCGCACTTCCTTCTACTCTTAAGTGAATTAATCAGAAATATCATGCGGGTAAGTATGACAACTGATAAATGTGAAAATCCTTGAACGTTTAAAAAATATGAGAAAAATATCTGGTAATATTTTTTTTTAATTATAGACATTTTATCTATGACCTTTAGGAGCTGTAGGAGCTGGCAATGAGTAATAATGGGTCTTATAAAGATAACTTACCACCATGTCAGAGCCAGTTTTGGAAGCGTCGCTAACAGCGGAGGGACTTCTTTCGACGACAAGACCTCCGGGAACGGGTGTTGAGGTTGGCGTAGGAGTAGGAGCTGGGGTAGCCGCTGTAGTGGTACTTGATTGACTAGGAGTCGTTGCGACAGGAGGTGTCGCAATCGAGGAAACCGAAACCGAAGCTGAAGCCGAATGTTCCTTATCGGAACTCGCCTGGCTACCTGCAACTCCAGCACTGATAATTGCTCCAACTCCAGCCGCTCCTCCTGCTGCAGCTGTCGAACCCGATGCCCCGAACAATTCATCCGTCGGCAACGAACTCCCAACGTCTTGTTCGCCATAACAAACAACACAAAATTCAAGTTCAAATAGGAAATAAATAAGTATAATTCAAGGTATTATTAGCTTTAAATGTTTCTATTGAATTCAAATATTTCAATTGCCTTTAATAAGTTATATCGCAAAAAATCAGTCGGGTAACTTTTACGTTGATGTTGAACGATCAATATAGTAATAAAATTATTATCGAAACAAAATAATGAAAACAATATGTTTCAGTGTATTCGACCCAGATAATGCAATCTTATTTAACTACAAAAACAAAATATTTTGTTAACGTCATTCAAGATTTAACAAAATTTTATTAAATAGTAAAGACATTATTTGCTCTTCGAAAACACGTTGGCAGAAGAGAAATTTGTAAATTAATTTTAAAAACTTATTCCATAAACTAATGTTTTATAACAAAAATAAGGCTATCGATATGAGACAGACCTTTCAATTCTTACGTAAATAAAACAAGTAGAAATTTAAGAAACAACAAAATCCAAACAGATACTGATCTCTGTAGGTGAAAAATCCTTTAAAATAAATAAAATAACAGATAAAATGAAAGCTTCAGATTGGTACAAGTATGTTTCATTAAAACAGTAATTTCACTAAACAGTGTAATTACCTTGGGCACTTCTGGCAACAACTAGCTCTACAAGGCCACGGGCCTTTTGGAGGATTGAAATCGCCTGTTCATGGGATATATTCGAGTCCAAGGGTTGTCCATCTATGGCCAGTATTTGATCACCCTCCACAAGACGACCATCGCTGAAACACATACGAAATGCGCTAATGAATATAACATTATTATCTGAATTATCGTACTATAAGATGTGTACGGAGGCAACAGATGTATCCTCTGACTTTTATTAGAGGAAAAGGGAAGATTTTATAATAAAAAATAAGTCGAGCGATGAGAAGAACGTACGAGAGAATCAAAAGCAGTTATTTTGCAGAAAATATACGCTAATTCTTATCAGACGATATTTATAGTGTAATGAATGAGCGGGTTGTAATTTACGAGAGAATTACCTGCTTCGTATAATTTGGAATATAACGCGATGCTCATTCGAATAGATTCTTTTTTTAAATTTTTTAAGTAAACTGGGGTAACTCGAACAACTTGGATAGAATTATGCTATCTAGACTACCCACACTAAACATCAGTTTAATGTGGATCAAGCTTAAGATTTATGACTTCTAAAGATCTTGGCATTGGTATCCTGCAGACATCGCACGTTGCAGAAATAAATATATAATTATTTTTAATATTCATTAATACAAGTTTATGAATCTTTAATAGCTTGACGATGGATAAGTTTTGGCATAAAAATTTCATAATTGCATTCACAGATATGTACATATGTCACCAAAACACATTACTGATTCACTCTTATCCATGAAATTTTGTTGTTTCGGTAGCGAAATAGAAGAATCGAATTACTTAAACCCTATTTATATATATTTTAGTATTCATATAAAAAACGAACGTATGGGGTGTTTTACAACCCTGGGTAGGCTTTGAGGATTCAGTAAAGTCCCGAATCGATATTATAAATTCAATTTAACCCTTGAAATTCCCGATTTTTTTGACGTTTCCATTTGCCGCTTGAAAGATTATAACTTCAGCTTTACTTTAAGAGATCCTATAGTTAGGACTGGAAGGTGCAACTTGGAACTTAGCGAGAGTTCTAAGCCCAAATTTGAATCTATAGTATATCCTACCAAATTTTTAAACATTATTTTAAGTCTATAAATATGTGTTAGTCGGGACCTCTAGGTTTAAATACGGTCGAATATTGACGCACGCAGTTAGGACTTGGACGATCATATCGAGTTTTGTAAAAATCATATTAAACCTCAGCTGTTCTAAACGGGACAAAATTACCAGTTGGACGTTCAAAACGGTATTTGATTTTAATGTATTTTCCTATTCTATAAAACTCACTTTTACCCTCGAAATTCTCCTCAAGAATAAAAAGAGCCCAACCTAATCTACCATTTTGACTGGGAATCTGCATTATTCTTGTCTTCTTATTTTTAACAGACAACAGCTTACACATCGCTTCCACGAGCATTCAGAGTTTATTGTTTAATGTGAGAAACTCAGTTTGCAGTGCATTAACATTTTTATTTGGCTTGCTTTAGTGAAATAGTAACATTTTGAAATTGTTGATATCGAGTGTAAAGCTTTTCAATGGTATTCAAAGTCCTCGTAACATATTACTCACGATTTCCAGAATGAAGACCCGCTGATAGCTTTTTTGAACAATCTCCTGCTTCTATCTCTTTTTTTTTTAGTAATTGAATGCATTGTTCATCCTATAGAAATTCTTGGGTATACAGAGTGTATCAGCAGAAATTCACGTTTGAGATTTGCGGTGAAACGGTGCACAATTTTGAAAATCTGATGTCACAACCATTGAATATTTTTTGATTGCGCATCGAATGGGCATATTATTATTGTACGCTGAACTTCCGGTCGCAAATAAAAAAAATTATCTTCGCCATTTCAAATGATATTGAAACAAGTTGAATGCAAAAGTTGTAGAGCAAGAAAATATAATAGAGATGAAAAAAAAATTCGGACGGATTGCACACATAATAAGAGAGATATTTGCGTCCGAATTTTTCTAATTTTTTGACAAATTTCTGATACTGGAGGAACACCTTAGCTTCGTGCAGCAGCTTCACGCCGAACTCACGATTCGCAATTGTTTTGAGGTAAGCGTTCAGTCAGACGCAAACCCGTACAAGGTGGCTAAAACATACTACAATGCTATCTTTCATTACAAGTTAGAAGCCAAACTATTCCTGCTGTAGATTTCCGTGATCTTGGAAGTAGGTTTTCGAGTCTTCGTCTTCCTGGACGTGAATTTTAGAGCCTTCGTGTTCCTCGTCGTAGATTTTGGATCTTGTAAAAAATACGTCAACTTGAAAAAATGGTCTAGGAGAGAAATGCAAAAACACGTATCCCTTTTTTTCGTCCCAAGAACGAGTATACCAATTTGCAGCCTTTTGCGACTTCTGGTGTAAAAGTCAAAGAGCACTTGTTGACCCTGGATTTCGTCGAAATCGTCGATTTGGAAAACTACATCCATGAACACGTAGACTCCAAAATCTACGACGAGGAACACGAGGGCTCCAAAATCTACGACGACGAAACACGAAGGCTCGAAAATCCACGTCCAGGAAGACGAAGACTCGAAAACCTACTTCCAGGATTACGGAAATCTACAGCAGGAATAGTTTGGCTTCTAACTTATAATGAAAGATAGCATTGTAGTATGTTTTAGCCACCTTGTACGGGTTTGCGTCTGACTGAACGCTTACCTCAAAACAATTGCGAATCGTGAGTTCGGCATGAAGCTGCTGCACGAAGCTAAGGCGTTCCTCGAGTATCAGAAATTTGTCAAAAAATTAGAAAAATTCGGACGCAAATATCTCTCTTATTATGTGTGCAATCCGTCCGAATTTTTTTTTTCATCTCTATTATTTCTTTTGCATTTAACTTGTTTCAATATCATTTGAAATGGCGAAGATAATTTTTTTTATTTGCGACCGGAAGTTGAGCGAACAATAATAATATGCCCATTCGATGCGCAATCAAAAAATATTCAATAGTAGTGACATCAGATTTTCAAAATTGTGCACCGTTTCACCGCAAATCTCAAACGTGCATCTCTGCTGATACACTCTGTATATTGTGACGTGGTAGATTTTACCCCGTCAGGTCCTCGGCGGGAACTGTAGTGATACGCGGGAAAACGCGTATTAGAAAAAGAATCCAGGTAAGAAGCCACCACCTCAAGGGCTAACGAAGTTACGAATTTGTTGAATTCTGATTTTATTGTTTGATTTTTGCTATGTCCCATGCCGCGAATATTGTATTCGCGGTCTTACCGAGTCCCAAGAAGAACCAGCGAGGGATCATCAGCGTGGAAGGAACGAGGACGAAAGGCTGAGTGACGTCAGAGCGCCGGCGGGGCCCTAGCTGCGCGCGCTGTAGCTCACCGCACCAATCACCTCGCGACTTGGATCAACTCTACGCCCGATATTACCCGAGCTAAAGGAACTGGTCTACGCGTACCGAGTAACTAGCAGGGAGCTATTACTTACTCCGCGTGACATAGACCTACGAACGACGGAGCACCTGTAACGCACCACAACTCATGACGGAGGCCCACCGCTATCGACGAACGGAACGAAGACTCGCGAACTGGGAATCCGGGGACGCCTGGTGAACCGGTGCGAATTCCTATGGGACGACGGAGCCCATCGCGGGACAGCCAGTAATCGCTGTTCCCGAATCGTATGAATTGTCGGGAAGACGTATTTGAATTGTAGCGCGTGGTGTCATATCGGAGATTTTTTATTGGGGCCGTAGGACCAATCAGCGGTGGTTGCGAATAAGGGAAAGGATGATACTCTCCGGTGCTGCCGATTACGATCGAAAGGGAAGGCAACTTCCTTCTTCTTGCCTGGACCGTCGACGACGCGAGTCATGCTTTTTTGGGAACTGTTATGTCTTCCGGGGTTAATTTCTGTGGAGAATCCGGACCTCGTCCGAGGCCGCGTTTACGGGCTAAATTCTCCCTATCGAAGAGACTTAGAGATTTCGGTAAGCGATTTGTTGTATTTTGTGAGCCACGAAATCTCGTAACACCCCGCGTTTCGTACGTGTTTGAATTGCGCCTGTCGGCACGTGGGAGATGTTCCCACTCATAGAATCGCGTTCGTTTGGAGTACGAGATTCCGCCGAACGGCTAGGGACTGTGTTCGCGTAAATATGTTGCCCATTGTGGACATATTTATCGCGTGTTTGTCAATCGAATCGAATGAGTGTGTTTGAATGATAAGTTCTCTCGGCAATGTTGAGTGTTAGATCTCCGAGTTTTATTGTATCGCGTTCACGTTAGGGACGTGTTGCCGAGAGACACGGAATAGTCCTGAGGTCGTGTTTTCCGAAATGTCGCGATTACATCGCGTTATATTTTAGAATCGACTCATGTATTGAGATTGTATGTCTTTGAACCGATGTCGAATTGTCCGGAAGTTATTTTGAAAATGTCGAAATGTCGAATTGTATCGAATCGTATGAAAGTATTTATTGAATGTTGAAAGTATCGAATTTTATCGGATTGTACGACTGTAATTAGCGAACTGTAAGATTTAGACTACGCGGAATAGATCGCGAACTTTGTACGTAGGAATTCGGATTAGGACATTAGTCAAAATTGATATTGTAATTCGTTGTTGTTTTAGTCGCGATCTTATTGGGACCATTATTTATTTTCGAAATTGTTAAATTTGGATTTTGTTATATCCACGTGGTCGCGTCCAAAATGGGCGCACAAAATAAAAGATCGATTTTGTTATTGTTTGATCCAAAAAGCCGAAGTGTTCATTTTGTTGAAGTTGTCCTTACTCTTGAAGATCCCCGACGCCTCCGCGGTGCTGAGTTAGCCAATAGAGGCCGAACGACCGAACTGTGAGAACTGATACGTGGTTCCCGTTTTGGAACCTGGCGTCCAACAATACCATAGGTAATATTTCGAATTGTACGTGTTAGCCCTGGGTTGCCTGGAACGCGAAGGAATCGCGTAAGTAGTGCGCCGGTCAGTCTCTCATCTCCCGAGGAGGCTCGATCGCGAAATTGACGTCACAATATATAATATATATAAATTTGGCTATGGCATACTTTGGAGTCGATTTCTTTTACGAACACGCTTATTCGAGGTCTTATGGCTGTTTTGGGGTCCGACATCAAAGTTTTTCCAGCGTAATGACTGTTTTGAGGACCATAAAGGTGACTCTCACACCGAATTTGTTTATAATTTTTTTATTGTTTATAAAATTGTTTATGATGTTATATATACAGGGTGTTCGTTATGAAACGCACTGTAGTAACACCGTCACATTCCTTTTCAAATTCTAATGAATACGTGTATTTTCATTTTTTATTTCATATACATATAAAAATTTCGAGATAATCAAGGTTGAAGTTGCAGTAATGCGACCAATCAGAATGCGTTGAAATGGAGCGTAGATGACGTCGCGAGCCAGCCCGCAAGGCCTGCTTACAGTAGACCAATAACACTAAGAGTATCGTCGTAATGTCCCTGTTTATCTGCATGTAATTGAGTAAACTACAAGAGACGATACTTTTAGTGTTATTGGTCTACTGTAAGCCGGCCTTGCGGGCTGGCTCGCGACGTCATCTACGCTCCGTTTCAACGCGTTCTGATTGGTCGCATTACTGCAACTTCAACCTTGATTATCTCGAAATTTTGATATATGAAATAAAAAATGAAAATACACGTATTCATTAGAATTTGAAAAGGAATGTAACGGTGTTACTACAGTACGTTTCATAACGAACACCCTGTATAGTATATTGTGACGTGTTCTCCTGAATCGCGCCACAAAAATGAATAAATTTTCTTTTCCGCTCAACCTAGGCTCCGCACGACAATCCCCTAGCGAAATTCCGTCTGCGACGTTACTCTTAAGTTTTCTGTTTGTGAACGTCTATTATCGTCCTTTATGTCAGTTCCGATTGCGTTTTTTAATACTAATTAATCTTTTGTTTTTGTTACGATATACTCCATCTCGACTCTCGAGTCTCTCGACCACAACATAAGGCCGTGAGGACAGGACAGCCACATCGGAAATTTTTGAGTATTTTATGGCGATTCCGTTTGGCTGTTGATGCCGATTTTGAGACTTTTGACGTGAAGGACAACCTTGGAAGGATCAGCACGCCGCTCCCACCGAGCAAGAGATGCCCGACGGTTCCGTCGATCTGGATGTCGCCGGGATCCTGCTGCTGTCATGACGCCAAAGAAGCCCTGGAGCACCCGGGAGGGGACTCCGCCGTTTCCGTCGGCCGGCGAGGGCTGCCCTCTGGGCCTATCCGCCGCCGATACGGCCGGCAGGGAGATAAGGCTTTCCTCCCTCGCACGTCAGCGCCTCCGTCCGACCGAGAAGCCGCCGACATTCCTTACTCGCCAGGCCCAGAGTACTTCAAGGGCCGTGCCGTCAGGATTGCCGTTCGACTCCGTCCGGCCGTTTCCGCCTCTGCGCGTCGACGCTCGGGAGAGATCGGCTACCCTCGTCAACATTCGTCCTGTTCCGGTGCCGTCCCGCCTCACCTGTCCCCGCTTGCCAACGATCGACGATGGATAATTCATTGTCGTGCGAAGTTTTGAGAGTGAAGCCACGTGCCCACTATTAAGAGGGCTGAAGAGGAGAGAGAGGGAGAGAGGGAGAGAGGGGGAGAGGGGGAGAGGGGGGGGGGGAGAGAGAGAGAGAAATAGAGAGAAAGAGATAAAGGGCGAATACCGAGAGCGAACTTGTTCCGTTGGGAGGGCTGACTCTTTTGGATCTTTACGTTTTAATTTGCTATTTTTGTGGTGAGATCTTTCGCTTTCCTCAAAATTTTCTGATTTATGTGTATTGAAGATTATAGACACGTGTACGGCTAAACCGTCCGTTTAGCCGGTGACGAATTTTCCTTGCCGTTATCGGGCGAATGTCTTTCCGCCTAGTATCATATAAAGGACGATAGTGCCGTTATTATTTATATTTTTGAGTTTCCGATTTTGCGTTTCTCTGTATGATTTGGTGTTTGCTATTCTTTTGTAATTAACGAACTTTCTGGAATCTTCGCATAGTGTATGTACACGTACCATCGACATATAGTACTGGACTGCTCACTGTAGCTGCAGAAAGTGTACGCAGGAATAGAAAGAGAGAGCAAATCGTAAGGACCGTTCTGTCCTTCTCTTGGGCAGGAGCGGAATAAGGAATAAGGGAACCCCGCGCAGTGAAATGTAGGTTTCACGATGAACTTTATTTATATATTTTATAAGTTGAACAATTGATTTAATTTTATGTTAATCATAAAATTTAAGGTTATTTTACCATTTTACTTAGTTGTGAAAGCTTATCGTATTGGGCTCAAAATACAGGTCTCGCGGTAGCCCTCACTTAACACAGCGAATCACCATTTTTTTTAGTAATATTGAATTTTGATAAACTCAACTACAATAAAGTAATCACTACAATTGAGATTTGACTCACGGAGGCTTTTGTCTCCATGATTCGACTGTAACAACGTACATACATTCTAGATGTGCGGAGTAATTTTTCACATGGTTCTTATTTTGCATATTACAGTCCTGAACCCCTTCCATCCAGAAACCTTTCGACCAATAGAAAAATGATAGAAAAGGACAGAACGGTCCTTACGATTTGCTCTCTCTTTCTATTCCCGGGTACACTTTCTGCAGCTACAGTGAGCAGTACAGTACTATATGTCGATGACACGTACACACGAGCGTTTGACCCCGGATTAACCGGCTTGGTTGTGCTACAGGCAGATTCTCGCTAGGCCGATTATATTATTGTACCGATTATTATATGATATCGTTTACCAACAAATTATTATTCGCTTTCTGCAAAATTATTTTGGGACTTCCGAACCCTACGTTTGGTTAAATTTAGTTGCGAGCCCACGCCGTCTTTATTTTGCATAATCTTATGTTCCTCTTTCGAATTAAACGCCGTTCCTTGCGTTTCGATTTTTGTTGTTATCGTTATTTGGTTATTTTATTTCAAAACGAATTTGTTAGTTTATTTCGAGTAATTTGATAATTCCGACCGTATCATTTTCCGTCTTTCTAGAAATACTGGGCCCGCGTGCTCGCGTCTTATTCACGTGCGCACTCACGCGTACCACCGTCAGCCGTGAGTTTCCGATAAGGATACTGCGTCTATAATTTCCGAAATTCTATTTGGTGATTCTTATTTCTTTTGCATTGTATAGCTTCCGATTTTAGATACCGATCATTGCGAATTAATTTTATGACTTTTGTAAACCTATGCTTGGCTTTCGCTCGCACCCTCAGTAATGCTTGAGTTAATAATTTTCTAATTTTGCTATTGCGCCTATTGATTATTTGGAATTTTTTTTCTGCTTAATACATGGCATAGCGCCCATCGCCAGGGCGCATAATTATATTTTCGCGAGTTGTGAATCCAGGGACGCCTGGTGCACCCTCGCGCGAGAACGACTGATATTCTCAGTAGGACCCGATCTGTACAAATTGTCCACGAGATATTATGGAGATTATTAATTGTCGCGATGACATGTTCGAAACTGGCGCGTGGCGAAGACGCTGGGTTGAAGGATTCGTCCGCAGGGCGAATAGCCGCCCATTAGCCTAAAGGGAGGGGGTGCTATCCTTCACGCGGAGACAAAGCGCGTGAAGAAGAGATTCCTGCTTGGATACGCGAAGAAGAACCGTAGGAACTGATACGTGGTTCCCGTTTGGAACCTGGCGCCCAACAATACCCTAGGTATTTCGTAAGTAAATTTTGTTAGCCCCTGGGTTGCCTGGAACGCGTAGGAATCGCGTAAAGTTGTGCGCCGGTCGGTCTTGCATTTTCCGGTGAGGTCGATCGCGTAAAAATACGTCACAATATGTAATAAGTTCTCCTTATTCCGCTTTGAGGTTAGAATAAAACTGAATTGCGTTTCTCTGTAGAACAAAAGTCTTGTATACACTATGTACACGTATGCTTATTCCCTTAGTTCTTACCTGTAGAATAAAAGAAACAACATTTAAAGATTTTATTCCAAGTAGAGTTTTCTCTTTACGTTCTTCTCCCGAGTATGTTTTCTCTACACGTGGGCTTCTCAAGACTCTCCCCCACCATAATTGATTCATCCTCCTCTTTCCACTTTGTGCCCTATACCGTCATCTGTCTCTAACGTCGGTAACGCAGATTCCAACTTTAAGAAGAGCCAATTTTTATGTCGAAATTCGAATTATTTCGGTCGCTACAGCCTTTCTTAGAAAAAGGGATTGCAGGGTCAGACCTGGTGCACTCCGAACTTTAAACGCGTTTTTCTCGGAATGGTGTTTTTCAAAACGGTGGCCACTCTCAATGGAAGAATTTTCAAGCTATCCATTTAAAATTTTAACAGAACATTCTTCACGTCATTTTTTATGTTGCTATGGAAGCTTTTTTATTTTATTTGAAATCTTCCTATTTTTTTTTACGAAAAACTGTCGAAAAAAAGGTTAAATTTTATACGTTTGTTCAAACGGACGCCATTTTTTCAAATTTCACTAAAACCAAAAAAGCCTCCATAGGAGCATAGCGGCTTTCCTACAGATTTATAAACCATTTGAAATATTTCTTTGAGGTAAAATTTGCGCCCGCAATCCTGGCCACCATGGGACACCATTTTTTTTCCATTCAATTTTCCACAAATAAAAACAACGTTAAACAATACATAAAGAAACTTAAAAAAAATCATTTTGTATACTTCATTGGTGCTTCAATTTGTAAAAAAAAAAAAATTAGATCGATTACTTTATTCCATCCACCTACAAAAAAATCGCGAAAATCGGCTATTTTTCGGGCGGTCACACTGTGATGATCCCTTAAGCCCCGGACAGGAGACATACCGTTAGATCCGGTGTGAAAAAAATAAAAATATTGGCGTCAACAAAATTCAAAATTTTTAATAAGTTTATTAGTTATTACGGATTAAAGTAAGCCAATCATAAGCGCGTGAGAACTGGCAACTCCTCCTCAGTCTCCTCCCATTGGGAACAGCCAATCATTTATTTCCCCACAAAAAACATTTTGCATTATTCTTTTGTTTATTTACGTTACTATATTTAAGTATCCACCGGTCACTGTTTTTGTGGGGAAATAAATGATTGGCTGTCCCCAATGGGAGGAGATTGAGGAGGAGTTGCTAGTTCTCACGCGCTTATAAATGGGATGGCTTTAGTCCGTAATAATTAATAAACTAATTAAAATTTTTGATTTTTGTTAACGCCAATATTTTTATTTTCTCACGCCGAATCTAACGGTATGTCTCTTGTCCGGGGCTTAAGACACAGCCTGTATATCACAATTAATTCACATGTATTATACCGATACAAAACTAAACAGAACCAAGATATTATTATATAATCACAATATATTTTTAAGAAAATCTTGAATAAAAATTAGTGTTAAATGATTTTAATGAAAGTATTGATTAATTATTATATACACTGTGACGTTACATTTTGCATGTCCCGCCACTAATAGCAGGATACCGTTTTGTATGTTGTGAGACGAATTTACGTCTCATGTCACAAGGCACTCGTACGGACAATCTACACTCCAGGGTCACTAAAGTTTCCGTCATATAGCATAATTAATTATACTTTATTTGTATCTATGTAACACATAGCACGACGAACAATCGAACTAAACAACAATCCCGATAAACTTGGGATCCAAACGGCCTTGAAGAAGGAAGGTGGAAAATCGATGGTGATGCCGGATGGAAGGGCCCCATGGTCGCAAAAAGGGCGACTGTAACGGGGGGATATTATCGAAGCTTCGAGTCAATCTGCAGGAAAACCTGCGTAGAGGACTGAGAACCCCGAGGAAGCTGCCGAAGAAGGCTGGAGGAAATACGACAGCGACGGATCGGTACTATCGTTGCCGAAAGCTTACCGACCGACGGTACGCGTCACCACGAACGGCGGGGCTGCCATCGTCTACGACGGAAAGTCAGGGACCAGGGCTGTAAGTCGGCTTGGAGGGCCCGAGAAGAAATCCCGAACATCTGGATGAAGCCAAGGCAGAATTCGTCAGACGTCCCGAATCCTGGAGGACGCTTCGGAGAGTCATGGGAAATACCTGGAAGCCAGACAGATATCGGTTTGGCAATCGCGAGGCCAATACGGGAAGGTCTGCCGCCCTAGTGTAACACAATGTTCACTATATTAGGGGACTTCCCGTGCCTCAGCGATTCTATCGATTTCCCGACCAAAAGGGATATGCCAAAAACCAACCCTGGATGGGGAACAATAGGACAACCGCCGCCTCGAGCCAAGAAAGTACCGGCGAGAGAGATTCCCGTGATTCGAATTTCGCGCGATACCATGGACCCCGACATCAGTGCAGCGACCCTCGAAGGCCCAGATGCAGACTAAGCAGCGGCAAATGAAGAAACTGTCGGGACGCCACCATCATCGATCAAGGGAGAAACTATTCATTCGTCCGCTTACCGCTCGTGCGAGTGCCCGTTATTCGGTACTCTTATATCGACAACATCCCTAGTTTAAAGTAATTTTATATCTTTTGAGTATCTGTTCCCGAGTCATCGTGAGGTGAGCCCTTACGTTACTATTTACCATCTGATTTATTAACTAGCCAGCATTTTATAGTAGGGTCAGTAGAGTTGTGCCCGGAATCGGCAACGATTCCGGTGACATACGTTAAACATTCCCGTTCGGTTTTTACCTTACCGTCTGACGAGTATTCTATGCTGAGATTTCGTTCCATGATTTGTCTCTGATTATTTTTTATGATATAGTAAGGTATTATCTATTTCGTTTGTATCTGAATGATCAAGTACCCTGGAGTGTCCCCTGCGGATGAATCCGTGGTCTACCGCTTCCCGGTGGACTTTGTATTGTATATTTATTTGGTATTGATTTTCTTCACGTATATTATTTCGCGTTCTTACCGTTTTGCGTCTTTGTATTTTCCTCAGGCCCGTTGGCCGTCCGAATATTATTCATCTTGTAATTTATTTCCCGCTCAAGAGAGCAACATGTCAATATATTTCTTTATTCTTTTATTACTGTTACTAAATTTCTAGTATCTTTATTTTTCGTGTACGAATCCTTGCCGTGTGTGTGTCATAAGGACCAGCCCCTCTACCATTCCCGTGGGCTGAGTAGCCAGGATATCACGGAGTGTACTAGGTCGGTGGTTCGACACCTCCTAGGTGCCTGGCGCCCAGTAACCTTGCCGTATCTCGTGTTCATGGAAAAAGCTTATTTTAACACGTTCCGTGCCATGTGAGGTGTATACGACCCTCCCTGGACTTTCCGTTCAGGCCATGTAGGAGCTTGCAACTCGTCTGGTAGAGGAAACGTTCGACCTCGTGTTTGTTAAGATGATTCCTTAAAAATTAAATTTATTGCTTTGTTGTCTAATGCATATTAAAATTTATATCTTTTTCCTGCTAATTATAGCTTTGTAGTACTGAAAAAATGTAAGTCATACGTCTTAAACGACTTTTTTTAATCTTTAAAGTGTGGGCCGTTTACGTCCCACGCGGCCTGAATGGAAAATCTTCAAAAATTGCCGTGGCACGGAACGTGTTAAAGATTCCCTTACAGAGCATCGTTCTTGGACTTTCCGACTATTGTGATTTTCGCTTGTGTATGTCGTTAAATACTTCCCGGTCACAATATATATACATTGTAACAAAAATGTTACTGCAGACTCCTCCCCGCCCCCTGGCTCGGGCTCCCACAGGCCTCGAGAATAGCGTTCATGTTGCATATTGATAATTGCGTATATTTAGTATGGTAATCACCGATGTTTAGTGTTTTAGGTACGGTATTTAGAGATAAGATCCCTCCCCTTCACCCTTCCCCCCCTATCACCATCCCCGTAGGGCACTGGCTCGAGGACCATCGTCGAGGACCAACAGTACCCACCATCACCGAGGACATCACCCTGGACCCGCTCCGAGAACACAGCATCCCTGGAAGGACCGCGAGAGTGGCTACGACGCCGAGGCAGCGGAAGGCAGGGATGGCATTGGCAGGGAGAACAGCTGATCGAGATGTCCGTGGGATGGATGCCCACCAACCCGACACCGTTACCACCAATATGCAGCCCCGGTGCAGTCCCGTCACACGGGCAGGAAAACGTCCCGTGTGACAGCGGCGGAGCCCTCTCCCTCCGAGACCGCGGACGTGCCCGGGAGAATTTTGACAGGCCTGGAGGCCGCCATGTTGACCGGCGCGCGCAGCCAACACGCGCGCCGGCAAAGCCAGCACCGTGCCGCCGCCACGAGGCCCTGGAAGGCCCGGCAACGCAGCCCCTTTGAAACGGACCAATGCCCTGCCATGCCGGAACTGCCAACCAATGCCAGAGCGCGTAGCCCTCTCAGCTGAGCAGCCACCACCAATCACCGAGGCCCTGGAGGCCCGCGAGGACCGTCCGACCGGAAAAGCTTCACTTCGAGCCAGGTTGTCGTCCAGGAGTGATGCCCACTGGCACACAACCCGATTGCGCACACGCCCAGTTGGACACAAATCATTGGACACAACACGATTGGACACAGTGTCCATTCCGCACAGCAAGATTGGACACAATGCCGATACGACACATTAGTTTTGGACACAGACCGTTTAGCATGCGATAACATTGGACACATTAGAACTGTGTCCAATCTTGTTGTGGCGAATTGGTTTCGTGTGCGATCTGGCTACGTAAGGACGGACCGTGAAATTGGACACAGATAGTTGTAGATAAATTTCAGATAATTCATTGGACACAAAGCTAGCTGCACAATAAGGTATATCGATGTAACCAGAACTCTGCAAGAAGTGAGGGAATGTGAACTGCTGTGGTACATTTATAATAAATTTATTATATATCTTCTAAAAATGCTCTTCCAATATTTGTAACTTTACAATGCGTTCGGGTCAAATAGGTAGCGATATTCGTCATCAGGAATAAATGAATTCTATGTTCAATGTTTCTTGTTAATGACTTGGTAATGCATTTTAATGAAATTTTTAATTATTATCTTAATTATAACATGATAATTTACACTAGCCAATGGGATTTATTCGTGAGTTGAAAGTCACACGTTTTGTAAAGAATACGACTATTGATGAATATTTTATAATAATGTTATAATGGGCCAGATTTTTACCCCGTAACCGTACAGAACAGTTATATGTCACAATACTATTTTTTCACTGATATTTGAATCCTTGATATTGCAGCTTTTTAATATGCATATTGTAAGGATGGCTAATAATGAGGACCGCTTGATTCTTAAGATACGTATTTTTCTTTTATTTTTCTTTATCAACGTTGAAAAACTCGCCCTTCCTCCGCGACACGTTTCCTCTCGATCCACACTTCTCGCTCGCGCTCTACTCTCCCGCTACTCTCTCGCTACTCGCTTATGCGCCGCCACTCTGCGCACCCTCGCTCACCCAGGGCCGGTTCACCGTAGGGCCCCCCGCGACGCACAGCACATCATATTTTTCACTGGCCCTTTCTCCGGTGCCACAATTCGGCCAACCTGACTGAAATCCGTCTCGGATTTAACTATTAAAGTTACAAAGGTATCTAAACTCTAGTTATAGTATGGAACAACAAAATTATGTCTATGCATACAAAAGCTAACTTATATCTACTCGGATTTGCTAGGACTTAGAGTACACCAAGGTCTGAGATTCGCAACCTCCCAGACTCCGTGATAGGGTTTCTGCGAATTCTGGAACCCTTCTACGTCACTCACAACGTATCTATTGTTTCTAAGCTTCTTAGCAATTTCGTAAGGTCCCTTAAATTTAGGAAGGATCTTCTTTGAAACACCTGGAGTCGTGTCGAAGTTTCGCAACATGACAAGATCACCGATTTCGTACTCGTGAGGTTCTTTCCGTTTTTTATCATAATGCGCTTTGTTATAGTATTGGGAGTGTTTGATCTTTTCCGCGGCGCATTCTCGAATTTTCTCCAAATTTACTCTTTCTTTCTCGCTTGTACTGTCTAGATACTCCTTCAAATCATCTATCTGCTTTCCTCGCTGACTAACTCCAAATAACAATATACTAGGCGTCTGACCGGTTGACTTACTGATGGTATTATTCACGGCGAACTCGATATCGGCTAGCACTTTATACCAATATTTTCCGGTTTTATCGTCTGACATCTTACCGAGCATTGGCGTGAGGACGCGATTGACTCGCTCAACTTGGCCATTGGCTTCGGGAGATGCAGTCGCGATCTTCACGTGCCTGATATGATTCTCGGTCATATAATCATCAAACTCTTGCGACGTAAAACAACTTCCTCGGTCAGAAACAATCATATTCGGTCGACTATAATTATCAAAATATTGCCTCAAACAACCTATCGCTTCCTTACTGGCCGTCGTCTTCGTGGCATACAATTTCACATACTTTGTAACCGCGTCTACAACAACGAATATATGGCGTTTTACCAGGTGCTTTTGATCGACAGGGCCCAAGTGATCGATGTGAATCGTGGAGAAGGGTACGTTTCCCTTCGGCACGAGATTTAAAAATCCTTCACTCTTACCACTAGTTGGTGAGTAAGAGATACACTTCAGGCAGTTCTTTATATGCACGTCGACTTTCTCTCGCAGTTTGGGAAACCAGTAATTCTGCATTATTACTTCGCTTGTCTTTTGAGTACCGAAATGGCCCATCTCGTCGTGGTACTTAAATATCACGTTGTTTTCCATTTGCTCCGGAACATAAAATAACAAACCCTTTTCATGTTTGCGATATATTACGCCGTTACTCATCTCGAAAAATTGGTCTTGTGCATGCTCTAACTTCTCACGGATTTCTACTATCTTCGGGTCTCGGCCTTGGCAAATAGTAAGATTCCATTCGAATGGATTATCCTCAATTACTCCTATCGTACGGCTCAACGCATCCACATGCTTCATCTTCGTACCTGGTCGGTGCTCCAACTCGTAGTCGTAGTGGAGCAGCGCCAGAGCCCACCTTGAGATTCTTGGGTTTATGTCTTTCTTATTTATGGTCATCGTGAGGGAGTTACAATCTGTCACTATCTTAAATTTGATACCCTGCAGATAAATTTTGAAACGCTCTAACGCATAAATGATCGCCAGGGTTTCCAGCTCGTAGCTGTGGTAATTTGCTTCGCTATCCGTCGTACGCTTAGAGAAATATAACACGGGGTGAAACTTGCCATCAGGCTTTCTCTGCATTAATGCCGCTCCAAACCCGATCTTACTAGCGTCACAATGCAACTCCGTTTCATCCGTCCGACTATACAGGCTCAATATCGGTGCTTCCACCAGTTTAGCTTTCAACCGCTCAAAAATTTCGAATTCTTCTTTCCCAAATCGGAACGTAGCGTTCACCTTAATCAGATCATAGAGAGGTTTTGCAATGACTGAGTAATTCTCGATAAATTTCCTAAAGTATGAACAGAGTCCCAGAAAACTGTGCAAATCCTTCGCGCTCGTCGGTACAGGAAATTTCGTTACCGCCTCAAGTCCACCGTTCGTTGGACGAATACCGTACTCTGATACAAGATATCCCAAATACTCTATTTCTGTTTGCAAAAACTTACACTTGTCCGCTCGCAATTCTAATTTGTTTTCAACCATGAGCTCAAACACTCGCTTAAGCGTCTCAAAATGGTGCTCAAGCGTTTCGGAGATAATCAAAATGTCATCCATGTATACGCATACATCACCCGACCTAATCAGATCAATCATGATCTCGTTTATGAACCGCTGAAATGTTGGAGGTGCTGTTTTAAGACCAAATGGCATTCTGAGCCACTCATACTGCCCCAGCGGAGTTACAAATGACGTATACTTTATCGATGCCTCTGCAACTCTTACGTGATAAAACCCATCTTTTAAATCGATCAAACTGAAGTATTTCTTCTTTCCTAACATTTCTAGCTGATCTTCGATAAGTGGAAGAGGGTAATTGTCCCTTGCCGTCGCTTTGTTTAGGACCCTAAAATCAACACACATTCGCAATTGACCATTTTTCTTAGTAACAAGAACGATAGGAGATGCGTACTCCGAGCTACTCGTACGAATAAACACTTTTTCTAACAGTCCATCTAAATTCGACTGCAGTTTATCGCGCTCGTCATAGGACAATCTTCTTGGGGTACAGTGAAACGGTTTTGGGTCATGCAAGGTAAGTTTCAATTCCGTTTTCACCCTCGGTTCTATCGGTCGCACCGGCTCCTGATAGCCCTTTACGTAGAGATCGCGAAATCTACTTTGAGCCTCGTAATTGATCTCGGGATTAATGTTTAACAAGTTGATCGGCTCTGTCTGTACCGCGTGTACATTAATACAAAGTATCTCATTAATGGCGTCTTCTATTCGTTCGGGTTTCGTTAACTTTATACCAAACATCCTCAAACCTTCACGACCAAGTACTACGGAGACAGACATTGTGCTATTTCCTACTATATACAAAGGTACGCCCTCTCTCGTAGCTCCGTCTATCGTTACTTTAGCCTTTACCTTACCGAGGACTTTCAAAGGGGATTGGTTCACCTTGAAATATGGTCCGTCTGACTAATTCACGCGCTCTACCAAGTCTTCGTCTATAAATTGTTCTTTTATAAAATTGATAGGACTCCCTGTATCGAGTAACGTCATCGCTTTAAATGCAATAGGCGAGCCTTTACCACCTACTTCGTACTCGACATTGTCTCTGTGTTCGTCGTCTTCTTGGGTCGTTGTGCATAGATTCACTTCTGGCGGTGCTCTCTTCGGACAATCTTTGGCCAAGTGACCAGGCTCATTACAATTGTAACAAACACCCCTGATCTTCTTCGGCTGAGTGCAGTCCGTTGCTTTATGTCCAGCGCCGTTACAATTATAGCACTTGAACGCTCTCCGAGTTCCTTCTTCCTTCTGCTGCTTTTCAGTCGTCGTCGACTCCGGTTTTCCTGTTGAGGTCATTGAAGGGTGGTGCTTTGAACGAGCTCTCGTTTCTGGCCGTAAAGTTATCTTCTTAAACGAGTCGAGTAGTTCTGCAGTGCAACCAAATGACATCATTCGTGCTTGGTTCCGGAGATGCGGATCTGTTATACCGTCGACAAAGTAGTCTATCAATTCTTCTGCTGCCACTGGCACTCTATTTGAGAGTATCAGCTTGTCGTGGTAATAATCTCCGAAACATTCATTATTTTGCCACGTTCTCGCTTCGAACACTTTTCTTCGTTCTAATTTGCTCGGACGATTATCAAACATTTTCCTCATATCCTCAAGTAATGTTAGTATACTCATCCCGATGTGATTCGGGTTTGAATGAAACCAGCTTGCCGCTTTACCCTTTAACCTCGAACCCAGTAAAATTCTCGCGTGATTGTCATCAAGTTCGTACGTTGTGATGAGTAACTGAATCTGTTTTTCCCACTCCGAAAAATCGCGATTCGTACCGTTAAAGTCACACAACAAATCACTCACTGCCTTGATGTTCACGTTTGACCGTTGACCCGACGTATTCGCTTGAGGCTGCGGCGACCCTCTCGCCATCTGATTTTCACGTTGCACTAACTGTAGTTCGCGTCGAAGCAACTCGTTCTCTCTATGCATCAGTTCTATTTCACGACGTGTAACTTCATCTAAATTTCCTAGACTCACCCCTTGACGTTTTTCCCGCTCGTTCGCTATCAGTGTTGGGGAACCGGGTAGCCGCTGATCTCCTTCGCCCCTTCCTCGTGAAATCAGCTGATCTTCATGAGCCTCCGCTCCTTCCACAGCAGCACCATCCGCTAGCTCTTGTTCGTTGATATAGTTTTGTTCTTGACCAGCACAAGGGTCGATTTCGTTGCCACCTTCCGCGTTTCTGCCTTGCAGCCTCTCAACATTCCGCTCTCTGGCATGCATCACTTCCGCCATCCATCCACCTGTTGGATCATAGTCCATCATCCGAGTAAACAATTCTATCTTTAACCCACTTGCCGAAAGACCCCTTTCGATAAGCAGTTCTTTCAGCACCGCTACCGTGAAGTCGTTTACTCCCAGCATCTTCGTCTCTTAATGTTTATTCGTGAATCAAGATGGCTGCCAACAGCTGAGTTTCGCCAAACACCCGCTTGGTGGCGCGGTGACACTCTTCGTACTTCGTACACCGCCGCTACCGTAGTTAGCGCCACTCTCGACACGATTTCCGTTACGCTAGCTACTCGCTTCCGCCCGCCAAAACACCAAAGATGGCGCGCGAAACAATGGCGTCGTTATTTAGCGGAACCGTCTGTTCTCGCTCCTACTATCGCTTACATGCAGTAACAGTCCCGATGCATTCAGCGAAATTCAACTTCACACACAGTGACTAGTTTTTGTCTATAGTTCAGGTCCACCGTTACACTGTTTCGGTAGATACGCGGCGCTTGCACACAGCGGGTCGCGCACACGTATTACAAAATGGCAATTACACGCCAACTCTGCGCTTGCGACTGAGATAAAACCACTCAATGTGACCGACACGCACAAAATAGCTCTTCGTTCGCCCGTCTTCTCGCGACTGTACTCCAGGCACACAGCTAGTACTCACGACAACGGATATTCACTATTTCGCGTATGTCGCATACACACACTTCTTGTCTCTAACTATTTCAGAAACACGTACTTTCAAGCCTCGATCCCACTACTGAGATTGTAAGGATGGCTAATAATGAGGACCGCTTTATTCTTAAGATACGTATTTTTCTTTTATTTTTCTTTATCAACGTTACAAAACTCGCCCTTCCTCCGCGACACGTTTCCTCTCGATCCACACTTCTCGCTCGCGCTCTACTCTCCCGCTACTCTCTCGCTACTCGCTTATGCGCCGCCACTCTGCGCACCCTCGCTCACCCAGGACCGGTTCACCGTAGGGCCCCGCGCGACGCACAGCACATCATATTTTTCACTGGCCCTTTCTCCGGTGCCACAATATATGTATTTAAATGCTGTTGGGATAAACTTATGAGCGTTCACTTCCCTATAATCTAGCATGTAACATTTCTATAATATCTTCAACATTATTTCAGAAAAGTACGTAAGAACCTGTTCCATTGATCTCGTATGTATAATATTTGTGCAGCTAGCTTTGTGTCCAATGAATTATCTGAAATTTATCTACAACTATCTGTGTCCAATTTCACGGTCCGTCCTTACGTAGCCAGATCGCACACGAAACCAATTCGCCACAACAAGATTGGACACAGTTCTAATGTGTCCAATGTTATCGCATGCTAAACGGTCTGTGTCCAAAACTAATGTGTCGTATCGGCATTGTGTCCAATCTTGCTGTGCGGAATGGACACTGTGTCCAATCGTGTTGTGTCCAATGATTTGTGTCCAACTGGGCGTGTGCGCAATCGGGTTGTGTGCCAGTGGGTACCCCCCGTCGTCCAGGATAGAGAGTGAAAAGTGCGAAAGAAAGAAGCGAGTATAGTAGAGAGCGAGTAGAGAGTGAAAAGTGCGAAAGAAAGAAGCGAGTATAGTAGAGAGCGAGTGAAGAGTGCAAGGAGTGAGGGTTGGGAAATAAAGAGTGCCAGGAGTCAAGCGAGCGAGTGGGACAGGAGCGAGGAGCCCTCCCCATTTGGATTATAGTGTGAGGATATTTGCGTGAGTAAAGCGTGATTGGATTTCCCTATTTTCCACCCCCCCTCCCCCTTAGCACCCCCCCTTTTTCCCCACTAGTTGCGTAGTAGCCTTCGTAAGTCCCTTCAGGACAATTGCGAGCCGGCCCACGTGGCCCAGCATTGTGCGTAGTTCTTTCGTATTTCCGACAGGCCTTCCGCCCTTACACTCGAGGCCCGTGGTATATTGCGTGCGCCCTAGCTTTAGTATTTCTGCGTCCCTTTTGAAACCCTTCGTGCCCTTCCTTTTCCAGCACCTGCCTCTTCGCATACCATAACCGAGGTAATTTTGCAAGTAGCCATTTTACGTTCGGGAACCTTCCTCCCTGAGATCCCCTCACCTCTCCCGCCGCTAGCCCTGTCAATCCCCAGAAGTAAACAAACGAGGACCTCTCGGGGTCACTCGTCGGTGCTACGCCGGATAAGTAGCTGGCGCCCAGAAACCTTCCCCTCCACTCCCTCCGCCCCCTTCTCTCCCCGAGTCCCGTTAAATCCCCGCGAGCACCCGCGTGCTTATTTTGCTTACTTGTTCTAGTCTAAGTATTATAAGTCTGATTATATTTTCTTTTCTATCATTGGTTTCTTTCATTTCCTGTTCTCTTTGTAACGGCATTTCGATTAATTATATTCTTTCTTATTCTACCCCGAGTTCCCCTTTCTTTTTGCATTCCCCTTCCCCCGTGTACTGCGATAGCTGTATTTGCGAGACCCTGGGCCATTTTCGTGGTTCAGTACGTCACAACATATAAGTGTTTACGAATTTCCAGAAATATCCTAACACTCCTGTGAATTTATTTAAGGTATCCTGATACAGTCCAGAAAGTGATCCTGCTTCATCTCCTTCTGCAATTCACTAAGAAGTTTTAGAAGTACTTAAAAGTGTTCTATTTTGGATGCGCAAGATTGATTCTACTGTTACTATGGTTCATCCAATGACAAAAAGTAATTTGTTCATACTCATTTTTTTGCTATAAAAACATTTCAATTAATTGAGTTTTAAATATTTTACAGTATTGTATTGCAGAATTGCAGTCGTGATTATTACTTGGAAATTATATCAAAACTGTGAATGTTTTAAACTTCACATTGTTTTAATTGCAATCTGTTGTGAAAATAAGTCTTAACTAATATTACATTTTAAAATATAATATTACATTTTAAAATATTTTAAAAACCTAACTTATTACTATGCGAACTATCAGTGTGCACTTATGTGAATCGGGTCACGGTCACATGTCCCTAGCTGTCATTTCTTGAAGAAGCCACACTGCCGTGTCGACCGTTGCGACCAACTTCTGCTGGTGCGTTTCTACTGACTAACTCTGTATATAATACTCCGTGACAATAACATATCAAATATTGAAGAAAGGGTAAAAATAGAATAGGGTACACGTACCATTTATGGCCACTGTACTATTTGTGGCCACTTTCTCTTTTAATGCTAAATATTAAGATTTACTATATTAAAAGCATACTGTAAGGATACCGTAGTGAAATAAGAATTCGATCGGCAACACTTTTTGTCGCTTGTGACTCACTTCATAGCGACGCAGCAGATTTACACGACGAAATATCTAGCACTTTGGTGATTCTGACTAAACCTTACGAAAAACGATTAGAAAATTTTTGGTAAGTAACCTTTAATATTCACTTATTTTAGCTAATTCTGAACACAATCATGTATAGATTATAAAATGTGGTTTGTTTGCTCGATTATAATGTAAATTTGTGAGAATAGCCTTACATATACTGTGAATACGACATGGCCAATAACAGGACAGCGAAAGTATCATTGTGCCATTTGTGGCCACCCCGTGGCCACATATGGTGCCCACTATTTCCATTTTTGGCCACTCTTGTTCTGAGCGTTAGTTTTCGATTGAATATTATTCAATATTAATGTAATAGCTATATTATTATGAAACTAGATAAATATAAAACTATATAGGAATATATTGTTATAATTTTTTATTGATTCTAAGTTATTTATTATTCTTGTAGGCGGGTATGGGCCGAATCAAGAAAGATACAAAGGGGAAACGTGACAACAAAGAAAACGAAAAGTTGAAAAGAAAATTTTTCAACTATCGTGAAGAAGATGTTCGATCGGCACTGAAGGCTATACGAGATGGAACGCCGATTAGCACGGCGAGCAAAATATATAAAGTGCCTCGGACTACATTACGCAATAAGCTATCCGGAAGAGCGCCAGAAACGTCGGGACGCGTTGGGCGAAAAGCGATGCTTGGACGCGATATTGAAGAGAGATTGGCACAGTGGCTTTTACAGACGAGTAAAATGGGATTCCCTGTAAATAAGGACTCGCTGTCGTATTCAGTTAAGAAGCTCCTAGAGACGGAACACCTGCCTAACCCCTTCATAGACAACCTCCCTGGAAGGAAGTGGTTTGAAGCATTCCTCCGACGTCATCCACGAGTTACGCAAAAAAAAGCGGAGCATCTCTCCAAAGCTCGAGCTATTCTGACCAAAAAACGTATTCGACTTTGGTTCGCAGATATAAGGGATCAGCTCGGGGAGAAACTCGAAATACTTCAAGATCCTCGACGGGTGTTTAATATGGATGAAACGGCGGTTTATCTGTCGCCAAAGGGTAGTCTCGTGCTAGCAGAAAAAGGCAAATCGGTGTATGACGTTATTACTAACGATAAAGAAAATATTACGACGCTGTTCACTGTCAATGCTGCTGGAGAATTCGCACCGCCACTAACAGTCTACAAATATATACGTCTACCGACGGCCTGTATCGAATCAGCACCTGTAAATTGGGGAATCGGGAAAACTGAGAATGGCTGGATGACAAACGAGTCGTTCTACGAATACTTTACAAACGTTTTTCATCCTTTTCTCGTTGAAAGTGAGATTCCACTGCCTGTCGTAGTGTTCTTGGACGGTCATGTTTCCCACCTGTCTCTGCAACTCAGTGTGTTCTGCAAGGAAAATCAGATCGAAATATGCTGTTTTCCATCTCATGCAACCCATATTCTACAGCCGCTTGACGTCGCTGTTTTCTTTCCTCTTAAACAAAAGTTGAAAACCCTTGTTAGAAATTGGCGAAACGGGCATGATGGTGAAGATCTTCAGAAACATCAAGTACTGTTACGTCGCAGGCTCGTCTGTGACCATTCCTTTCACCCACGGTCTCGTCCTTCCCAGTATCCGTCATCCCTTAAGCACTTGAAAAGTCAATCCTTAACCTCGGCACATTGACAATCTGCAGGTACTCCCTTCGCAAGACCCTTCCCATGTGCACTATATCCAAGTTTTCACAGTCCAAACTAGCATTTACTAATTTATGTGTCTCCATCCCCAGTCCTTTTCACTTTGTTTCCTAGCCATATGCAGACTCTCTTCCCTTTTTGTTCAAGACAGAAGAGGCAGTCGTGCTCTAACGCAACAACCGATCACACGTACCATTGCTCTGTTCATTACAAAGACATCTATCAATATATTTCATCTTTTACGTGCAGTTACTGATACTTATTAAAATACCTGCCTTCTTTAATTAGCAGCGTCAGGAGTTCACCAGCACGTTCGTCGAATCTTTCCAATTTAGAACATAGAACGTCGTGAACAAGTACCTTCATTACTGTCACGCGTCATAAATGAACACGACTTTACTGCCACTATAAAGAACGGCTTCAAGACGTGCGGGTTGTACCCGTTTGATGATAATGCAGTTAATTATACGAAATGCGTTAAGGGGTAACACCACTCTAGGATTTTCAAAAATTCGATTTTTTTTTTGCTTAAAGTATACTTAAGGACTTTAAAAAACATATCCAATTGGTTTTATATTGAATTTCAATGTGGAAGGGGTCTAATTTTTAAATCTGCCGCAACGCCTAGGAGCGCGCCGACGGCTGAATCAGCCGCCACGGCGCACAGTGGGCTGGGAAAGCGAAAAAGTGGGATAAATTTTTATTCCACTGGAAAATATGGTAATAATTTTTTTTTTCGGTAATATTACAGTTCTTGTGATTAACTATTAATATCCGTTTCCCTCGAATACCTTACATTAGATTAAAAAATAGTAGGAAATGGTATAAAATCCGTAAAAAAAATCTCATAGAAAATGAACTATAATTGTTTTTATTATTATTATTTGTGAAATGCTTTTCTGTTTTTTAATTACGAATGCTGATTTAACCATGCCTTTTTTGGGAAATTGTATATATAAATAAAGAAAAAAATGTATTTTTTATTTTTATCAACTATATATGGTTAAATCTCCATGTTTAACACTACACTGTACTTTTATGCCTTTAAAATGCAGTTTTAACTATTTAATTTTGATTAGAAATAAAAATTACATTTTTTTTCATTTCTACGGATAATATTCTAAAAAAGTCGCTTACTAATTTGTTGTAAACATTCTTATTTTGGAAATAAAAATTACTAAAGAAGTGCATAACCTTTTAAAAATCGCAAAAACTGCGATAAAAAAAAAAATCGAAAAACTGGTTACTTTTATACTCCGATCCTTTATTATCTATGTTAAGAAAACTTCCGAAAACCAAAGAACAACCCTTTACAAAAGAAATGAAATCACTTTTGATTTTTGATGATGAAAATGACAGTAGTTCAAATGACGAATCTATCCAGAATGATAATAACGAAGATAACTGTGAGAACGAGGGTGATGAAAATGAATATTTGTTTCTTGAAGAAACTCATTAAGTCTAACTTTCATTTACAATTATTATTATCACATTATTCTTGTTTTTTTGTTGTTTATTTTTATTTATCTGTTATAACAGAATTGAAATAAAAAACGTATTATGTATACGTTAAAATTTTTTGAAAATCGCATGTTTGATATACCATTCCCCAAAGAGGCGTGTTTAAATCAGCATTATCAATTAAAAACCGAAAAAGCATTTCACAAATAGTGCATTTTCTATAATTTTTTTTTTCCGGATTTTATACCATTTCCTACTATTTTTTAATCTAATGTAAGGTATTCGAGGGAAACGGATATTAATAGTTAATCACAAGAACTGTAATATTACCGAAAAAAAAAATTATTACCATATTTTCCAGTGGAATAAAAATTTATCCCACTTTTTCGCTTTCCCAGCCCACTGTGCGGCGCGCTCTGATTTATCGACCTTTAAACTTTAAACGCGTTTTTCTCGAAACTGTTTTTTTTCAAATCGGGCGTACTCGTAGCTTCAAAACT
The DNA here is from genome assembly GCA_963971525.1 of Cephus spinipes. Classification (NCBI taxonomy): domain Eukaryota; kingdom Metazoa; phylum Arthropoda; class Insecta; order Hymenoptera; family Cephidae; genus Cephus; species Cephus spinipes. Next base: position 20,604,038 of record OZ020574.1, read on the forward strand.
ATTGCTCGGATCGACTTCAAATTTTTACAGTAGCTATATACAGGGTCCGCCAGAACTACCTGACCCGGTGGGTATGGCGGTGTTCGGGAGGCTTCACTGATCACGAATATGACATTCCTTTTGTCCGGAAGGTCATAGTTTTTAAATGGGAGCAGGTCAAAGTTGACCAATCAGAGGGAGGCGTCAAGAGAAACGTAGGCACCTGCGAACTCTGAGTTTTCTTCCCTCGCTTTTGTTTCTCGGTGGCTTCGGGCAGGATCACGTCAGCCGAAGACATGCCTATTGGAAACAAGAAACAAGCCACCGAGAAACAAAAGCGAGGGAAGAAAACTCAGAGTTCGTAGGTGCCTACGTTTCTCTTGACGCCTCGTTCTGTTTGGTCATCTTTGACCTGCTCCTATTTAAAAACTATGACCTTCCGGACAAAAGGAAGGTCATATTCGTGATCAGTGAAGCCTCCCGAACACCGCCATACCCACCGGGTCAGGTAGTTCTGGCGGACCCTGTATATATTCTCCTCCGAAGTACGTAGCCGTTTTTTGATATTTTGAAAATTACTTGTTTTATTAACAATTTACTGCTCTTTTTTTAGTCGAAAATTCATACTTTTTGTTCAGATATGCACAGTTTCTACAAAAATTGAAAGAAAAGAAAAATCCTACGTACTTCGGAAGCTATTAGTATGTAGTTTCAAAAAAATTTTGGATTTTTGTTCCGGCTCTCACGGTTGCCGAGGAATGAGTACGCCCGTGGAGCGTCTTCAAAAAAACCTTGTATCGGAGATCCGCTGTGGCGCCGCCATTTTGCATGAAATCGATCATAAAAAAATTTTTTTTTATACTTTAATATATGTTGAATAAACCCTGTAAATTTCAATACAATCCCTTTTCCCATAATCCCATGAAAAATCCGCAAAATTACACCTTTTTTTCGGCCTCTAGAGTGGTGTTACCCCTTAAGGAAAACAAAAAATCCGACGGCGATAATGCACAATCAGAAAGGGCTGAATCCGATCGATCTCATCTCACGCATCGCTATTATGTAGAGAGTAAAATCGATCCTGAATTACTACGACGATTTGAGAAAAAGAGAGCCATCAATGAAACTTGGGATGCTGATGACAGGAACGCTGCTCTGTACGAACTCTGGTTGAAGATTATCGAGGATGAAAAACAAGAGTCTGTGAACCTTGGAGCACTTGATGCTTCTTCACAGTCGACCTCAATAGAAGCTTCTGAGTTAACGATAGTCGAAGAAATCTCTGTACAAAATGTTTTGGAAATTCCATTTCCAGATTTTGCGTCGTCCGACATACCCTCTAGTAAGTATAGGAGAGAAACGAATTAAACCATAGTTTTGCTAACAGAAACCGGAAACATCAGTCAGATACATATAGGTACCTAGGTATATTCAATTAAGGTAAACCGATTCGCTGATTTGCAGGTGACGTAATGAAATTTATACACTTTTTTTATCACTGGAATGTTATTCTTTAAAAGGAAATCTATTTTTGATATGTTTTTCTATTATTACGATTTTTTACTCTTTCTGTTACTATTCTATTTTTTTTAAATTTACAGTCATGTCAATGAGGCATTGTTTAAAGTTTTTGAACTCAAATTATTGTATTGTCTGCTCTCCTTTTTTTCTTTGACTATTATATTCCTGACAAGATTCGAAATTATAAGTTGACATGTTATTGGATTTTTTCGTTATGATAGGCGAGCATCCTGAATTCATGCAACTCGATTATCCCGAAGGGTATTCCGACATTCCTGTGATTCCTAAATCCAATGATACAGGATCCAATAATTCCTATACCCTTGTCCAAAATGAGACTTCGGATAATGGAGAGCGCATTTTCTAACGAATGAAAAGATCTCAAATCAAATGCCACAGATCGAAAATGTTAATACTGCTAGCATCCAAGTCAGCACAGATCCGCTTCCTGGTGTGAATGTTGTCACTGAGTCGGTTTTTCCGAATATTGTGGTTCGCAAAAAATCGATTGATGAAATTTTGGACACGATACTTCTTTGGCCGAAGAAGCAAACGACGAAATCGAAGAAATCGAAGCAAGATCAACCGAACGAACATACACCTTCGGTGATAACGTCGGATAAATGGATCGAGATAATGCAGGCCAAGGAAAAAGCAAAGAACGACGAAGAGGAAAGGAAACGAATTAGAAAAGAAGAGTAGTGAGGATGGAACTAATCAAGAAGATTAAAGTCGAGAAATTAGAGGAAAGACGACGAAAAAAAGCAAACACTGCAAAAACAAAATTTAATAAAAAGAGAAAATAAACGTGGCCTATCATCGACGTTATATGGTCTTCTATCAGAATATAATTTATGTTGTATTATCGACAGTTATATATTTTCTATTGGTATAGATTATTTGTTGCATAAAATGCATTCATGATTTGAATAAAACATTTCTTTAATAGAATTGCATGTGTTATCTGCTTTATAAGCTTTCTAATAATTATTTTCGTTTCGAGTGGCCACAAATAGCACTATGACTGGCCAAAAATGGTACATCAATGGCCACTAACGGTGAAATGAGGAGTTCGCTTATTATGTAACGTTCCCTCGATTAATTATAATGTAAATAAACTTTCATTCATAATGATCCAATTTCCTGCACCCTTCGGATGACATCGATCAACTGTTTACGTGCTCATATGGATTTATTTCCAACTTATTTTAAAATGAACAGTAGGGTATCGCTTAAAGTGACCACAAATGGTACGTCTACCTTACATACTATATGAAATAACTACTGAATTAGTATAGGAAAATGGTTATATGTTAAGAAACGAAGCAGGTATGCATTTCGTTTAGCGCTTGTCTCCAAACGCTTTTCTTTGTCTAATCTATTTTTATATAGGATATAAACATCTATAAGGACGAAGGTTAACCATTTAGTGAACACAAAATTATCAGTTACTACATTTCAATGCTACAGTTGCAAATTGTTAACTCAACTATTAATGTCTCATTCGTATAGATTACATACGTATAGAATTTATATTAATTTTTCTATTGCATCTTGATTCTAGTCCGCTGCCAAACGGTATATCCTTAAAGTCAGGACCAATCCACCTATTTATGCTAACATCCCAATAAAAAAGTTTGGTGAATTGGATGGGCCCCAGTTAAAATAACACAGAATTTTGCATACAAATCACCTAGATCCTTTTATAAAATCGCAAAGGGCAAACAGCAAATTTGGAAGTGATGATCTTGCAGTGGTAATCGGAACCCGCAAAAATAAGTAAATGTGCATCATTTACGAAACCACATATCCTGCTTGTATGCGGGATAGTGAAAGCACTTCTCCTGTGTATTAGTCTTACACGCAGCTGAAGTTACTCCAACGTCAACTCATGCTTTGGAGTATGGACCTCGCTGAAAGATTCATGCCTCGTCTAAGAATATACCTACTCATGGCTACACGGGTGTTCTTGTTAGCCATGTATTCAGTTCAATGCACGAGCTTGAATACGAAATTGTGCATGATAACTTCACCATGACAATTGACAATTCCCCCTAAAAAATTATGTCACGTGCTCAAATTTTGAAGAGCAACGTTGTAAATGTCACATAACAAATCTTATGACGCACGTCATATAAAACATCTCTTAGTTCTATCCTAGTGCTTGACGATAACACGTTTGAAGCCATACCCGCCCAGTTCTTACTTTTGCTGTACGATATCCTGCAAAATCAAATAACACATTGCTGAAATGCATTAACCCTTACTCGTGGTAGTATCAATTCGTTGAAAACTAAGAATCGTGGAATTGTCGGCTACCCCCCTAACGAGGTTGTTGGATAGGAGAAGTAAAGAACAATTGATTGGCTTTCTGCGTCTGTTGCTCTTTGATCGTCAAGTAAATAAAAGTTTTAAACACGAAAGACCTATCTGTACAGCTTTTGTATACTTTTTCTGCAGATAACCGAATTTTTATTTCGCTTTCAAGCTTGGTCCAGTTTTGAAATGCCAAGTCTTAGTATGCCAAAATTGGGCAAAGCTTGGGTCAAGCCTTTAGAACCAAGTTGAACTCCCAAACTTGAGCCAAACTGCAGCCAAGTCTTGGGAACCCGTGCCTTCAAATCCCAAGTTTGGAGCAAACTCTATTGTTTTGATACTTTACATAATTAAGCTCGTCACCTACCAAAATACACCCGAGCAGAAACTTCGTCAGGCATACTTGCTATACTCTCAGGGTCTGATCAGGTATTTGTAAGGGACAACTTAACAAGCATACCTGATGTTACTCCGATCAGAGCTTGACAGAGTTTATGTAAGGAATGCCTGCTGGAACAATGAAAACCTTGTTCAATATCGTCCTTATTAGGCTCGAATATGTTTTGCATTATACGTAATATTACGTGAACAATCAATTTTACTACATTATTAGATAATTTGTTTAAGCGGAATGACAATCCGAATAAAATTACAACCCATAACTATTATATATACGACTGAAGTTAATAACCGAATAGGTATGTTGGCAGTCCATCGAATTTCAGAGTACCGAGATTAAGTCCCTCCTTCAACGTCAAACATTTATTTTCGTAAATATAACTTTTCTCAGACTTAATCTGTGCTATTTGATCGAGTGTGTCTGTAAGTTGAATGTAAATGCAGTTAAATTAGTGAAAATATGTTAATGTTTTTGACGCTGGAATACATTGGCATCCACCCAGTACGGGCATAACGATCCATTACTGGGACATTTACTTTAAAGTCGTTTATAAAGCCTAAGTACCGTTCATCCCACTTTGATAGATAAATAATACAACTGTATAAAAGGATTGCTTTTTTTTGTTATCCCTTTGTATTAAAAGTGACTGAACAGTAGTATATCCCTGTTTCAAATAAAAGCAGAAAAACTTTCATGGTTGAAAATCCAAATATTATGGGTGCTAACACCCGTATGTGTACTCAAAAACAATTATAACATTTGAAAAATAATTTACCATAAGTATAGGTAGAGTTGCTGCAAATGAAGAATATGTGATATGAGAATACAGTTTGAGCGATCATAGAAGATATTATATCTTGCTTAATTGTTTATAATTCACGATCCTGAGACAGGGGTTGGTCCTTAATCTCAGGCAGAGATTTTCTTTTATTGCCAATAATGACCGATGGCAACAAATTAGATCAGTATGAATTGGTAGCACTGTATATTCTATCTTGGCCCAATATTGATAAAACGATTAGTACAGTCTGGTATAGTATACGTAAGCAAAACTATATTTTGTGTTTAATCAATGATTAGATAACCATTAGCAGTATATTGGCGCTAACTTGAACCCAAACTATGATCAATAGTGCTAGATCAATTGTTTTTACTTAAAATTCAGTGTTTGTCTAATCAAACGGATATGATTGGCCTGAGCATAAGACAAATGTTGTTACGTAAAAAAATATATACCACAAGGTAATCATTGGTACAAGGAGTTACTATTAGCCCACCTGTATGATATGTACACGAACCTTTAAACTTCGAAAACTATTACCTGGATCTTTCAGACTCTGAGAACTATGGTAAAGAAATTGAGGTTCAGATCTGAACTTTCAAAACTATGGACTACCAACTCTTACACATCGAAAACTATGTCATGGACTTCTTAGGCTCCGAACACTATTACGGCGAACTCTTTCAGATTTCAGAAATTATGACAACAAGCTCCTGGACTCCGAAAACAATGACGCGGATCACCTAGACTGTCAAATCTATGACGAGGAATTCCCGAACTCAGTATTTGGCTATTCTTGAATGCTATACTGTGGCTATGCCTATGCTAGATTTTGGTCATGCGCGAAGAGAAGTGAATAAAATGAGAGATGTGAATTATCGGCTATGATAAGATAATGGATTTGAGGAAAAGTATCCTGTCAAGAAGTCGACCCAGCAGCCAGATGAAGAAGAAAATAATCATGGCCACTAGTCTGGTTTGCAGTGAGTCAGAGTAGTAAGTCCCATTGTGCAACAAAGTTTTCGTCACTAACAAATTCAGTAAAAATTACCTTTGAAACGGTAATGATTATTATCTTATAAATAATGTGTACTATTTCAGTCTGTTGATCAGTCATTTTCTATGCTACCTAGAATTCGCTGCTAACCAAACTAGAAGTCATAATTAGGTACCACTCTTGTTTTTCGTGTTTTAAGGAAGCATGCCCGTAATACGCGATAGTCTCATTGGTTATATACACTGCCGTAGGAAAGTTTCTGGACAAGACTACACGGAGAGAAGGATCTGGTACAAAGTACCGACTATCGGGTAGAAAGTAACATAAAATTCTCGTACATGGAGACTGTAGCGACATTCTGGCAAATATTATTCTAAAAGAAAAGAAATTTTACTAAATAATATAGTAATTTTTGTTATCACAGATGTTCCCCATGACCTTTAATAGTTTTTATATGAAAACTGATACTTTTTACTATAAAATATGGTAAGCGGTGACACGCTGCTGCCGTGAATTGACGCCCGCGACTCTGCGATTTTGGTCGGCATATGAGAGGTGTTGTCGTGTGCGGCGTTTTGGCCTTCTTTGCTTTTTATCGTTTTTAACAATTTATAGAAATTCTATCTATGAATGTAAGTATTAACAATAATATCATATTGTATAATATCAAAATTTAACACGAGATTAAGTATTATACCGATAAGTATTGACATTTGAAAATTCTAACCTCTTAACCACGAAACACGCCGTTAATTACTATTTCAGAGAAAACATTTGTTTGAATGGGACACTATACTTGTTTCCTCTCGAATAGAAATGAGCTCATAAAATGCTTAATTGTTTGTCTACATTGTCTACGGGAAGGGACAAAAAATTATGTTACGGAAAAATTACTATTTTGGATCGGTAAAAATTCTTATGGTACTTGCAAGACTTCCAATATGTCCGCTGGTAGCGCTGCTGTACCATGCTACCTTGGTAGATTTTACTTTCATGGCTTAGCAACTTCTATCAGATTCTTCTCTCCGTGTATAAGTTGGGAAAAATTGAATGAAAACGCATAAACGCTTGAGGTATGTTTTGGGTTGTACAGTGCAAAGAGGAGTGACCTATACGTTGTTCTATAGACAAATGTTAAATATAATTTAGTTGAATGCTGCCCGAGAAAAATGCGCGCAAGTTTTGAGTGCAGTTATAGGCTTTGTCCGGAAACTTTTCGACGGCAGTCTACACCTAGGAATATTTCTGAGTAATCAACTGCAGATTTACCGCAGATTTCATAATTTTGACTATGCATCGAAATTTTCATTTTCCCGATTAAATTAATGTTTTAAGTTAGTAAAAAGTCCAGAATGTGAAAACAAAACCGATTGTTAATTAAATGAGGGGAAATTCGAGAAAAAAAACTTGTTCCTTTTGGGCTTTTTTCAAGAGCTGAAATCTGTCTTTGCACACAAGATAGATTTTTGTCGAAAAGTTTGCTATTACCTAAAATATATGTTCATAATTTCTAAATTTTACAATTTTCCTTGTACACTGAAACCTAGTTTAAGGGATCATCACAGTGTAAAATTTTCAAAAAATCGATTTTTTTTTTTTTTCATTATCCGATAGTGTACACGGTTATAAACATTATGTCCAATGTTTATGTCGAAATTCGAATTATTTCGGTCGCTACAGCCTTTCTCAGAAAAAGAGAAAGGGTCAGACCTGGCGCACTCCGAACTTTAAACGCATTTTTCTCGGAATGGTGTTTTTCAAAACGGTGGCCACTCTCAATGGAAGAATTTTCAAGCTATCCATTTGAAATTTTAACAGAACATTCTTCACGTCATTTTTTATGTTGCTATGGAAGCTTTTTTATTTTTTTTTGAAATCTTCCTATTTTTTTTACGAAAAACTGTCGAAAAAAAGGCTAAATTTTATGTTTTGTTCAAACGGACACCATTTTTTCAAATTTCACTAAAAACAAAAAAGCCTCCATAGGAGCATAGCGGCTTTCCTACAGATATATAAACCATTTGAAATTTTTGTTTGAGGAAAAATTTGCGCCCGCAATCATGGCCACCATGGGACACCATTTTTTTCTATTCAATTTTCCACAAATGAAAACAACGTTAAACAATACATAAACAAACTTTTAAAAAATCATTTTTCTTTATACCATGGTCGAAAGTGCATGATTGACGCATCGATTTCAGTGCAGAAAGCATTGGATTTTTGCTGTGCTCCGATAGGGGTCTACACAGCAAAGATCCAAGGCTTTCTGCACTGAAATCGATGCATCGATCATGTATTTTCAACCATGGTATAAAGAAAAATAGTATACACCACACGGGCAGTAAACTGAGCACCCGAAACTGCTCGATAGAAAACTCAGTGCCGAAAACTCAGTTTTCTGCCCTTGTAGTGTAATATACTATTGTATACTTCATAGGTGCTTCAATTTGTAAAAAACAAATTAGACCGATTACTTTATTCTATCCACCTAAAAAAAAAATTGCGAAAATCGGCTATTTTTCGGGCGGTCACACTGTGATGATCCCTTAAGTTGACTCGTCAGAAACGTAAACATCTCGATTACGTTGACTCAGGAGGGGATCCCACCACTGCGCGGTTCCCCTCTTGCGATTATTGTGATTGGCTGATGCGCGTCACTATACAATTGCATTCTCCCTCCCTCATTACTCGGGGCAGCTGCTTGAGAATTACGTGGGGGCGCGGGAGTCAACATAAACGAAAGGTATCACGTAAACTTAAACGCGAGTAACCTTTTCTGAGAGTCAACTTAAACGAGATTTCAGTGTATTAATAAGCATTAAAAATATCTGGAATAAAAAAATGTCCCGAGTCAAAAATCTAACACCAGTTTAAGCCTTTCATTAGCGATTAGTGCTATAATAGCTCATGCTTCCCAAAATTAATAAAAACTATCATTATATCTGTTTTACATCTGTATAAAAATATAGTATAAGTATGGCTTATTACCACTAGAGATACTAAACGTAATTAGCGATTGATCGGATGCTGATAATTGGAATACAAAATCTTTTTTTACACTACTCTTTGCCATATTCATTTGTATCTTCAGTGCATCTTCCCTTGCACCACAACATATGTATATTCATTAATTTGAGATAACATATCAATGAAATGTAATTAAATTTTACACAATTTGGTAAACTCCAGATCAAAATATGAAGTCCATACATATTAACGATACTTTTCAGCATCAAGAACTTTCACTATCGACATTTATCGTCATATAAAATGTTATAATATAGTATTCCGTGAATAATAGTTGTATTTCTCTCATAGCAGTGGCTTTCAAAATGTATTCGGGATAGTTCATAAGAGTAAACGTTGATATTGAAAATTAGCGATGTCGAAAGTATCGATAACAAGTTACATAATACTTCGTCAGCCTTCTTTATTTGAAAATTCTTAGCGGCGGTTCCCCACGACCGAGAAAAATGTGAAAGGAAGGTGTTGCTAACGTAATAAAGGGTGAGAGGTATCGAAATGACGGCGTTAAGCAGGGTACTAATTTATCGTGCTCGCGTGGGTACACTTCAGACATGCTTGAAAGAACTGGAGAAAGAAGGGTGGTTCCTGACTTGCAACTGGCCGATACAAGAGGGATGCGTGCCCAGAGGCTCCATCGAACGAAGCGGTACCGTTAGCATGGTATACAGAGTCCATGGCGTAAAGTATCTCGGAGACCTAGCTCAAATTGTCATTTGAATCATTTGACCTATTTGTTTTCATTCGAGGGTAGAAGGTAATGCGGCTCAGTGAGCTAACCAGCCTGTTAAGTTATATACGATAGATTCAACGCAGTTTGGTTCTTGGGCTTTATCTCTGTATGTTAGCAATTACGCACGCATTAATTTGCAAAACCCTTGCTTCATCGGTTCATGCTGCTCCGTTGGCATTTTTCGCTCCCTACGGCATAAATGGCATACCTAAAGGCTTGTTTGCATAAAACCTCCACGAACGAACACAAATAAATTTCCCAACGGTTTTCATACTCCGATCGATACACTGTAAAAAATTATTGTACATTCACCATATCAATTATTATTACATTTACAAACTTAGTGTACAAAATTCGAATTTATATACTCGGTGCTGTACCATTAATGTACATGTATTAAAGTTAACAAAATATCATTGACAATAATATATTTAACGTCTAATTAAGAGGCATTCATCATTAAGAATTACAAACTTGGTGTATCAATACGATTAGTTATTGACTCGTTTATGAAAATTAATACATGGACTTAAATATTCACTCATTGAATTGAATATTAAAATACATGGATTTTATATTTCTACAAAAATTACGATAGAGTTATTGACGAAATTTCAGTTACTCACTATCGAAAAACAAAAGACTAACGTTGTCGCGATTTCAGTTGCACGAGTAACTGAAAATTGCAAATCTACTTCGAATATCCATAAATTCTACTGAAAATTCAAACACGTATATTTGAAACTTCAGAACCATATTGACACTTTTCTAAAACTACTACCGTAAAATTATAGATGGTTATTGAAAATTACAAAATTGATTTATGAATTAGATTAAACATTGACGCGTATATGAAATTTAATATACGCTCTTGAACATTCACTCACGAAAGTGAATATTAAAATATATTGATTGCATATTTGTAAGAAAATAACGCTAGTATTATCGAAGAAATTTCAGTTATTCACTATGGAAAAATAAGACACATGCGCGTTGTGATTTCAGTCGCACAAGTAAATGAAAATTGCAAATCTGTTTCAAATATCTATAAATTCTGCTGAAAATTTAAACACGTACACTGTTAAAAAAATCTGTGGTAAAATTCATAAACATGTGTAGGAAGCTCTTTTACAGAAACCGTTTATGAAATTTCAAAAACACCATTAAATGTTAAATAACTTGTACATTAAAAGTGAAGTCATCGAACAGTAATATTACAATACACCCGTATTTTAAATGTCAGTGACAGTAAGAGATTATGTTATGGCTTTTTTCCCAAACTTCCAAAAGTTCGATCAATCATTAATAAGCGCATGTCATATATTTTTATTTCATACATACATTACTTTTAATAACCTTATGGCCAATTTATTATGATAATGTCTTTGAATATTCAATTTTCAGATCATGACATTAATGCAATGTGTTGTAATATTACAATAGACATGTATTTGAAATTTGAATTATCTCAATTATTGTGTATTATCTCATCCCAGTAAGAAAGATTTGTCTATAACGAAACTAGAACCGCAGAGTCCTCAACGGACGGTAATGATGCTAAAAAACTGGTTCTCTCTCGGATGAGAGAAGCTGAATATTAGACGCAGGATACAAAAATATATATCGACGGCGAATACGAAAACCGGAAAATCGACGGATTAATTATTTACCCGGTCTTACGTTTTTTCATGCGAGTTGCCTTGGCCACCTAGTGGCGCGGCAGCGAACTAGTGTTCGCTCGGATACTCCGTATCTGGTTAGGGAGTCTTGTCACAGAGTATACCGAAATTTCTAGTCGGTTATGAATTTATCGATACCATGTAAATGAATAGTGATCCTCTGCACTGTATCGCATCATACAAAGAAAAAGTTTGGAAAACAAAATACATGTGTAGTAATTTTTATCATATGTATATTGTATTTTTCATCACATTGATATGAAAAATCACTACGAATATGCATTATTCAATGACGTGTTTATCAAAGAACTATTTCTATTCAAGTATTGTAATTTTCAGTCCTAAATGTATGATTGCATTACCGTTGATTAAAAATTCTTCAACCTCTTATTAATAAACAGAGTCGAATATATTATATTCGCTAAACGCATAATAAAATTAATGCTTGATTACAATTTTACAAAACAATGTACATTAATACTCATTTGCGTTACCTATATTCTAAATATTATATGCACGTATGTAGTAAGTTTCATCAGTTGTGTTGTAAATTTCTTAACTTTTTTAACAGTGTATATTTGAAATGTCAGCACCGTATGGACACAATTCAAAGACTACTACCGTAAAATAACAGATGAGTACTGAAAATTATAAAACTAGTGTATGAGTTCAGTTAGAGATTTACGTGTATATAAAATTTAATCCACGCTTTTGAACATTCACTCACTGATGTGAATATTAACATACAGCGATTATATATTACTAAAAAATTATGCTAGTGTTCTTCACGAAATTTCAGTTACTCTCTATCGAAAAACAAAAGATACACTTTTAATTACTTTCGTAGGTTTATGTTATAATGTGATACCTGTTGTGACAATAGTCCCTAACCAGACACGGGGTATCCGAGCGAGCACTAGTTCGCTGCCGCGCCGCTAGGTGGCCAAGGAAACTCGCATGAAAAAACGTAGGGCCGGGTAAATAATTAAGCCGTCGATTTTGCAATTTTTGGTTTACTTCACTAGTGAAATATATTCTGGTATCCTGCATCTTGTATCCTGGATCTGGTATCCAGTATCCTGAATCCTGCATCTTGTACCCAGCTTCTCTCATCCGAGAGAGAACCATTTTTTGTGGGATCACACATCGTCCGTTGAGGACTCTGTGGTTCTAGTTTCATTTCAGTCACTATATCATTGTATGTTCAGCTCATTAAATTATAGTTGAAAAAGAAACAACAAACATATTTGAAATTTTTAATACGCATGTTATATTTATTCCAAAAATTAAATAGCTACTTTTATACGCACAAGTATATTATTTTTCCAAATACTTTGTGAAAGTGGATAGACAGATACTTCATAATCTTAATACATTTTCTTAACAGGTTTAACATAGCAGTCACTGAATTTTCATATACTTCTTGAAATATAATATACTTTTGTATGTAAAATTGACCAGATGAGGTTTTAAAAAAAAATTCATAATTGCATATTCAAATCGCTCATATTACGATTTTTTAACAGAAAGTTATACAAAAACTTTGACATTTTCCATTAACTTACACATTTAAATGTCAATGATAATACAAGTATATGATTCAGAAAAATAAACGATATGTATCATAATATTCAAGTACCTTGATACATAAATGTTGGCAATATTGTCCATTAATTTTTTAAAATCTTGCTTTGAATATTAAAGACAGTCTGTCAAATATATAATACGGTTTATGCATAAAAGCTTCCGATACCGGTTCATTAATTTTCAATCAGAAATTTTTTACAGTGTAGAATAACCTGCCCAGCACGTCACAATACATATATGTAATACATAAGATATATTACCGGCAGGTATATTCAATCATTGTTAAAACCCAATAATAATTATATTAACCATTATATTATTACGTTAATTGCAACAAATTATGTGCAATATGTAATAATAGTATTATATATCAAAATAATAAGCGCGAATACAATTCGGTATTGAATTTCTTTTAAGCTATTGTTATTACCCTACTGATTACAAAATTTTTATTTTAAGCTTTTATTGTATACATAATATATCAGTTTCTATTAATTCGAAAGCTTTCTAATCCCTCTTTTTATGATCATGGTATGTCGCTACAACTTTATCTTGAATAACATCTTCTGCAAAGTACTTGATTTTCCTCTCAAAAGTAATTATCTGCAATTGGGATATACTTACATAAACTAGGGCAAAGCTTCGGTCTAGCTGTGGTACTTGGCACAAGATTCGAACGAATTTCTCGATTGCTTGAGACGACTATATGATGTGAATTCTTAATTATTTTGCCTCTGTTTTTATCGTTCACGAGGAAAACTAATATAATACACTTACATTTTAAGTGGAGTATCAATTTATAACAAAATAATTCTTTTAAAAAGTACCAGCTTAAAGAAACTACAGCTTAAGTTATTAGGTTCTCTGTTATTAAAAAATAATGCTGAAACCTATCTATGTCACATGATAGTTAAGAAAAAAAAGATAACTCTTTTAATATTATAATTTTCTTTCTCTTGATGTATCTACTTAGAAAATTTCTCTTCTACACTTCATGTGTTACTACGTCTATTATATTGTTAGTTATAGTAATATTATTTGGTAATACTTTAAAGTAAGCAATGATAATTTCACAGAATTTGTTAAAAAGAGTATACTGTACAATTTAACATTGCAACTTTCAGAAGAGACACTCCACGTACAATTGAGATAAAAAACAGATTTCAAATTAGAGTTTTCAACAAAGAACATGAGCAGTAATGCAATCTTTTAAATAATCTAATTGAATCTCTCGCTACATTGAGTTTTACGCTGATGATTCGGTTGCAAATTGACCTAATTAACGTTCACAGTTTCCTCTAAAGGCAAAGCTTAGTATTTTACAAAAGAAACAAAAAATACTAATATCGCCTTATTAAAATCCCATATTAATTAACAATTAAATGAAAAGCGTGGAATTTGTTATTAAAAGTTTATACAGTCATTTACATACATACAAGTCTATTAAATAAATTGTAGAATGTTTTTAGCACTTTTTATCATCCCCCATCTTTCTGTAGGAAGTCGAACCAATCAACTGGTTCTCATAACTTGTATTTCGTTTTTTGCTGATAAGATAACATTTGTATGGAAATTTCAAACGTAGTTGAGAAAATTAACGACAGAGCTGCTTTTACAAGTAATTTTTTTTTGTCAAGCAAATTTTATTACTATATGCATATAATGTATTCTAGTCGAGATGAATCAACGTACAGTTTCAGGTAAACGAGGTCATTCGTTTTTTAAATTCTTTCTAAGCAGTACCGTACTTATTCCTCCTGCTGTTTTTCCTCGTACTACGTACTCCCTCTCGACGCACATTTCATTGTATCTAATTAGCTTATAAATTCAGCAAACTCTTTGCAAATTCCGGTGAAACAAAATCTGTCATTTTGGGCAAAACTGTACAATAAATATATCGTTTTGAACAAGGAGAGAAAGAAATATTCATTATAGTATAATGAATATGTATAACCCGTATAATTAATATATTGTTACGATCGCTCTCCAAATACACGGAATATGGTTATGTTCCTACGTTCAATATTCGAGAGGACCGATTGAGTGTTATTGAGATTTCGTGAATGCTGATTTAGAAAAGGTAGTTAGGATGGTTCGTTGGTCAGACTTGCCGGTGCTAAACGGTACGTCCACGCGTTATGTCGATTGTTCCGCCGGATAAGATTCGAGAGGAATAGGAAATAGGTTCCAGAGGATACCCTGATCGATATAAGGGAGATTGTTCTTTGAGTCTGATATGATATCCTGATTTATGAAATTAGAACGAAGTTTAACTGAACGAATTGATTGATTTTTTGCTCGGGTATTCTTTATCCTTTTTATGTAAGTTAGATATTCTGGGTATGAATGAATTATTGCGTGTACCTGATTGTATGTGAGTGTACTCATAAGCTTACCGAATGGTTTCTAAGGAATTCAACCGTTTCCTTTTATTGCTTTCCTTGGAAGTATGAAGATTCAGTGAGGTGGTTTGGATGGACCCTCAGTCCAGATGAGTTTGTAGTGAAGGATTTTGTAAATGATAGTGATGAGTATGGTTCACAACTCGCAGATTAGAGTCATCAGGTATGCTTCCCTTCTGTATGGATTTCGAAGAACTGAATTGAAGAGACTACAAGTTCCTAGAACTCTGGGCTTCGACTCTAACTTTGACTTTTACTTTGCACTTCCTTTACAAAACTTCTTGATGTGCTTCACAACGCCACACTTCTACCACAGAACAAGAACAAGAACTAGAACTAGAACTGGAACTGAACAGAACTGAACAGAACTGAACAGAACTGAACAAGACTGGACTGAACAGAAAAAACCGACTTTTTAGCCTCTCCAACCCTTTTTAAGGACTTTAGCCCGTATTCACAACTCGCTCTTAAAGTCACTAACAGAGTCGCTTGTAGTTAAAAGTCACTAAGAAAAAATGTAAAAGCGCGCTAATAGCACTAAAAGCGAGTTCTGAATACGGGCTATAGTTTCTTACCCCTTCCATTACTTCTCATGAATTTGATTGGTCTTTAATTCCCTTTCTCAATGATCATTTGGCGAATCAGAGTACTAACAATTATCTATCTGTTGTTGCATACCTGAGTCTTCCAATTCTGTACCTGAAACCTCGCGAGTACTGCTAGACTCGAGGAGCTTCAGGTTTAACTTTTATTTCAAGACATAATAAAGGATTGGTATGACAAATTCCTTAAGAACATAATACCTGATAGAAATAATAAGCGTAACATTTTTCCGGTCAAATAAATGATAACTTAATTAAAGATTCCAATAATATAACGGAATATAAAACAAGACAAAAATATAAACTTATAAGTATAAATCAATAGAATTAGTTATATCAAACGATTGATCGACATATGTAATGTGTATAATGTCTGTATAGGTTGGGGTAAAACAATAGTAAAATAATAATATGGGTTGGCCATGAGTATAAGTGGCTGTGTATATGCATGGGTTAACGAGTGTCGTATATAGGAGGGCTGAGACGCAACAATATATAATAATTATTAAAACCTATACTGTAACGTGGCGTCCGTGGGACGGCCAGTTACATAAAAGCATAGAGGCTCGGGGAGCCGTGCCGCCGACGAGAGCCGCCGAGAGAATGCCGACGACGCCGAAGGTTCGTGGCGAGAGGACGCCGGGGAGAGAAACCGGCAGCGCCGAACCGACGATCGGGCGCGCTCGGGTAAGATCGGCGCCGCCTAGAGAGACTGGCGGCCGATGGGCGCCGAAAAACGGAGAGCGGACCGAGGCGAATGATAGCGCACGAGTTCGGGCGAACTCGGGATTCCTCGGGAATCCTCGGGCCGGGGGGCCGAAAAGGGGGCACTTCGTTTTGAACCGTGAGCCGTGTGTGAGCGAGTGATAACGAACGTTTTCGGGTTTTTGGATTTTGCGATTTTTTGGTGGATTAGTGACGGTGTGGTGAAGGACTGGACTAGATTGACGACTTGGCTTTTTCTTTTGGATACGATTGTGAACGGACAGACCCTCGACGACCACGGCATTCTGAAGGATTTGACTTGGAGGAAAAGCCGACGTGGAGGAACCGGGAAAGCCGAGGCGAGACAACGCACCGAAAGATCGGTAAGTCCCGTCCGATTACTAATCCCGAGCGAAGCCGCGCGCCGGCCAGGGATGGGGTGCATCCGCCGGTGCAGCACGGCACGCGGAGTGGGGGCTACGGGCCCGCCACCGGCTCACACGCGTGCAGATTGCAACCGCCCGAAGAAGAGAAGACGACTGCCGCGACCGCGTCCCTTATTAGGATTGTATAGAGTCGCGCTCGTAACACCACCCGACTGTACTCGTTTACCTAGGACGGAATAAAGTTCGATTGTTGTAATGAAAGCCCACCGTGTCGATTATTTCGTAAAGGCCGACCGATTCCTGCAGATACTCGCCGCCCTCACGTTCCCCTCTACCATGTTGCAATAGGAGCTAGCGGGAAGATCCGGTCGAGAAGACTCCCGGAAGTGATGCGCCGCGGATTAGAAATTAAAGGCCCGATGCGTCGGGCTGGTGCAAGGATGCACCTGGCGCCCAAGGGATCCGCGGAATGCCACGTTGGGGTCAGGGAGATAGAACGTAGGTCAGGAAATGCGTTACAATACATATAACTATTATATTTACTATATAGCATCAATTTTTTCCCCCAGTCACTTGAAAAGATATTATATTAGTAATCCTTAAATGTTAGGACGACACCTTTAACCCAGGAACAGTCCTGCTATTTTATTTCCCCATTCAAAACCTATTGTGTTGGAGTACTCACAATCAGACATCTCACATGAACATTCCCGAATTAAAAGACACGTGAATCCATACTTATAATTGAAATGCGACATCAGCTCCACTTTGACGGGACTTATCGACGTATCGGTTTGTAAGGAGATAGCCCCTTAAAGTGGAACTGATGTAAAGGAGGATTTCGTTTGTAGACAAGTAGCTTTAAACACGCCGAAGAAAGAATTTAGATTTCAAGCTATCAGGCGTTAGGGTTGTAATGAATCAAATGTACACCCTAGCGACATCCATAGGATAACTGCCAAAGTTGGTAGCAAGTGATTGTCTATAACTAGAAATCGGCCTTTGGTTGCCTGGTGTCGTCCCTTTCGGTCTCTGGCCATCAACAAAATCGGACGTCACCAGGCAGCATGTCACATTATAGCCAAGGTAACCAGTGAAAATTCGTTCAATAGAGATAGTTATTTTTACGTGCTTTTCTCACACCATAGTCAATCAACGAAGGGGGTCCATTGACAGAGACAGAAAGGGCCATCGAATAGAGCTAAAGCCAATATTCAAAATTAATCAAACTTGGAACGGATAAAGAAAGAGGACTTAGAAAATCGACTTGCTGGAATCCCGCCATGACGAGGAACCAATAGCAAAGAAGAACATCGAATTCATGTGTGGCAAGATAAGCGATATACTGTATTCTAACTTAGTAGTGTGTTCTTTGTATATAAATAGATTTAATATTCATAATAAGGATATGGGTTATGCGTGAAGGAATGGGTTATGAGAGTTGATTTTATAGCAAGCTCAGTATTTCTATTATTTTATTCAGTAATCAACACTCGTTTCTAGTATAGAAAATCATTTTATATTCTTTTGTCTGAAATCGCATGTGTTCATATTTCACAGGTTCCCGAAGTTATAATATATTTCTTTATTCAAAATTTCACCAATACTGGTTTCTATATGAATCTTCTTGCGATACATAATTATTTATTATAAAACGCATGAAGAAAATTACAGGGTATATACAGGGTGTAAACGAAAGATACGTCCAACGATTAATTGGATGTTCGGCATCGTGAGTCGAGCAAAATTTTTTTTTTTAAACTTCATACGACCAAAATTGACCGAGATATCGAGGGTTAAAGTTTTCCTATCTCAACAATGTGAAATGCACTGAAGAGGCGATGGATTTACTGTGCATTGTCTGATACGCATAGGTAACATCGACAAATGACAAGCGACGGAGAAAGTTCTTGGAAGTGCTCGACTAGAAGTTAGCTGCAAGCCGGAGAGCAGAACGAAGCAATCGTTTACATGCAAAAGTTTTGATCAGCTGTCACGACGACATTCTGATCGTGCGTTCGTGTGCATCCGCGCTTCGAATTTTATTTTCGGCAAACAGAACCAAGTAAATTGCTTGTGAAATTTTATTTAATTGCTGAAATTAACAGAAATCGCCTACATACATTCATTCATTCGACTACATACCTGAACTAATTGGAACGAAGATTCCAGCAAAAAAGCTAAAGCGGATGACGAGCTAATCTCTAGTTCTTCTGCCATTCAAGATTAGCTTAAGAGGGTACAAGACTATTGGAAATAAAAAAAATCAGCATTTAATAATTTTCATCGCTTTGAAATTTTCAACAACTTTTTTTTCTTCCAAATACTCATAATGACATGCACAAGAAACTGTAAATAGTACCGGTTCGACAATAACTTAGTTTCTAAGCAATCGAACCTGACGAAAAAATCGTCTGGTTACTTTTTTTTGTTATTGTCATACGACTGATAATTGCGGATGCAGAAATCTTGAAGTTATTGCAGATGCAATCTTGCAGCAGCCGGTGAGAATGCTTTCGAATTGTTTGTACCAATGTGTATTTTCTCAACTTTTACTCAACATGTTCTCGAGTTATGCTCAACTTGTTCCCAACCTGTTTTAAACTAATAATCAACCTTGTTCTCAACTTATTCTCAACTTGTTCCCAATCTGTCCTCAACGTATGCTCAATGTATTCTCAACTTATGCTCAACTTGTTCTCAACTTATGATCAACTTGATCTCAACTTATGCTCAGCTTGTTTCCAACCTATTCTCAACTTGTTCTGAAGTTAAGTTGAAAGCAGAACTATCTTGATAAAACCATTGATTCTATTTTGAAACGGTAGTAACCTGTTATCGAATAGTGCAGCGCTTTTATTAATTGACGTATACTAATTCACTACATTACATTTTTTCATAAATTAGTCAGTCAATCAAAAGCAGTGAATTACAAATGTTTTATCCATACGAGCACACCACGAACACTCCATCCTACTCGGTAACTGTATGCACTTGTTTGATCTGGTCTGTCAGATATGAATTGATTACCTTATTTTGAAGGTGTCAATCATAATTTTATTTATCGTCACTGGAATCATGTACGTGCTGATTTTGTGGGAAGCAGATCGTACGACGAGCGTTGAAACGGAAAAATCCATTCGAGTAATCAATGCTCGTACTATGGCTCGGTGGGATAAGACATATTTTGCAGTAAAATTCCTTCGAAAGAGTAGTGAGAAAAGATATTATTTTATTTATCATCAATTTTGGTTCATTCATTTGCAAATTCTTACTCTCAGTTTATCGTTCTCTACTGTATTTCGAAATATTAACTATCCCTGAGGAAACTAGATTACAGTTTGCTGTTGGGTATTGGTTTTCAACATTACCCTAAGAAATCTTTTATGTTAAGAATAATGAATTGCGTATAAGTCCCCTTTCTCTATGAGGAAACAAGACATTTCTTATAATATTCCCGTTCCCAGCAAACAAACAATATCTGCTATCCTTCAACGTGACGACAGATGGTTCCTTGTTCACCGTATCGAAATTCGAAAAGGTTGCAAGTACTGAATTTCAGTCAGAAGAACCAGGAACGAGTATAAGTATTGTAACGTGATTTTTCGAATCACGGTCCCAAGGCGGCTCCGGTTACCGATACAGATAACGTTCTCGATTTCTGGTTCCCTTCGGATCGCCACCCTGCTCAGAAGCTACGCTCTCGGATCGATTCGCATAGTCAAGGCTCTCGGAAGATTTCGTTGTTGTTTAGTGGAGGTCGAGGTGCTCGAATCTGCCGTGGGGAGATAGTCTCGACGTACCGAGTTGCCCGGCAGAGGAGAGTACCCGACGGAGACGTCTCCACGGACCGGCAGAAGCCCGGGTGAAACACCGGCGCCCCGCTGGAGATGGACAAAGGACTGTAGAGCGGGCGGAGATACAGTTTTGATACAGTTAAGGGCAGGAGAGGAACCTCCTGCCCGAGTTAAGGATGTGGTGCCCAGCTGTCGCCCGATGCCCTGGGGAAGCGGCCGTGGAGGATCTCCAGAATTACGTACCGATTCGTTAAGGAACGCTCTCGATTTGGTTTAAAGGGACGACTCGAAGGAGATAGAAGTGTTATCGGTTAAAAGGCTCTCGACTAATCAGAATGATTAGTTCTCGGATTTGGCTATTGTCAAAGCAGTCTGTCTCGGGGCACCGACCGAGGTGTCACGGGCTGGCTCGTGCTCCCGTGCTATCTGTTGATAGTTTTTCTTGCCGTGTTTCGCTCCGGTATAGCAAGTTCTCGAATCGTACAGTTCTCGCGTTGTTCTCGCGAGTGTTACGGAGGTGGAGTGCTGGGCCTTAGTGCAGTGCTCACCAGAGTGTCCTTTGGACACAGTTCTCGGCCTCCCCGGATTAGCTGTATCAGCTCCGGTGAGTCCTCCAATTTATTAATTGCTGAAGGGATCTCGATGGATAGTTTAGATTCGTTCTGATACGTTCTCGGTTCGTCGCTCTCTATCACTCGCACTATTTGCCGGACTCTTACTCCGACCCTCTCTACCTCAAACCTAGCAGCCTGAGCGGCCGTGCATTTCCGTAACCGTCCGCTCCCGTTCGTGTATCCAGTTGCGTTTGCTGATTTTACGCGACCCCAAAGATCAGCACCTACGGTTGCGTTTCTCGATTTCACGCGTCCCCAAAAATCGAAAGGATCCGTTAAGCTACCGCCTCGTCTGATATGTTCCGTCAGAGCTCTCGTTCTTGGTGGAGTTGGGCCTGTTCCACCCCAACTCCCAGTTTATACCGGCTCGTCAGTTCCCGGTGAAAAAAGAATTGACTGGCGCCCGCCTGGCTTGCGGATGCACGAACGACGGGAGGACGGCCGAAGGTAACGTAGGTTGGTTCTCGAAGATAGTTCGTTCTCTTGAGTTTTGCTATCGGTGTCGGGTCTCGAAAAGAAATACGTTACAGTATGTACATCCTCAATCAATTAACGATGTACTGGCATATCACCACAGTAGTACTCTTGTATTTCATTTTTATTTGTTATTTGTCCCAATGTAACAAACATAATGGATGGGCATTTAAATGAGATGCAACCTCCGTGTATGAGCGAGGAGGGTGTCGCTGACGGTCATAATTTTATTGTCAGCGACGTTGATGACAATAAGATGATTCATGGTAACGGGGAAAATATCGACGATGATACTGACGAGGATGACGACGAACGAAGTTTTATTAGATTTTTTCTCGTATTTCTATGGTGCATTTTGAGACCTTTATCCGTATAGAGCAAAGGTCCGATTAAGGTTGAATTTCAAGGAGTACAGTTACTATGGCACAGACCCCTTGAAAAGTGGGAAAATATGACACATGATGTCATACACCTTCGTATAAGCAATTTCGTTCTAACTGTATCTTCTAACGTAACTACAAATAATTAGAATTGACTCGTGAATTAACTCAAATGGATTGCTGAAAAATGTGACGCGATTTATATTGTTCGTAATTCTGAATTAGTATTCATCACTTGATTATAAAATCGTTAGCTCATTATTCATAATTTGAGAAACCGACAAATGCAATAATACTAATATTTTTATTTTCATTTCATTTTTTACCATAAAAGTTAGCACAAAATTATTTTTTTTCGTTCTTATAAAAAATGGACACATGCAAACGAATTACTGTATTAATTCCAAAATATCAACAGTTGGCCATTCCGGCACTGAAGATAACGATTCTCATGCTATTTCGAACGAGATCCGTCGCTTAGAGGGAGATCTATCCCTGGCGAAGGAAAAATACAAATTGATCCTTCAAAGAAAACGAGGCTCCAGTTCAGAAGTACCTTATCTGTGATGTTCATTTGTTACGTGTTTCATTCGTTAATTGTCGAGGCATTTTCGTAGATCCAACGTAACTCCACGAACCCGGTCGAAGATATTCTGCCATCCTCATTCCTTCAAGGGCCGGGAAAGGTTTTAACATTATTATTATTCATTTAATTGAATACGCTTCTGGTATAAAAAATTATTTTTGCTTTCTTTCTTAGACTGACCCGAGCAGAAATTTATTTCGGCGGGGATCTGGCCCGGATCAGGCTGTCCCTAACTGATAATCCGGCCCGGATCATACCGCTCTTCCGGCCCTGATGTGGCATGTAACGGCATTTCTGATCCGGCCCTGATCTGGCTACTGATCAGGCCCACATTAGGGAACATGTTTGGTCCTGATCATGCCCTGGATTGGTATTATACCCGGTTGCCTGATATTGATATACATTAGATATACATCATATAGACGTTGAAATGACAAACAGGTAACATTTTTTGAAAATACCGTAGGTAGTGGAGTAATTCAGTGTGACGTATTAGGCCTTGCTTTCGAGGGGTAGGAGAATTCCTGCAAATTATAAATTAGTTTTTTGATTCTAAAAAATTATATATAGAAGCAGTGCGATGGATTGGACTACTAGGTGCTGCAAGTTAGTAGCTTTTATCGCCTCTTCGTCTCTTTTACAGAATTCTATAAAGTTTGGAACTTATCGGCTCAGTGACCCACTTTTGCTTGCGGGTATCCCTGTCCCTCTGGTGGCCGGTGGTTGTATTGCATGTATATAGTTTCATATTAGGGCAATTTCAGTGTTGCCTGATTTCACACCTAATACGGCAGCTCTGAATAACGCCTGACTACGGCCAAGTCAGATTTTCCATAATAGGGCTTGCCATGAAATTGCCTGATCAGGGCCTGATCCTGTTCAGGATCTATATTTCAGGCTGATCTCATTTACAAATGTTGTACTGATGCATGATCAGGGCAGGATCTGGGCCTCATCCGGCTATCCTGATCAGGCAGCCTGACTAAATTTCTGCTCGGGGAGTTTATCCCAGGTTCTGAAATTTTCTTGAAGGCAGTCAATTTGGAGCGATATAAAACAAGCTATAAAAATCGTAGCAATAAATTAGCTTGTCGTTTAATGCGGATGATAATCGGGACAGAAAATTTAAAACATTTGTCACAAACTGGACGTGGAAATGATCGTCCCATCCCAAAAAAAATATACGACGCAATTGAAATTAATTACTTATTAACGAACGCACAATCACGCATGATGTGCAATGGAAGTCTCTGTTACAGTTTTCGCGTAATTTACCATTTCTCTATTTTCAGTATATATCGTACAAAACGCTCAGCCAAAGTTCACCGCTCGACAATATCAGCGTATTATGACGGATTTGTGTAGCATGGCAAGAAAAAATTAAACTAAAATTAGATAAAAATGATTTAATACAAAAATCCATCTTTTTTTTTTGTTATGGATTATCCCGCGACTGAATATGGCGATATGCTGATGTTACTCGGTTACTGCAAAGGCATAGCCAGAGCAGCAGCGAGACGATATGTGGAATGTTTCCCAAATCGCCGACATCCCGATCACCGTGCTATTCTGCAAGCCTTCCATCGTTTACGGAACACCGGTATTGTTTCATCGCAGCATGGAAATGACTCAGGTGTTCCTCGCCGAATTCGGACTCGTGCAACAGAGGAAGCCATATTAGACTGTTTTATACAAGACCCCGAAACAAGCACGAGAGACGTGGGTCGAGCACTAGGCATCTCCTACACGCTTGTTCACAGAAAGATAAGGGCCGAAGGGCACAAGCCTTTCCATAAAACTCCGGTTCATATACAGCATCCTCCCGATCATGAAAGTCGTTTGAACCACTGCAGATGGCTCATCCGACAGCACGAGGCCGACCCCGAGTTCATTTCGCGAATATTATTTACCGATGAGTCGTGCTTCATGCAAACTGGTGTTCGAAATTCACGGAACGAACACGTCTGGTCAGCGGAAAACCCGCACGTCACACGATTGCGAAATCACCAAATACGGTGGAGCATAAGTTAGTGGGCTGGAATATTTGGTGACCAATTGGTGAGTGATCGTTTTGAACCCCTTCCGTGATAGGCCCAATTGAAAGTCCTTCTCACTCGTTGTTAGTGGTGGCACAGCAAGTGTATAACCCTGTAGCGCGTATGAGAGCGTCTAACTCAAAACAATGACTCTCTCGCTTCCACCAACATCTCGGCCAACGGCAAGGAAGGTGCGTCGATAGAACCTGTGAGTCCAAATGAGACGCTCTTATACGCTATGATTTACTTATTATTATTAACTTCTATGATTCGCATGTATTTTGACATGCAAAATCAAACTATATCGCTTATTTTGTTAAAAAATTATTCGAATTATTTCATGTAAATAACTTAATTGTTTAAGCTATGGTAAGTTGTACGCCAAATGTTGGACATATGACGTCCTTGTCGCGGAATTTCCCTAGCAAAAATTTATTCCGGCAGGGATCCGGGCCGCATCAGGCTGTCCCTAACTGATAATCCGGCCCAGATCATGCCGCTCTTCCGACCCTGATGTGACATGTAACGGCATTTCTGATCCGACACTGATCAGTCTACTGATCGGGCCCACATTAGGGAACATATGTGGTCCTGATCATGCCCTGATTGGTATTATATCCGGTTGCCTGATATTGATATACATTAGATATACATATGTATAGATGTTGAAATGACAAACAGGTAACATTTTTTGAAAATATCGTAGGTAGTGGAGTAATTCAGTGTTATGGATTAGGCCTTGCTTTCAAGGGGTAGGAGAATTCCTGCAAATTATAAACTAGTTTGTTGATTCTAAAAAATTTTATATAGAAGCAGTGCGATGAATTGGACTGCTAGGTGCTGCAAGTTAGAAGTTTTTATCGCCTCTTCGTCTCTTTTTCAGAATTCTATAAAGTTTGGAGCTTATCGGCTCAGTGACCAACTTTTGTTTCAGGTATCCCTGTCCCTCTGGTGGGCGGTGGTTGTATTGGTTGTATTGCATGATTTCAGTGTTGCCTGATTTCACACCTAATCAAGATCTGGGCCTCATCCGGCTATCCTGATCAGGCATGCCATACCGATACCTGATCTGAACCTGATACGCCATCAGGCAGCCTGAACAAATTTTTGCTAGGGTTACATACTGCTCCCTCTTTACAATGATCAAGTTTATTATTTTACTAAACATTCACTACTATAGATTGGTCCGATCGAGGTACCGGAACGCGTTACGGAGGCGAGTTACCTGCAGCTCCTCCCCGATCAACTTTCGCATTTGTTGGAAAATATACCCGATGAGGTCAGATGCCAAATGTGGTATCAACAAGACGGAGCGGGTCCACATCGTGATGCAGGTCTTTTGAGATTTTTGAACGAGGCGCTCTTTGGAAGGTGAATTGGTTTAGGCGGAACCACGAGGTGGCCACCAAGATCACCTGATTTGACACCTCTAGATTTTTTTCTTTGGGGTTATTTTAAAAGGCACATTTATAGCCGCACTCTGCCTTTGGACCAGAATAACCTTCGCCAACGCATTAGGGCCGCAACTGAGACCGTTGCCCCCACTATGCTCGTGAGATGTCGCCAGAGCATGATACGAAGAGCACAAACATGCATTGAACAGCAGGGTGGGCACATTGAACACCTTTTATAAGACGCCCCCACGATATACCAGTATATCCTTAATTGATTGTTTATTTAATAAAGTAAATTGATTGACGATTTCATTGATTTAACGATTTGAATTGAAATTCAAAAGTTCCCTCCTTACGAGGACCATCGCCGAAGACCAGCAGCCATCCCCGGAAAGATCGAAATAGTGCGGCTATGTTTCTTAGGCAGCAGGATGCGGGTTTAGCATGGGCAGGAAGACACGACCAGCTGATCGAGACACGTGGAACTGATGTCCACCAGCCAACCACCCTCACCACGTGAATACAGCCCCGGTGGAGTCTCGTCACACGGGTAGTAAAGAGGCTCGGGAGATAGCGGCGGAGCCCTCTCCCTCTGATACCGCGGACGTGCCCGGGAGAAGATTTTGACAGGCCTGGAGGCCGCCATGTTGGCCGGCGCGCGAGCGGCAAACCAGCGCGCCGACGAAACCAACCCCGTACCACGCTGCAGCAAGGCCCTGGAAGGACGTGTGTGAACCTAGCATCTCAACTATTAGCATCTCACAAATAAACTTCATATTTACTTCCATCCATCATAGTTCCACAGTTCTTGATAAGTTTTAACAATAGTTCAATTGATTTATCCGCTAAAACTACGTTTTTAAGAAATGAGATGCTAACTTCTCGTACCGCTTGTTAGCATCTCATCAAGTTTCACATAAATGAACATAGAGAAAGAAAATCCTCCAGAGTTCTATCCCCTAGGAAAGTTATCTCAATAGTTCTAACGAATAAACCACGTGGGATACAGTTTTATCATATTTATCAGTATCTCAGCTATACTATAGTGAGATGCTGACATTTAGGGGTGAGTTCCGGCCTCCCACGTGGGTGAAATCCACAGTTCTGATTATCCTGCATACCCTCGAAAAGAGTTTCATCCTCTCATTATCTATAAATAATTATTAAAAATTATTTATCAGCATCTCAGCTATACTATAGTGATGGAGCCAAATCTTACAACGTTCGTATCATTGGTTCTGGGTCACGCTCAAAGTAAGATATGTTCTAGTATAAACAATTCATGTAAAACTAGAAAGTCGGTTATTGCTATAATTCATAACCAAAAACCACCTTTGTGAAGTTGACCTCCCTATTGTGAAAATTAATTTTTTTAAATTAGAGTTCCGCTTGCCCTCAGAAAAGTTCTAGAGTTCCTGACGGTTTTCATAAATAGTTCTGTCGATTAAATGCAAACAATATCGATATTCGGAAATGGGGGGGCTAACTTCATAGCGCCCCCCCATTTTCGAAAAAATGTAATTTTTTGCCAGTTCTGAATAAATTAACAATAGCTCTACAGTTCTCTGCACTTTTCATCAATAGTTCCGGTCATTATCCGCTTGAAAATAAAGTTTGAAAAAATATATCAGCTCCCCAACTTTTAAAAACTCGTATTTTTTTCAGTGTTTCGAATAGTTTTCAAAGAGTTCTACAGTTCCCTATACGTTTTGGGTACAATACATATCCAGATTCCGTCAATAAATCATTTTCAAATAAGTATTTCAAAAAATCAATGAATCGGATAAAATCCGATACCCCCGAAATACTGGATGGATTAATCAAGTCCAGGTATTCATTTTATAAAGGTTTGTTTTTTAAATTGGCAACACTGTTTCTAGTGACTGTTAATTTGACAGTTGACAGATGATTTTTGGTTAGAACGTTTTGCCATTTCACCATGAATAGACTTACATCAGAACAACGCTTGCAAATTGTGCAAATTTATTTTGAAAATCATGACTCAGTTCGCCAAACTTACCGTGCGCTACGTCCATCTTACGGTCGACATAATCGTCCATCCGAGCAAGTTATTCGGATAACCAAAGACGCCATACAGTGCGCACAGAAGAAGTCATTGCTGCTGTGGAGCGTAGTGTTGAGGAGGACCCGAAGGAATCGATACGCCGTCGTGCACAGCAATTGGAACTGTGTCCATCCACTTTGTGGAAGATTTTGCAAAAAGATCTTGGCTTACGTGCATACAAGATCCAGCTTGTGCAAGAGTTGACGCCGCGTGACCATTATGCGCGCCGTACGTTCGGTGAATGGGCCGAAAACAGTAGTCAGCTTGATCCTCTTTTTCAACGCAAAATTTTGTTTAGCGACGAGGCTCATTTTTGATTGAACGGCTACGTCAACAAGCAGAATTGCTGAATTTGGAGTGGCGAAAACCCAGAAGCTTTTATTGAGACGCCCTTACATTCATTAAAAGTCACTGTTTGGTGTGCTTTATGGGCATGCGGAATCATTAGCCCATATTTCTTTAAAAATGATACCGTGTTACCCGCTAGAAAACATAAAGAACCTTGCCTGCCTAATAGTTCGCGCATAACTCCTTAAAAAGGTTCCATCTCACGCTGGCCGAAGGCATGTGCAAATTCAATTGTCTCGGTGTTATCACCGAGGAGATGAGAGGAGGTCTGCTGGCCAGTTAGTTGATTACGAATGTGTTATCACCAGGGAAATGATTGCGTAGCAACTCCAACTTCAAAGGGTATAAAAAGCCGCGATATCGGGGTAAGGGAGAGAGTCCTACTCCGACTGACCAACCAGGAACTGGTGAGTGTTGAAGTGGTCCTGGTACCGCGCTTCAGCCTCCTAGTCGTCCGCAGTAACCCTAAGCGTTCTGCTGCGCGACACTGGTAAGGACTTTCGGCCGGTACTTGAAGGTGTTCAATTCCATAGTCGTTGCATGCCAAGACACCGCAGTAGTAGAAAAAGGAGGAGAGTCAACGCCGCTCGGTGGAGGCGCTCGAACTTCCTGGCCTATGCCCTGGAGCCGCTGGAACTCCCGCCGGTCTCGTCTGTGTGGCGAACCGAACGCCCCATCATCCACCCTGGTGATACCTCGGCCACCACGTTTGCCCCGATCTGCGAAACCCCAGAAGTCGTACCCTTTTGGCGATACGGGCGTCCTCCAGTCCAGAGGTCCCCGGTTCCGGCACTGCTCAGCCCGCTGCCCTCCTCACCGGACCCATTGAGCAACGATCCCTCGCTTCCCGCGACTCCCGGGTCATCACGGGTCGCACATCGGCGGAAACTAAAACGTTCCGCACACCTTAAACGCCGGTTATTAGAATTGTTTGGCGAACCCTAAACGGGCCTTGTTATAAAATAAAAAGGGCTAGACAACCCCAAAATTGTTCTATCGAAAACATTTCCAATCATTGAATTCGTAGTGCGAACAACCGGCCAGAATGTTACCGTCAATGGCGAGCGCTATAGAGCGATGATTGCTGACATCTTCATTCCTGAGTTAAATGGTATTGATGTGGCGGAGCTTTGGTTTCAACAAGATGGCGCAACATGCCATACAGCGCGCGACAGCATCAATTTATTGCGGGAAACATTCAATGAGCGTATAATTTCGTGTAATGGACCTGTGAACTGGTCTCCACGATCGTGTGATCTCACACCTATGGATTACTTTCTTTGGGGATATGTGAAATCACTAGTCTACGCCGATAAACCGCAGACGTTGGACCACTTAGAAGTCAACATTCGCCGCGTTATTGCCGAAATACGGCCTCAGATGCTCGATAAAGTAATCGAAAATTAGACTTCCCGATTGCGCTTCATTCGAGCCAGCCGTGGCGCACATATGCCCGAAATCCTCTTTAAACACTAATGGCACAAAATTATCTTTTAAATAAAGCCAATATCGTGGCTATCAACATTATTTTTACTTGTTTTATTTCATTTTAAATTTGTATACCTCTAAAAAAAAACACCCTTTAGAACTCTTTGAGAACTACCCAGAACTCCCATCAGAACTCCCGGAACTCTTAATTTTCTTTTTCAAATCTACCCTACTTGCTACAGTGAATCTTCAAAATCCCGGAACTCTTTCAGTTTTAATTTTTCAGCTTTATACCATTAGAATTATCGATAGAAGTCTTGGAGAACTATTTTTCGACTGTAGGATTGTCAGATTTTGTACTCGCTCTCAGCGCTACTCAGAACCAGCGACAAAGACGTAATAAGAATTGCCTCCATCACTATAGTATAGCTGAGATGCTGATAAATAATTTTTAATAATTATTTATAGATAATGAGAGGATGGAACTCTTTTCGAGGGTATGCAGGGCGACTAGAACTGTGGATTCCATCCGCGAGGGAGGCCGGAACTCACCCCTACATGTCAGCATCTCACTATAGTATAGCTGAGATACTGATAAATATGATAAAACTGTATCCCACGTGGTTTATTCGTTAGAACTATTGAGATAACTTTCCTAGGGGATAGAACTCTGCAGGATTTTCTTCCTCTATGCTCATATATGTGAAATTTGATGAGATGCTAACAAGCGGTAACAACGAACATAGAAATTTTTTAGTAGAAATAATCATTTGTTCGAAAATCAGGAGCTCCAATCATTTGGCGTAAGCAGTAATATTTTTTTTTTCCCAACTGAATGTCTTTTTATTCGTTATGCACAATATTCTTAGACAACTTTGCATGGTCAATGCCAGGCTTTTTGCCTTATATTTTATGGTACATATGTTCAATGCCAAAATGTATGTACCATACATGAAGCACTTTTTAACCCTCACGGATCTTTTCCATAATTGGATATACAGTAGTACTACTTAAAGGAACTGTTTCAGAATTTTTTTTGATTTTTTAATTCACTCGTTTCGGAAATGAGTTTATTTTCAATCCTGTAATTATGGGTAAAAAAATAGTAACGCCGGCTTTGGTAGAGAATATCTTAAATAAGTAATAATATAGTGAATAACAACATGGATATTACTTTCTTTCAGAAATTTATCACCGAAAGACCATCTTCTGGTACATTATGGGACTGCCATGTCGGAATGTGGACCGTTGGTCAATCTGTGGGCCATGCGTTTCGAGGCGAAACACAAGGAATCAAAACAGATAGCAATATCGTCAAACTCGACAGTAAATCTATGCAAAACTATCGCAACTAAGCTTCAGTTGAAACTTGCATGTGAGTTTTATACGAATAAAATCTTCACTTTATAGTTGAGAAATATAGATCTTCGATGCACATCATATTGAAAGATTTACTAATCACATTCGACAGTTCTTTGGAAAAAAACGTGAAGTGATTGAATGAAAAAGTCGAAGTGCTTAAATGGATCGAACAAAATGGCAGTACATATAAACCTGATATGGTTCTCTCTATCTAGCATTTGTTATGTTCTCGCCCCTTAAGCGTCATAAAAACGCAAAAAAAAACATTATATTATATTACGGTCTTACTTATAAGAAATAATAACGGATTTTTTAATCGAATTTTGTGCTTATTCTTTTAGAAATGATATAACCTGAAAAATAAGTAATTTAAAGTTATTTTGTTATTAACACGTTCACGCCGGGGCAAATATTTACGTTTTTTCGCGTGGGGCGGGACTGTCTTATCTCATTACGCTTCGTGGGAAACGATGTAAAGAATGTTACAAACAATTATCAAAAACACAAAGTAGATTATATGCCGCGAAAAAAAGTAAAAAAGTAACGACATATTGTAAGCGTTGTAAGGGCCAGCCCGCATTATGTTTAGAATGTTTTGAAAAGTTGCATAGATATAAATAAATAATTGTTATCAATTTAAAATATTGAATGTTAATGTGTATAATACTCAATTTGTGCTTCCTCATAGAGGAAGCTATGTTTTCATCCAAACATTTTTTTTCGAGATTTTCATGTTAGAATACTTAACATGGTCTAATACGTCAAGAAAAGTAGTTTAGAAAAAATGTCCGTGTCCGTGACCGTGTGTGTGTGTGTGTGTGTGTGTGTGTGTGTGTGTGTGTGTGTGTGTGTGTGTGTGTGTGTGTGTGTGTGTGTGTGTGTGTGTGTGTGTGTGTGTGTGTGTGTGCAGGGCTTCGAAAATTCAAATGCCTCCTACTCAGTAACCGTTAGAACGATCGGACTGAAATTTGGCACGCAAATAAAGTAGATATCCCTCTTTAACTGTTGCGATTTTTATTGAAATCTATGCAGCCATTCAGATTTTATGTCATTTAAAATTTTTTGAAAAAAGGGCGTGGTCGCTCTAACTTTCGTAAAGGTTCGACGATTTAGCTAAATAGTTCTTCATAACTGAAGATACGTTCAATGTTGTTTGGTATTGAATTTTGACAAGATCGCTAAAGCGGTTCAGATTTTACGTGGTTTTGAAAGTTTCGAAAAATTATCGTTATTTTTTTGTTTTTTTTTTACCTCATTTTTAACTGTATTATCAATCATGTATATTGATTAAAAAAATCGATTTGAGAGAGACGAAGGGACTCACATTTAAAAAAGCATGCTGTTTCATCAGAAGCAAAGTGTAAGATTCTACTTTGCATCATTGTGATAGAAAAAACCAAGTAAAATAATGAGGAAGCAATTTGCAAAGTTCTTTGCAGCCTTGTTATTTATAATGTTGAGAAAAAATAAAATAAACTTATTTTTTTAACGACTTATTTTCTGAAAACAAGTGACCTGTGATGCACGTCGCCCCACGGAACAGTCAAGTGTGACCACCGGTTGGTCACGCCGGCGTGAACGTGTTAACCGCTTTTCTTAATATATTTATTAGAAGTATTTATGAAAATGCAAGTTGAATAAGGCATGGCTGCTCGAAGTTAGCCACTGTTCAGTTCCCACAGCTATACCGTTTTGCTCCTGCAAGCGGACGACGTAAAGTAGAAGGGTTCAGAACTAGATAGTAATTCTATAGTGCCGACAGACTTCAATGTAGCTCTAGTAGCCAGATATTTGGTTGGCAAAGCCGTTCATTTTTCTCAGTACTTTTCATTCTCTCATACCTTGCAAAGTATACTTTAACGCTGTTTGCAACTTGTTGTGGTAGCGGATGCCATATTTTCCAACGATTTCGAATTACGCTGAGTAAATTAAAAGGGTTGAGCAAAATTCAAATGTGTAACTGACGAATGGATGGTAAGAATTGCTTGATTACATGTGCGACAAAAATTTAGAAATATGGGTGAAAATAATAAGGGAAAAATAATACAGTGTGAATATTCTAATGGAATTATCCGTTGTTGTGTCGTTGGTGAGGAAACTTATGAAAAATTGCAAGGTAAATATTATTTTATACAGGGTTTATCTTAAGCCCCGGACAAGAGACATATCGTTAGATCCGGCGTGAAAAAATAAAAATATTGGCGTTAACAAAAATCAAAAATTTTAATTAGTTTATTAATCATTAAAGATTAAAGTAAGCCAATAATAAGCACGTGAAAACTGATAACTCCTCCTCAGTCTCCTCCCATTGGGGACAGCCAATCATTTATTTCCCCACAAAAACAGTGACCGGTGGATACGTAAATATAGTAATGTAAATAAACAAAAGAGTAACGGAAATAAACAAAAGAATAATGCAAAATGTTTTTTGTGGGGAAATAAATGATTGGCTGTCCCCAATGGGCGGAGACTGAGAAGGAGTTACCAGTTTTCACGCGCTTATTATTGGCTTACTTTAATCTTTAATGATTAATAAACTAATTAAAATTTTTGATTTTTGTTAATGCCAATATTTTTATTTTTTCACGCCGGATCTAACGATATGTCTCTTGTCCGGGGCTTAAGATACACCCTGTATTGCCTATTGTAAATACTTATACATGTTCTACCCAGTTAAATAAAGAGGGAATGAAAGAAGTGAAAATTTTTACTGACTGTTTCAGTTATTTGAAAATTCATAGAAGTAATAGTGATTTCAAGTCTAATCCACTGCTAAGTCACTTGCCTCTGATGAAACTACCTTAATATACTGACGAACAGTAAATTAACGCAGCTACAAATATTATATAATATCTAATGAACATGGTACTTTTATTTGCGATGCATGTAAGCTATACTTCTACATACTCGTACAATTACTTGTGGAAACGGTAATGTTCAATTTCCATATGTTCTTGTAAATATTTGGTGATTATAATTCTTAAATAAAATAAAATTTATTAATTAGTCTGGTGGTTCAGTGGGTAGAGTGTCACACTCCTCGCTTCGAGCATCCCGATGATCGCAGATTCAAATCGCACTCACTCAAAATTTGTAATTTTGAATGCGAATAATACATTTATGCGTAAAAATATCAAACGCTTACATTGCAGTAATATTTAAACAAAAAAAATTTTTGTGTACTGATTCAATTAATAAAATGTCACTGATTGACAGTAGTTCATTTATAACTGCGACGATCAGTGACTATTGAGGAACATTATTTAAATAAAATGAAACAGCGAATATATAATCTTTTACGTGGCAACACTGTTATCATGATAAAGGGAACAAACAGTAGTACAGGAAAGAGACAAGAAAAAAAATGGACGTGTTTGTGTCTTGGAAATTTAAGAAAAATAAACGTTCCTTTTATTATAGCGAAGGATCTGTTTCTTTTCGGGAAATAGAGACTCCGAACGAGTTTCAGCACTCAGGGAGTGCGATACTATTTACTGATAATCAGTGAATATTCATTAATTTATTTTAAGAGAGGATAATTCAATAAAGTGTAACTCCAAGTGTGTTTTAACGCATGTGAAGAAGTAGTGTGGATGAGGTGCCTTCATAGATTTGACGGACCAATCGGACAACATGGGTAACTCAAGATAATCAGACTCCTGATTAGTCAACATTTTTTTATTCGGATTTTTTCTCCAATCAAAAATCTCGAATCATCCGTCTTGTTCGACTAATCTAGCAAAGGTGCGAAGGCACCCTAAATGCAAATAGCGGAGGTACGCTCCATAATAAAAACCACAATAAATGAAGCGTCCTTTATACAACAGTGTCATAATTAAACGATCTATCCAATGCACGAATCTTATTCATGTACGACAAGAAAAAATCTCCCCTCTAAAGTTTCAAAGCATCTCAGTAAGTAAATAGTAGATACACCAATCTGAATAATGTTTCTCCTTCTCCAAATGTCAGTTCTATATTTAAATGAAAAATGCTATAAATCATCAGCAGAATTGAAAACGAAGGCACTGGGGATACATCTTGCAAGAAGCTTATAACAGAAGACGTATAAGATAAAAGCTGCATCTACAGGATGAAAGCACGAGGCAAATACATATGTATGGTATAAATATACATATGTCAACCGCAACAACTGATACGCTATTTGAATTTTCTGTATTTCACTGACCTAGTTCACAAATAGTTTTCATATATAGGTTCTCATATCCAAGAGAGAATATCTATACAAACTTTTCTATGGATATACATTGTAACAAAAATGCTACAATAAACTCCTCCCCGTCACCTGGCTCGAGGGCACCACTGGCCCCGAGCACGAGTATTGCGCACTGTATCAAGAATTCTAGTTTATTGCGTCTATTTAGTGTTTTAGGTCTATTGTATTTAGGATAAGATCCCTCCCCTCCGCCCTTCCCTCCCTGTCACCATTCCCCATAGGGCACTGGCTCGAGGACCATCATCGAGGACTGACATCGTGGACCCTTAACGAGGACAACAGCATCCCTGGAAGGATGGAGAGAGTGGCTACGTTGCCGAGGCAACGGAAGGCAGGGACGGCATGGGCAGTGAAGAAACAGCTGATCGAGACTCCCGTGGGATGATGCCCGCCACCATCGCCACAGAGATGCAGCCCCGGTGCAGTCCCGTCACACGGGTAGTAAAGAGGCCCGTGTGACAGCGGTGGAGCCCTCTCCCTCCGAAACCGCGGATGTGCCCGGGAGGATATTTTGACAGGCCTGGAGGCCGCCATGTTGCCCGGTGCGCGACAGCCAGCCCGCGCGCCGGCGAAGCCAGCGCCGTGCCACCCGCCCGCGAGGCCCTGGAAGGCCCGCCAGCGGAAAGGACCAATGCTCTGCCATGCCGGAACTGCCGACCAATGCCAGAGCGCGTAGCCCTCTCAGCCCAGCGATCCAACCAATCCCCGAGGCCCTGGAGGCCTGTGAACGGAAACAGCGAGGACCGGAAATCGGCAGGAGATCTTCACTTCGAGCCAGGGTGTCGTTTACGATAGTGCGTATTTTTGCGGATTGTGAAATTGCGAGTGAGAGTGGGATAATTGCGTGTATTTTGGATTATATCGAGCCACGTTTAGAGTGAGTAATATTTTGCGTGATTGAGTTTCCCCTTTTTGCCACCCTTTTCCCTACCCCCTTTCCCTACTTGCGCTTATACACTGAGAATAGTTTCCCCTTTTGGATTTAGCGAGCCGTCCCCACGTGGACTGGTCTTTTTGTTCTTTTGCGTAGTTTCTTTGCTTTTGAGTTTTAGCCTGGCCTTCCGCCCACCGCGTGCGGCTAGTGGTATATTGCGTGCGTTCGAATCTAGTATCTTGTACCCTTTTTGGGAAAACCCCCGTGCACTTTCCCTTCCCCGCCGTTTTTGGATATTGTAAAGTCCGAGGTATAAAAGTAGCCATTATCGCGTTCGGGAACCTTCTCCCTGAGACCCCCTCACCTCCTCCACTGCTAGCCGTGCCGTTTCGCGTTAAAGTAAATATTCGAGGACCTTCCGAGGTCACTCGACGGTGCTACGCCGAACAAGTAGCTGGCGCCCATTTGTTGTTTTCGAGATATCTAGCGCCGGTAAGCCCTCCTGCCCCCTTGCCAATACCCTGCTTCCCCGTTCCCTGATTCCCCTCGCCCACTAGTCCGTTTAAAGGTCCCTTCCGACACCGCGTGCTCTTGCGTGAGCCCCGCGTGTTACTGTTTTGATTTCGTACCTAGTTTAGTCTTGCGTATTTCGAGCGATATAGTGTTCTAGAGTATTAAGTCCTGATTTCTGTTCTGTTCTATTTCTCTTTGTATTGGCATTTGATCTGTTAATTATATTCTTTTCTATTTTACCCCGTGTTCCCCTTTCTATTTGCATTCCCCTTCCCCCGTGTGTTGCGATAGCTAATTCGAGCAGACCCTGGGCGGTAATAATCCAACCAGTACGTCACAACATATAGGCCCTTGCTCGTATCTCTATTTTAGTGTTTAAAGACGTCTTTTAGTGATTAAAAGACACAGTTAACAGCGACCTTACTCATACCTCTCTTTTAAGACATTTTCACGGAAAAATCGTTAAAAGACCCTATAAAAGACGTATTTTAGTGGCTTGAATTTAAAATTCAAAAATTCAAAATGAAAAAAATTGCTTGATTTGGATAAAAAAAAATTTTTAATAAAAAAACAACCTACGGAAAATATGAAAAAAAAAATTTTAAATATACTTTAGGGTGTCCTGTATAAGTATCTAAATCATTGTTTTGATTTTGTTAATAGTTTAGTCCGAAATTATTTTTTTCAATAAAAATGACCTATTTTGAAGATTTATTTACTTACAGTATTGCAAATAAATAATGACTGCATACTTTTTTTTAAAACTTGCTCATATTTTAAGGATACTACAAATATTGTATAAATACATTATTTGTTGTCAGAAATTAGTTTAAAACATTTAAATCTGAGCGAAAAAAGTGAGTCACTCAGTGATTCGCAGTGATGCAAAGATAAGCCTCTGTTAGCCAGTTGGCCAGTTTTAGGCTAACAAAGAGCGCTTAAGAGAAAGTTTTTTAACAATGGATAAGGGCAATATTATACTGCTATTATATCATCTATCAAAATGGTGCCCATCAATAGCATCGTTCACCTAGTTTACGTTTGCGTATTAATGCAATGTGCCAGGTTAATCCGAGAGTTTCTGATAATTAAATTAATCCATTTGAAGTGAAAAATGATCGTGAAATTAGTAACAGGTGCCAGAAGTGGAGGGATTGCATTTCTCGTAACTGTTGAATTGGTCCAAGGGGTTAATGTCTCCAAAGGGCCACTTGAATGATAGCTTGTCTCGATGGTCTGTTCATTTAAGTGAATTCCAGTATGCTTTTCATTGTTGCCTAACTTGTGGCGTGTAGATGATTAGTCAAATGCTATAATAAATTTAAGAAAATTTGTTTTGGTACACAACAGCAGCAGACATCAATATATTTAGTTGAGTACTTGAAGAATAATCTTATATTAATATTGATATACTTAAAATTACTAAACTTAGTAATAAAATTAATAAACGAATGAAATGTTTGAAAATTTAAGTTCCGTATTTGACCAACATTACCTCGAAAAAATATTTTCACGTATTACGAAAATTAGCACATGTTTTTGGAAATACACAGTGGAAGAAGCATACCGTTGTCCGCCATATTTGTACGATGACGTTACGTTGATTTTTCTAATAATGCGCTTTTAAATAAAATTAGTTTTAAAGGAAGATACGAGTATGGCGTCTTTTAGCAACGATCTAATCACTTTTAATTAAAAGACGCTAAAAAGCGATTATGAGAGAGAGAGAGAGAGAGGTTTGAATAAGGGCCATAATCTATTAAAAAATCAATTACACAATATTTATATTCGTATTGCCCCTAATCTTCACAAGTCGAAATTTCTCCCTGTGAATTATCGCGGATAGGAATAAGATAATCCAAATCAATAGTAAAAATTTTCCGTCAAAAATTAGAATAATTATATGTTAATTGATTTTGTATTGTTCCCTATATCGGTTTGATAAATTTGATAAATATGGTTAACTCCATGAGTGTCAGGGACGTCTATATGTGTCTGGACCACGGTCTTGTATACAGGTCTGGGAATTTCCCTATTCTCACCACGTTGTATCTTGTAACCCTAATGCGGCCGGTTTCGCCTGCAATCGCTAGTGTCGAAGAAGCCTGCTGACACAGCGCATGCGCATCCGTAAGTTCACTGGAACCTCTTATCTCCGATTCAAAAGGAAAGTTATTGACCACAAAAAACCGACCCGATGCCAATTAAATAAAATTTTGATAAGTTAAACAAATAAAGGATTGATGATTAAAAAAACTAAAGTTAAATGGACCCATTCACCTAAAAGTCATGAAAATTAAAACAGTCAATTTTTGCTTGTGTCGTAACTTTTATATTGAATTTATTTGTAACTCCTATGAGATTTTCAAATACATATTTCTATCAGTGTGATTCGAGTAGGCACGATGCACTTTCTGGTCATTGTTGCTTTTTTCAATTGTAATCTTGGTATATTACACATTACAACGAACAAAGCTGCAGGTTACGTATTCAAGAAACAGATAACTGCGCACGTTTAGTGATAGTACGTGATAGGCTCTTTCAACACTAACGCCTCTTGCGGTAGTGGCCATCTTATCGTCACGCGTTATTTGCCTAAGTGCCCGGACCTGTATACAAGACCGTGGTCTGGACCATCAGTGTCAAGGACATTATACCTTTTATGCAAAATTTCATGAGAACGCATAGTAGATACCCTACAGTCAAGAATAATTAGCAGTTAATGATATAGGACTATAATTTCTTAATATATACAAATTTATAAATATCCTAAATAAAAAATTTGTATTATAGTTGTAAGTTCATTACGTGAGTTCTACTTTGAGCATTCAACTCCCAATATACATTGGGCAAATCAAACTAATGCATTTTTATAAATCACAAAAATACTACATAAATGTTTATGAGTTTTATATTCTGCCGAAATTAAAATAACGAGGATTTATTAGCAAATAAATAGTTCAGATTGAATAGATATAGAATGGAAATCTCGTTAAAAAAGCACAACGGTTTGCCGCGAATATCAATATACAATTTCGCTGGGATTGTTTGACCATTTTCACGTTCGCAACTCGTTCAATGGCAATAGAGGATTGAAGAGCATTGGTTAATCAATAACGAGCTGAAAATATTGTTTTTTTTTTCATTTCTAATATTCAAACATTAAAGTGATCATAAGGACTAATTTCCTCAATCTCCATACAACCCATATGTTAATTGTACATAGCACACTATTAATTTTTCTACCAGAATGATACAGTCAGTGTGACATCTTTATTAGTCAGGACCACGTGAAACAATCGAGAGTGTCTAACGCTATCACCATTGTTGTAGCTTTTTTTTTTTAAATACGCGTTACAATTATGCCATGTGCTACATATTTCGCCTAGGACCAGTGCTCCTACACATCGGTATAATGAGAAATAAACGAATTTTGTAATATTTTCACTATCTCTCATTAACCTCTTGTGTAACGTTTTTCAATATTCTAGCTTTTCTTTTCAATTTTTTTTTATCTTTCTCACGCACTCCACCACTTAACTACACTGCCAAGGAATATTTGTAAAAAATAACGTACGGCCACAAAATAAGAATTTGTGTAAAATTTTAGAGAAATATTGAAAATTCGGAAGTACCGAGCGTGCGTCATCGCCCTATTCCAAGAAATCTTGCTGCTACCTCTTCAGCAAGGCACAAAGTAGACCACGAAGTAACCAGGTGAGGCTCCCCTACCCTTTCGCTAACCACTCAACCAGATCATCCCTTCGGACTATCTATTAATTTTTTTTTAATATAATAGTTTTATTATTTTTTATAAAAAGATAATGAAATTATATTTTCTATAGAGATTTTCGTAGTCCTTGATAGAGTTTGAAACTTATGGTGTTGATGGTGTGTTCGTCGTGTATCGGCACTTTGCTTGTGAAATAAAGGAAAAAACAATTAGAAAGGATTCCGTCGAAGACTTATTTTAATTGATGCATTTTTAATGTAGTACCTACCTTCACAGAATTATTTTTAACGAATTTATTCAAATAGTTACGCCATTTAAATAAAGTTCACCATCCCTAAGCCAAGATATTTACCCTTCAAGTTGACATGATTTGCATGTAACCCATGTAGGAAGTATGCGCCAACAACACTTTTTTAATTCGACCGTCAAAATGACATTCAAGAATTGAATTTAAAAAAACGAGGGAATGCTAGAGACGAATTACATGAATATTCTGCAAAAAATAGAAGTGATTTTCCGTCTAATGTTAAGGATACAGCCTTCATAAGTATGCAATTTTTTATATTATTAGACATCAGGGTGGACGAACGATCACGTAGAGGAGGATAGAAGCGACGATCTGGCAACAGTGCACACATGGTGCGACGTTTTTTTTAGAGCACCGAAGTATTACTGAACAACTCCTTCTATTTCCGTTTCTTCTCGACATCTGTTTCTCACTTCTGTAAAAATCGCAAGTAACTGTTATTATTTTCTCTGATACGTTTTTTCCCAAATCCTTCCTTATGTCTTGTTTAATTCGACATTTTCACTCGGTTTATGTGAAATAAAAGTATCTCAATCATAACACGTAAAGACGAATAAAACATTATTTAATTGTTAGTATCAACTAATGTGCGATGTTGCCACGATCGTCGTTCGTGCACCTACTCAACAGCAAGCGTCATCTGTATACGCAACCTGTTCCGTGTTTGACGCATAGCGCGAACAGCTTTAGCAAAAAGTTTATTCCCACCGACATAACAAAAATAGTTAGTAAAAGAAGTTTTGCGACGGCAAAAAATATTTCTTGTATTAACCATTAGTACCACGTCAATATTGTATATTTTTAGTTTTATAGATTTTTCTACGATGACCCGATTAAATTATCGATCTTTTAAACATGTACAGGGGGAAATACTTTTAGGTCATATTTAGTCCATGCAGAGGTACTACTCTATTTCTGTGAAGCTAATTGAAACATTTGATTTTTATGAAAACGCATAAAAATAATACAGATTATG
Organism: Cephus spinipes; assembly: GCA_963971525.1. Classification (NCBI taxonomy): domain Eukaryota; kingdom Metazoa; phylum Arthropoda; class Insecta; order Hymenoptera; family Cephidae; genus Cephus; species Cephus spinipes. Next base: position 20,646,274 of record OZ020574.1, read on the forward strand.
TCTAAAAACTGGATTATAAAATAAGTGTAGTATTAAGCGGAAATCGTCATCGCTAAGGCATGGGGTTAAAATGAGGCACAAAACAATTCTGTACCATATTATTCAGTAGCTGAAGTTAAGGGAGGTTGCCACCCACTGCTATTTAACAGAAACATTTCACACTTTTTTTCCACCGGGATGCCAAGCTCAAGCATTATAAATTTATTAAATTAAATTGCTAGAACGTCAAGAAACATTTGTGGGCTTGTTGGATCACTGTGTGCACATTATGCAAAAAACTAATTATTCAACAACCCACAAATCCAGGGCCTGAACGTAACCTGGCCTGAGTGGACCTAAATCATTTTAAGCATTGTCATAGATCAAATAATTTATCCTTATGTCTTCATTTTCATCATAGTTGGACTACAAGCAATTGTGTGACACGCAAATGTAAGTGTTAAACTCATAGAGATAATCCTCATAAATTGTGGCAAGCTTTGCTCTGGCTACACAGGTCGATAGTCGTAAAGTAGTTCCGATGAGAATCCGAACGCCAAATATCAACCATTATGTAACACGAGATTTATTCCCTGATTTAACACGTTTTTTTGTTTCTCATAATTTATGACGATAGATACAAATTAAGGGAATTTTAGAAGAGGATGTTTAAAATCACCGAATAAAGCCGACCATGATTCGATTTAATTCTCACAAAAAGATTCAATTATTCACGACGTTATTCATCTCCTGAATGTATTTGTTTGATAAACCAACCGATAAATAGTAATGAATTACAAAATGTGTCCGGAAAAACCGATCTTTAATTTGTAATCGGCATTAACAGCCTAGGACAAAAAACTGGCAAATATCTTGCTCAAAACAGGCAGATCGCTATTGGTGGAGTAGTGACTGAAAATTCGAGCAAAACTCGCATTTTTTTTCACATTACTCCGAAAATCGTGATCTGCTTGTATTCAGTCAAAAATCTGCCAGAATTTTTATTTCGGGAGCCTTAGATATAGAAAACTAATTAGAATGTTAATATTTATCAAAGTATATGAAATATGCAATTTACATATTGACAAAGAAGTGTAATTAAAACAAAATTATTCGAAATGGGGACGACTGTCACACATCTATTTTGTTTACCGGGAAGGAGATTCGAACCTGCGATTGCTGGGACGCTCGAAGTGAGGTGGGTGACATTATTTCGAACGAGCGATGCATATACTTAGTGATCAATAATTCTATTCATGAAAATAGTAAAATTCGTCTAATTTCTCCAAGAAGATAATCTAGTAAATGTCAAAATTGATTAATGTTTTAAATCTCATGGTAATAACTTTTTCTTTTAAGAATAACGAACAAAACTTTTATTATAAAGTGAATACGCAAATTTTTAATTGTTTTATATTCATGTACATATTTATTTAACACAAATAATTCAATCTTTCAGTGTCACGTTATCTGAAATAACCCATATGTAAACTGGAATGGCAATATGAATTACTGAACAGATCAATGCTTTTATTGAATTCTGCCAGGTCTATCTATTTAATGCACGATAGTATTTCCTATGTCTGTTATAATTACTTGACGATATGATTGGAAACGTACTATACGAAATATAAAATTATAGATTAAACTTATATTAGTCAACTCGCACGTCTGCTTTGCCTTTCAGCGCCACGCGACGGATATCCTATAAGTTTACACAGAGATTGAAAAATTACACTGACTAACTCGTGGGTCAAGACTGGTATGTCAAAATTTGAATAGAGCTTAAGAAAACATAATTGGTACAGACTAGATTAGAATTGAACTGTTAAGGCTTGAGAGTCTAATACTGAACTAAAATCTCATTACCAAGTGTTATCAACTCCTACATGTGCGTACGAAATGGTAAATTTAAGACAGCAAAATATATCGGTAAAGATATTATCATCACAGCCGCTGCATAGCTTTTGTCTACCTGTAAAGCACCATTTACAAGATAACTTTCAAGCTGCCTACACCTGCTGGCAATCCGTCACTGCCGTTCAAGTTACGTAAGAAATATTCTGCCTATAATTTGCCAAAAGCATGCGATCTCGTATGTTACTTTTAACTTGCTAAAAATCTGCCATTTATTCCCCTCAATTAACTGGCGTTAAATCTGCCTAAATTTGATCTGCCACTGCCCGTTAAAGATCCGTATTTGTTCTTTGTTCTGGCACTTGCGAGTTTGCTGCCACAAATAAGACAACATTTGTGTTCCAGGAGATATAACAATAATATTACTGGATACAACTATGAATACGACTGAATCGGATATATAAGATAAATGAAATGAACAAAAACTATAATGCCTGAAAATATGAAGTTTTTCAAATATAATAAACAAACCTTCTATTGAGAATGATGAGATGAGAAAATAATTAACGCAGATAGAGTTTCACTACCCTTGCTCAATCTTCCACGTGCTATTATAACACTTCCGAAGTTTGCCGATTCTCCCAAGTATATGTATACTATGACTACTCTGCGTGAACATATTGATTTCACACTTCTACAAGCCTTCCCAAGAGAGTAAAAACTTTGCGGCGAGAATGAGAAACCAGGTGGTTACGTGAGTACATACTGCATAGACTATAGGCGGTGCAGACAAGAAGTGACGAGGGCGAAACTCCAAGACTAACGCCCCAGTGCTAAAGCTTTCGTCGTTCGCAAAGGCCTGTCAAACGATGAATACGGAGAAAAGTGCAGGCTAAAATGTACACAGAGCTGGATTACTTCTAGTGTCTATCTTGCAGACGTCGAAAGTTTGAAAGGGGTCTGCAAGTTTGTCAGCGTCGTTTCAGTACTGAAGCAGGTTTACAAGTGCATCCTCAGAGATTCCGGGTCGCGAATGAACCAAGATAAGAGCCATGAAAAATAAGAAAGCGAAAGAAGAAAGCATAATTTATGCAAGTTTAAGTAAACTCGAGCAAGCAGCAGTTACCATTTTAAAAAGTCTTATGCACAAATATTATTATTTTTGTTTAAATCGAACAGTCTCGAAGGAAACTTCTAAAAAAATTTATTTGTATTTAGCTGTTTGAGCACAATAACAATCATCCGATAAAGTCTCGGCACTTCCGTTACACGACCTTATAATTAACCTTTAAAAAAAATATAGTATATACTGGTGTATGCACTGACAAATAAGTGGACAACGTTATCGCAGGTGAAAAATTTGTATAGAAATTGTATAAAAAAATTATAAAATCAGTTCTATGGAATTTTTACATACTTTCTATAGAAAAATGGGCATATAAAAATTCTATATATTTTATAGAGTTTCTGGAGTACACAAATATTATATATAAAAAAAATAAATTTATAAAATATTTATAAATATATTTATATTTACAAATTTATTTATAACATTTTTTATAAAAAATAACATATTACTTCCCGTGTGGAAATCTTTCCGGGCATCCAACATTAAAGTAGGGCCCCGTACGGGCATATTTAGGGCACGTCCAGTAAGGGCTTGCCTAATAACAACCTGTCTGGGGCCTGATTAGGGCGAACTTTTTTGTAGTTTAAAACACTTTATCTTGGCTTGCCAAATTTGAGCCCAACTTGACCCCAGTTTGAACTTAGCTTATCACCCGAGACAATTTTATGTAGGCTTGCCCATTCATAGCCGAACTTGGGCCTAGTTCTGACTTAGCTTAGCACGCAGGATATAGTTGTATGTGGGCTTGCCCAATTTTAGCCCAATTTGGGCCTGGTTTAGTCGTCTCCAAAAGAGTTTCATGCAGGCTTGTTCAATTATAACGAGACCAAGTTAAAAGTTAGCTCAGCACCTAAGATAAGCATAACACTCTTTTGGCTATCTGGCTTCAAGGATTGGGACGGTCAACGGAAATTTAGACTGCCCGCAGTAAAGGAAGGAGGAACATAGTTTATTTTCTTATGAAGATAGCATATATATTATTCAAACTTATTGTGAAGATTACATTTAAATAATAAAATTATATTGCTTACTTGACATTCTTGTGTTCTAATTTTTATTATAGATATATAATTTACAAATTTTAACCTGCTGCGTATACGGGGTTGACTCATAGATCTAACAGCGGCCCAGATTCAATTTCCAATATTGGCCCAAGTTCTGAAGGGAATGTGGGCCCCAGAAAAAAAAGCGGGACAAATCAGTACTGGGCCAAGTTGGCAGCCTATCTTGGGCCCAGATACAAATGTGGCAAATAAACTTGGCCCCGAGTAATGCCCGGAAAAAATTTCCACACGGGTTCTTTTCATTCATATTTGGAGGAATGCAAATGTAGTTCTTTACTTTCAATACTTTGCTTTCAATACAAGTAATCGGTATCACGCAAATATGATGTTTCGCATACAGGTATTAAATGCGATAATTTTATATTTGTTTCTATATGCATAATTGTATCTCGATTCGAATTATTATAATATATATTTTTACATTTTCATCTTCAAAAGCAAATACGGACCGAGCCCCGAGAGGACCCCAAAGTCTTACGAACTGTGCCAAATATGTTAACTGATGAATATTAAATGTGCACCGCTTAAGCCCATATAGCATTTCAATATTCACAACAAAAATATGTAATAAATTTTCAGCTAGCTCTACTTCCGTTTTCCTAATTTTATAGCACTGCGTGACTTAAATTCGCTCATACCGCACGCTTTTCCGTGGCGTATGTAGCGTTTTCTGGCACGGTGCAGACGACAATTTTACTAAATCACGCACGTGTATTTCACGCTGGTGTTTACTATAATAGTTTACTAAATATAAAAATTAATGAAAAAAATGATTATATCAGGAAAATGCATTTAAATTGAAGTTAAATTACCAAGGATGAGTAAGATAGTGATGATAAAAACTCAATTGTAGGTTAGGTTTTTTATGTTCTACGATATGAACTTTATTATAAACTTATATTTAACTTTCAACATGATCATAACAATTGATAGTCAACTTGAGTTTTGAGTATGTGGCCCACAGTGAGTTAGGAGCATATTTATTTGACAGCATATCAAAATAATTGAGTAAAACAATTTCATCAAATGAATTTGATTTCATTTCTTTGCGCCATTTCTTAAATTCATTGTACGCTGCTGTATAATTTTGGTTAGATTTTGGTGGTAGCAAATTCATTGTCAAGTTATTGGCAGCTTCCACCATCTCTTTTGGAATAATACCATTGTTTTCGTTTTCCGAAGAACTACCACTATCTACGATCATTTTGAAAAAACTGCTAAATCAGCACGGAATCAAATTCAAAATATAGCTTTCAAGAAAGAAGGATGATGACATTTGTACTGACAGTCGAACACGCAATATGACGGCGACTGACTCTTATAGAAAATCCTGCAAACATAACCTATGATCTAACCTTTCTTTACGTAAATGACGGTAATGATACCAAAATTGCTGTTACGTAGCTGACAATGCTTTTTAAATTCAAATGAACAATGTGGTGGAAAAGTTTATAGACAACAAAAAAATCAGTACATCGGGTCAACATATTATCAAAGACTCTTGGATCGTAATTTTTTGGCGAATTTAAGTCACACGTGCTATAAAATAGTATACGATACGCGTGTCGTATGCGGCAAATTACGGCACGGCGTAAGCGCCCTCGCTACGCTCGGGCGCTTAACCTCGCCATGCCAGAAAGTGCCCCATACGACACTTGTATCGTAATGTACTATTTTCTCGCAATAAGGTATATGTATATTGCATAAACTAAAAGAAGCAAATGCTACTGATAGTGGCGATCTGGAATCCTATTTTTCATCAAAGTAGGTGAATAGAAAAGCAGGAACACTCTATACTCTGATGCTTTCCAATATTTTCTTAATAAGATCGATCTTGGGGTACGAGTAACATACTTTACTTTAGATAGGCTTTACTTCAGATAGGGCATTGTCGATATCGTCCCTGTCACATTTTTTGACGTAAAAGTGCTTGTCTTTATTAGATGAATTAAACCAACAACTCATTAACATTCGAATTACACCAAGTAAAACAGCATGCATATAATCCGGCACAAATCCCGTGGATATATTAAACAATGACATTTCAAGCCTTTTACTCCATTCACGTGTTTTACTCGTAGATCTGCATGTTGTAACGGATTACCAACGGAGATCCACAATAAATCGAAAAATAGCCGTTCGATGTCAGGACACTCGATTTAGTTATCCCCTCTTAGCCACCTGTCGTGCAAATTACCACTCCAAACGTGTAACTCTTCCCTTCTTGCCTCGAGACACTGTGGAAGACGCATGTGGCACTTTTGGAGCACGACAGGTAAGCTAACGCATTTTTAGTAAATTCACCAAATTTCATTCAAGTATAGTTATCTTATTAATTTATTTCTTTCTTGCAACTTGTATAGTCAAACTATCGAGGCAATAGGGTTTTTGCTCTATATTAACTCCTGGACTTTATCAATAATAATTGATATTCAAAATAATATTAAGGACTGATCATGGATAATTGAACTATATACCTGGGTCACTCTTATTTGGAATACCACTAATAAATGGATGGATACTGGGCGAGCTCCAAACAACTCAATGATGAACTTGAGAAATCTAACAAATTCATAAGAAAACGTTGAAGAATTGTATCGAATCGCGTGAGTACGGCAGTTTTAATGACTAGAATATTGTAAATCAAGACGTTATTATATTATAAATTTAGATATATGGAGTAGGGATTTTATGTAATTTTATGATGATTAATTATATCCATAATGTTCTTGTTTGAAATCCGAGTAGTGATAAATTTTTCTCTCGTAATTTTCAATATAGATTAAATGATAAATTTATAAGTTTAACATAGTAATACAATGTGCTTTAAATGCCTGGTATATCATTCTTTCTTCCGTTCTTAGTGGGATTTCAATATCCATTTCCGGATACACGCAACTAAATCCTGATAAAGTGATACAGGTTTTACCGGGATGTTCGCATAATGAACAACCATATTTTCCGTTAAATTGCATGATATTTTGTACGCAACATCTAGCCGATGCATCTAAGCAAGCAATAGGAGCAACAACAATACTCTTAGTACGTGTGTGTGTTCCTGGATGATAGCACCTCTATCCCATTAGTTGATAACTCCTTTAGGTCCACAGCGAAAGGGTTCAAAAAAGTTTGCATATTTGGTTTGCCTTGAGTACTATAGTATAATCCACATACAAATTGAAAATTTCTTCTATTTATTGGGGGAATATTTAGAATTTGAATTTGGATGGGCCAAAGTTGTGCTTTTGAACTACTAGCTATGGGAATACCATCTGAGTTGAACATGATACATAAATCATAAGGATTTACCAGTACATTATGCCTAAGGTTTTGGAATTCGGATCCAGAACTTATATCGCAAATGAAAGAGGAGGAATCATTATATAAAATAGTTTCTTGTTGTTTTTCTACGTAAGTATGAAGACCTCTCTTTTCGAAAGCGTTTTTTATGAGCGACTTTATGCCGTAATTAAGGAAAAAACTATTGTTTTCAACGTTACCACAAGCTGCACACACTGTTTTTTCGGTATCACCCCATTTTCCAATATACGCAGAACACTTATCACAGAATTTGTGTTTCATATTGTTTTTTGAGCTCCTAGGGAAAAATTTGTCCGTGGTCTTGTAATGAGCCAAATGTTCATAGGAGTGACATCCATAGGATAATATCGAAAGCTAGTCCTACTAGAGTTTATATTGCTTAAAATTTGTCCTGTTGCTGCCTGGTTTCGTCCCTTTCTGTCTCGGACTTTCAATGCGAGCGGACGTCACCAAGCAGCACAGCAAGTCATACCTAAGGTAACAGGCAAATTTCTTAAAAATTAGAATCATTGATTTTCATGTGTATTTTTGTTCATCACTAAATGCTTTTCATATAAAGATAGAAAGGGCTTTTATTCAAACCACGATTTGGAATTATTGACGGGACTGCTGCATAAAAATAAAAGGAATAACGGAGAGATTTGTTAATCGAAGTGATCACATACGTCCGTGATAATTTGGACATCTACCAGTAAAACGGAACATCGCAAGCAATTCCTCCATAATTAAATCCACGATTACAACGTACATCATGTTCCCGGAACAACGAACAGCTAAGCGACATTATTTATTTTAGTTTGGTTTTCTGTAATATTTAAGATAAGTGGGTCACGAGTGTGATGGAATGCGTAATGAATGTTACATCCTAAAATCGCCTGATTTAATCAAATATGTTTTTATTAAATTCGTTAGTCAAATATGCTCATTTATATTTTGAACTGTGTTAATGTGGGCATAAATTAATTCATTTAATCACATCTAGTGATATTTTATTTTTGTATGTAAAGACACTAATTTTTTTGGATGTTTATTTTTTTTCTCTCAATTATTAAACATAAATTTATAAAGAAATATTACAGTCTTATACAAGTAAAACTTAGTCTTTGGGAGATTATTATTCAGAAGCAAAACCATATGCAACAGTTGAAGCAGGTCATTAAGCGACGTCTTTGTCAACGAATTTTGTAGAAAAAAGTCAAGAATATGAGAAATACATTGCCCAACAATCACATCTGCAGTATCGCACAATTTCTTCTTTGTTTCTGAGTCTTCATTATTTTCGAAAAATAATGATTCAAATCTATATTCATCTTGTGCCACGTTACTATGAGTTAAGTGACTACCGGAAAATGACGAAGATGATGCTATAATATACATACATTTTTTCATAAAAAAGGCAAAGTAATTTCTATTATTGCATAAAAATAATTTATTCTTTCACGTATTTGATTATAGAAGTTAAAAAGATATGCAGATATTCTGGCATCAAAAGAAATGTATGCTGAGTTGAAAAAATACATATACTTCTCTAGCAGCTGATGTACCCATACCATCCACATCGGCAAATACCAATGACGATTTCGAAAGTTTGGAAAAAAAATCTCCAGAAACGCCAATGTCTTTAAAGTTACAAAAGAATGTCTCCCACCTAAGCCAGCATGAATCTTCGGGAAATTGTGAAGAAGTTGGCATATAAATTTTATGAAAGAAATAGGAAGTTTCGATCTTTGCGGTTTTGTTAATTATTGTTTTGTCTTGGCAGCAAAAAAATTATGACTCTAGTACAAAAAAGCTAGAACTTATTTCAAAATTCCAAGAAATGCTAGAATTAGGAGAGAAATTTATAGAATCATTAAAAAACGCTGCAAAGTCGTTCAAGGAACTCATCGAAGTGATATTCTATTTTGAAACTTAAATTAATCACCTTTGCGCTAATATTTCCTTTTTAATCATTATTTTTGAACGTATTATTGTAGGAAAAATCAACCGCCGTAAGAGAAGAGCCAGAAAAACGTCTTTCTCCCTTGGCTCCAATATTCTCTTCAAATTTGGAAAAAGAAATATCTTTAGATAATACTTCCAAAGAACAGATTGGCGATGATAATGATTTCGGTAACAGTCCAGAAGAAATGGCCAAGGATGTTGAAAATCACCAACAGTGGACTTTAAGATACCACGAGAAACAAGGACATGTATGACTCCAGAAATTATTCTATGAACATTCAGGTTCTCAATTGCCGAGTCAAAATTTTAAGCCCATATTCTCGTATTTCAAGGATATCTAGATTATCTCATGTATAACAGCTAGTAAAAATCATCTCCAAAAGGGCTCGCGCTAATGACGTTTGATTGGTGCACATGCTTTTTGCATTTTCAAAATCTTGCTGGTTTATAAAAATGTTTGTGCCTTTAATAAGCTCAGTGATCTGTACCCAAAGAAAAGCGTGAAAGTAAATCGAAATATTAAGCCTATCGCTATTTTCATAATGAAATTAGTACTAGGGACGGTCTTTAGGAAAACGGAGTTGAAAGTGGAGCTCTTATACATGTATGTACACTGGCATTTGTTCTCTTAATTATATTTTGTTACCTATTCCACACCGTGTTCCCTTTTCTTTTCGAATCTACTCCCCGTCGTCGCGATAGCTAATTTGAGTAGACCCTGGGTAATTACCAGATCCCAGTACGTCACAATGCATAATATACTGCACATACATCTGACATATGTTGTTAGAGAATATAAAATTACATGTATTTCCCATATACTCTACTTGTATTTTCAATATACGATATTTCGACTCGCGGTCACAAGGCGACTCCAGCTACCGATACAGATAATGTTCTCGCATTCTGGTTCTCTTCGAGTCGCTATCCTGCTCAGAAGCTACGCTCTTCGGCTGATTCGTATATAGTTACGCCAATGCTCTCGGAAGGTTTCATTGTTGTTTAGTTGAGGTCGAGGTGCTTGAATCTGCCGTGGAGGATAGTCATGACATACCGAGTTGCCTGGCAGAGGAGAGTACCCGACGGAGACGTCTCCACGGACCGACAGAAGCCCGGGTGAGATACCGGCGCCCCGTTGGAGATGAGCAAAGGGCTTTAGAGCAGGCGGAGTTATAGTGTTGATATGGTTTAAGGGCAGAGGAAGAACCTCCTGCCTGAGTGAAGGATGTGGTGCCCAGATGTCGCCCGATGCCCTGGGGAAGCAGCCGTGGACGATCTCCCAGAGTTACGTACCGATTCGCTAAGGAACGCTCTCGATTTGGTTTAAAGGGACGACTCGAGGGAAACGAAGAATTATCGGCTACAAGGATCTCGACCAATCAGAATGATTAGTTCTACAATAGAATTTGGCTATTGTCAAAGCAGTCTGTCTCAGGGCACCGACCTAGGTGTCACGAACTGGCACGCGCTCCCGTGATATCTGTTGTAGTTTTTTTAGTTGTGTTTCGATATGCTACAGAAAGTTCTCGCTCGTGTGGTTCTCGCGTTGTTCTCGTGATACACAAAAAATTCTATGGATTTTCTGTGAGTGTTTCGGAGGTGCAGTGCAATGCCCTTGTACACTGGGCCACAGGAATGGTGACAACGGTAGACGCCGTGCGGTGAGGTAAGAGAGGAGATTTGGGCGGCGCCTGCTCGTCTATCTTGGCCTGTGCGTGCGACGCAGAAAGCACTACGGTGCGAGCGAGACGTCAGAGCGTCGCTCGGTGCGTCCTTGTTGCACAGCACTAGTGTAAGCGAGACGCCAACAAGGGCCCTCATGCGCAACAGGGATCTTGGTGGGGGACTGCTCGTGTCCGGGCGCAGGCTCTTGCTCTCTCTTTCCGACTAACGCTTTATGACGAGAACAGCTACTACCCCGATAAGAAACGAGAAGGAGCTATGGGACTTTCGGTAGTGGGAATGAGATAGACTTTTCGATTATCCGTCCTCGTCAAACAGCGTTAGTAAGACGAAGACAGATATATGCGACGTGGTGGCTAGGAACAAGTGTCCAGCGTCTAACGCATAGCTACCGTGCGCCCTTTTCGCGCAGCATGAGTGGGGGCGAGACGGCGATTGGTCCCAGAGTTGGCACGCTAGCTAGCCTAGATGATACTATTATGAAGCGTTGAAGTTACGTTTCTATTGTGCAGGTAGAAGGGCGTAAGTTTCATGACTTCATTATAAGATTATGCCCTTTTGAAGCGTACTAGAAAAATAGTAGAAAAATAGGAGGTGTCTGTGAATGGTTTTCCCACGTATATGAAATTCTTAGTGGCCCTTAAAAGGGCCGGTCAGCGAACCTGGCAGAGCGCACCATTAATGCGGAAACTTACACCCTTCTACCTGCGCAATAGAAACGTAACTTCAACGCTTCATAATAGTATCATCTAGGCTAGCTAGCGTGCCAACTCTGGGACCTATCGCTGTCTCGCCCCCACTCATGCTGCGCGAAAAGGGCGCACGGTAGCTATGCGTTAGACGCTGGACACTTGTTCCTAGCCACCACGTCGCATATATCTCTCTTTGTCTCACTAACGCTGTTTGGCGAGGACGGATAATCGAAAAGTCTATCTCATTCCCACTACCGAAAGTCCCATAGATCCTTCTCGTTTCTTGGCGGGGTACTAGCTGTCCTCGTCATAGAGCGTTAGTCTGAGAGAGAGGGAGAAAGCGTGCGCCCGAATACGAGCGGTCCCCCACCAAGCTCTCTATTGCGAATGAGGGGCCTTATTGGCGTCTCGCTTACACTAGTGCTGTCCAACAAGGACGCACCGAGCGTCGCTCTGGTGTCTCGCTCGCACCGTAGTGCTCTCTGCGTCGCACGCACAGGCCCAGATACGCGAGCAGGCACCGCCCAAATCTCCTCTCTTACCTCACCGCACGGCGTCTACCGTGGACACCATTCCTGTGGCCCAGTGTACAATGCCCACCCGAGTGTCCTCTGGATACGGTTTTCGGCCTTCACGAATTAGCTGCTCCAGCTCCGGTGAGGATGCCCAATTTATTAATTGGTGAAGGGATTTCGATTTGATACGTCCGATTCGTTCTGTTACGGTCTCGAACGGTGGTTAAGGATTGGTAGAAGCCAGAGAGCGCATTGGTTTGAGTGAGACGTTCTTATACGCAGGGAGCGAGCGCGTGAGCGAGGCGCTCCTATACGCGCTAGAGAAACTCGGAGAGCCACCACTAACAACGAGAGAGAAGATCGTATAAGAAACCGTCGCTATGCTCCGGCCTGGCTTGCTTCTAGACTGCCGGCCGCCCCCACTCTCGCTTCGTCACTGTTCCCCTAACTTCCTCTGGGACACCATTAATGCCGCTGAGTGTACGACGCGCCACCGCTAGGCATTACCGCGCTCGGCCTGGCCCGCACGCATAGGTGCCCCAGAGCCGAGATATCATTGGGGGAAAATCACAATTTAGAACTTGTTTTTCTCTATAAAAATTCTTATACTGTACCAGAGAATCATCAGTGTCTTTTTAACCTTCGGGACTTCCTCGTTCGCGCCGAACCTCCGCGTTGAACGAGCTTTCCGGGTTATCAACTTCCGAGATCCGGTGGATGCCGAAACGCTTGAGCCGAAGACACCACCGTGTCACGGAACCTCCTGGAACTTCAGAGATGTGTTCCTGCCGACCATCAAGACATCACTCGTCGCTTCGACTCCCCCTCAGGGCAAGGAGAACCTAAAGGCGTTGTCCGCCGTTCCACGCACCCCAGGAAAAACGCGGGAACGAGGGTGGGTTATACCCGCCAAGAGCCGCCGGATACTCTTGGAGTCATCTTCGATACCCTCCCAACATCCGTCTCCCGTCGGAACTTCACATCCGACCAGTGGACATACCCACCACTCTCACTAACTACGCAGAAGAACTCTCAGCCTGTCTCAAAGACATGAAGAATGTGTAGATTTTAAGGCAGAAAGTCCACCCCGTGTGGAAATCTTTCCGGGCATCCAACATTAAAGTAGGGCCCCGTACGGGCATATTTAGGGCACGTCCAGTAAGGGCTTGCCTAATAACAACCTGTCTGGGGCCTGATTAGGGCGAACTTTTTTGTAGTTTAAAACACTTTATCTTGGCTTGCCAAATTTGAGCCCAACTTGACCCCAGTTTGAACTTAGCTTATCACCCGAGACAATTTTATGTAGGCTTGCCCATTCATAGCCGAACTTGGGCCTAGTTCTGACTTAGCTTAGCACGCAGGATATAGTTGTATGTGGGCTTGCCCAATTTTAGCCCAATTTGGGCCTGGTTTAGTCGTCTCCAAAAGAGTTTCATGCAGGCTTGTTCAATTATAACGAGACCAAGTTAAAAGTTAGCTCAGCACCTAAGATAAGCATAACACTCTTTTGGCTATCTGGCTTCAAGGATTGGGACGGTCAACGGAAATTTAGACTGCCCGCAGTAAAGGAAGGAGGAACATAGTTTATTTTCTTATGAAGATAGCATATATATTATTCAAACTTATTGTGAAGATTACATTTAAATAATAAAATTATATTGCTTACTTGACATTCTTGTGTTCTAATTTTTATTATAGATATATAATTTACAAATTTTAACCTGCTGCGTATACGGGGTTGACTCATAGATCTAACAGCGGCCCAGATTCAATTTCCAATATTGGCCCAAGTTCTGAAGGGAATGTGGGCCCCAGAAAAAAAAGCGGGACAAATCAGTACTGGGCCAAGTTGGCAGCCTATCTTGGGCCCAGATACAAATGTGGCAAATAAACTTGGCCCCGAGTAATGCCCGGAAAAAATTTCCACACGGGACCGCAAGGATTCGAATACATAAAGAAACTAAGTTTAATTCGTATTATAAATATTTACATTACTTCCGCCCATTTAAATTATCGATTGTGAACTGATAAATACATAAATAACTGACAAAAATAAATAAATAATGATTATTCTTCTTAGATTGAACATTTAATTGACTAATTTCACGTAATGTTTCGATTTTAGCTACGATTGCCTGTACTTCGTCAAAATCGAATGGATCATCGGTGACGGTGAAGTCTCTCAGTATGAAAATTTCACAGGGAACGATCAAGAAAAATCTCTGTATTAAAAATGCAAGAAAGAAAACTGAACTACTACAAGATTCAGTATCAAACGGGACAAGAAGCGAGAGTTCTTCGTCTTCTGAACCAAGCAGAGAAGAACCAAACATGTTTCAAAAAAAAAAAAAAAAAAAAAAAACAGAAAATGACCCTATATTCCTTCAGGAAAAAACGGAAAAGTAAACGAAACCGATGATTCTGTTGAAGCAAGCTGCAAGGCAAAAGGTGCAAGAGCTTTAACTATGTTCAAGTAGGTTTCACAGCATTCAAAGGAAATTAGTCTTCGACCCGACGCGTCATCTCAATGCATCTTCGCCGCGGGCGCTTCAAGTGAGATTAATTTATTGGACAATAACTCCACTGATTGAGATAAACTCATTTCCTGGTTTCGTAAATAAGAAACTATTTAAAAATTCGATAAAACGCGTTTTGTCTTTACTCGCTGGATAATTTAAATTATGTTGTTAACAATGCGACATCCTCCCACCGATCAAACGCAGAGCGTATTTTATTAAATGCATTGGCGTTTGAGTGGTCTCTTAACAATACCATTGTTAAGTACTTATTGTATATTATATTTTCATAGTAGTTAATGAAGCAGTCTCTCATACGACAGCTTTCGATGAATGGATCAAAGCAGATGGTTGCGCGAAGTATTCGGCAGGTATATTATCTAATTATTAAATTATGTATTTACAGCAGATTCCTATGAATAATTTATCATGGATTTATTATGTTTTTTTTTAATCTAGATACGATGTTCTTAACACGAATACTGAAAGGACTCAGCATTGATTTGTAAAATAACACAGCCGCTGTCAACGCTCTCCATGGTGCTGTGAAATTCAATTGTAGTGTCGACGTGTCGTGATTGACGGTAGCGAATTTTGAACAAAAGTTCAGCTTGCACTTGCTTTTCTCGGTTATCGATGAATTTCTTCAGTTCAACAAATCTCTGCAGGAAGACGAAGGTTTGTCTAATAAACTTGTGAGTTTTATAATTTTGATTAACAACGCAAGCGATTTTGAAATACGAAAATTATTATCAAGAGACTCGATGGCACTTTAGATGATCCTGCTCTTTTTTCTAGGTTCATTCGCTACGACAGCTATTCGACAGATTGAATAACATGAAAAAAATCCGTCGCGTCGAAATTTCCCAAGTTTTTCACACAAGAGACCATTATTAACTGCACAGTAAAGAGGCAGGTTGCCAATAAAACTTTCCTCAAAGACACTAAGTTTTGCGATTGCATGATTGGTAATAAAACTTTCTATTATTCACAGTACATTTAACGATCATATATGAATTTACATATGAAAACAAACTATTTGTATAACCTCGCTTTCGTCAGTTTCAATTGCTTAGAAACTAAATTATTATGGTACTTTTTATAGTTTATTGTGCATGTTATTATGAATCTTTTGAAAGAAAAAAGTTATTGATATATTCAATGTTATGAAAGTAGCAAAGTAGCTCGCAGCTTTCAATCTGTGCACGTAATCTCGGGTGAACTAATCATCAGAAAGCAAAATGCTTTGAGATGAGTAATTTGTATGCTCAAAACTACAACATTGAACTTTTTGAAGGAATTTCAAAGATAATTATTAAAGTTGCATACATATCTAATTTTTTCATTTTTACGATAAAAAATTGTTGTCAATAATTTGTATTTATTTTTCAACTTATACAATATCTTTGGGGAAGCTTCATGTTGTAGAGAACGGCATTTTACAAATTCAAATTGAATTTCAAGTAAAAATAATTATTCGTTCGAGAGTTATGATGACCACAGTGTTGAAAAGTGTAGTTTCGAGATAAATAGCTTTAAAGTTCTTCATAAAAGGCGCACAGGCCCGTACACACCACCGTATATCGCTCGGAGAGCCTGTTACTCTCTTGCGAACTTACTTACGATTACGGCTATCGCTTCCGTACACTTTCAAATTTCTCTACGAGATTTTTTTGTAATATTCGCAATGGATGAGACTTTCAGAAACATTAATTTGAAAAAATCGATTTTTGCTTCCTCTAGAGAAAACTATGTTTTTATGAAAAACATTTTTTTTTTTTTTTTTTCGAGATTTTCATGTCAGAATACTTAACATAGTCTGAAACGTCGAGAAAAGTGGTTTAGAAAAATGTTCGTATGTGTGTGTGTGTATGTGCAGGACTTCAAAAATTCAATTGTTTATAACTCGAACATCATTTGAACGATTTTGTTAAAATTTTGCGCACTTATAAAGCAGCAGTTCCTCTTCAACTCTTGTAAGTTTCGGCAAAATGTATGCAATTTGTAGATTTTATGACTTTTTGAATTAAAGAAAGGGCGTGGTCGCTTTAAGGGGTCTGGCCACCTTGGCCGATCGGAAAATGGGTACATTTAAAAGAAAAATAATAAACTCGAAAGTATGGGCCGGAATGTTTTAATTTTTTTATGTAACTCATGCATGAAAAACGCTACTTTTCGCGCCTCCGAAGTGTGGCGAAAGTGGCGCTTTATAACTATGGATACGATAAAAATGCTGCGCATGCGCAAATCAGCCCAATTTTACATTATCGCACTAGTGCTTTCTTCTCGCACTAGTGCAATAAAATAAACTTTGTTCTCGCGCGCTGTCATGAAATGCATTCACTTTGGAAGCCTTCATGGCTCTTCTTATGACTGCCTCCTCCAACGAAGAGATGTTCCAGTCTCTTTGGAGGCACGAAAAGTAGCGTTTTTCATGAATTCGTTACAGAAAATATTATGCGATACTGGTACAATAAAGCGAACATTATACGCAGTTCGTGAAGTTTGTCACACTCGCCGCACTCGTAAAACAAACAGCACTCGCCTTCGGCTCGTGCCGTTGTGTTACTCGTGTGCGGCTCGTGCGACCAACTTCACCGCCTGCCTATAAAGTTCGCTTTCTCGCACTTGTATCGCAAAGTACTATTATACAACGTCAGAAAGGGCTTTGAGAATAACGTCAAAAAATTTCCGTTCAAAATATTAAAAAATGGCGCCGTTCTGCACATAGCCGCGGAGGCCCTCCGCACGATACGCGCGGTCGTTGTCCCATCAGTTACTTGGTCATGTCACATCCGAAAAAAAAAAAAAAATATCAGCTCATTCGTGAGTAGTGTCGCTACAATGTAGCGTAGCGGTTTTTTTTTGACCATTAAAAAAATTATGGTGACCCGAAGAAAAAAATTTGTATGTTTTTCTTAAATTTTTCGAGCAAAAACAATAATAAAACAAAAACTAATCAAGTTATCGCAAAAATCCTACGTGACATTTTAGATAATGTATCTCAAAGTATTGTGTAAAAATTTGAAAGCAATCGGACCGATAGTTTACGATATTTCGATGGTACCAGTTCAAAAAATGTAGTTTCGAGATAATCGCAAAAGAAAGTACACTACCGGCGGAAAAGGCAAAAAAGGTCTCGAACGTTTTTTGATGCCATTTCGGCGGAAGTCAACGTAATCTAATTTAACAAGCGGTATTTTGAAGGGGATGAGTTCGGCTTCATTTCCTATATTTTTAATTATTTTTACAATTTGTTTTTCAATTTTGAAAACAACTTTTTTTCGTCTATCGAACCGCGCGGTCGACCGCCCGCAGCGGCTCAACCTTCCTGCCGAAAAATATCTGTAACTTGGTCAATTTTGCGTTTTTCGATACGTACTATGGCTTAAATTGTTCTTAATAGTTCAGAGTTTATTAAAAAAAAATTAAAAAAAAAATTAAAAAAAAAATTACATGGTGGCCAGACCCCTTAATTTCTGTAGAATTTTGGTTATACAGGGTGTCTCATTTTAATCTTACACCTGATTTATTTCGTAAAGTAGGGCTCCGATCGAAAAATGAGTCCTACAAAAGTTTTAGGGTTTCAAGGGGGACGTCTGAAAAAAAATAGTATTTCAATCGAAATTTCAAAATGGCGGCGTTAAGGAGGCTGACATGTTTTTTTTTCAATGGAAACATGGTTTTTTTTCGTACCAAAAAAATTGTTAGATCGAAACTAACAACTTTTGTAGGAACTTTTTTTTGATAAAGTCCATATTTTTCACTTTTTTAGCGTCACCCAGGATGTACCACGAGGAGGTAGTCTTCAGCTTCCAGCGCGCGCGCGCGCGCGTGTGTGTGTGTGCGTGCGTGCGTGCGTGCGTGCGTGCGCGCGTGCGTGCATGCAACACTTACAAGGATAAGGTCTCAAGGATAAGGATAACAAAATTTTCACACTGACGCTTCGAACTGACTTTTGTGGATCACGCGTTTTGCATGGTACATTTATAAAAGTTTACGGACGAAAAGTTAACGATGTCTGATTTCAGTCCGAACGAGATTGTCGACATGCTCCTCATTTTGGGGAGATGTCATGGCAATTATTTTCGGGCTGCAAATTTGTATCGTCGCGAATATCCGAATCGTCGTCACCCATCGCGGCAGACGATTCGAACGCTAGAACGGAGAGCGAGGGCAGGACACATCACTCGCCATCGTAGACGTCGCCAAAACGTCAATAACGATTTTGATGGCCCGTACGCGTCTCGAAACATGGCAATTTTAGCCATGATAGCAAATGATCCGCATTTGAGCGTTCGAAGGATCTCCGAGCAGCTGGGAATTTCTAGGGCCACAATTCACCGAGTGTTGAGGAGTACGAGGCACCACCCGTACATACTTCAATTCCACCAAGACACTCCGAATCCCGATCCGTTGCGAAGGGTCGAGTTTTGTAGGTGGGCGTTGAGGCAAATCGAGAGATCCCCAGACTTTTTCAGGTTCGTCATGTTCAGTGATGAATCCACATTCAACAACCGGGGTCAGGTGAATCGATGGAATTTCAGGTATTGGTCTGATCATAATCCACGCTGGGTGAGACAAGTCGATCACCAACATCAATGGGGTTTGAATGTTTGGTGTGGGATTGTTGACGGCCAAATAATAGGTCCTCACTTTTTTTAGGGAACCGTGACGGGTACCCGTTATCTTGATCTTCTGCAGCATGAATTGCCTATTCTGCTGGAAAATCTTGATCTGGGTACACGTCAACGGATGTGGTTGCAGCAAGACGGTGCACCCGCTCACTGGGCTCGTGTTGTAAGAAACCATTTGGACGCAACTTTCGGGGGAAGGTGGATCGGTCGAGATGGATCTGTCCATTGGCCGCCAAGGTCACCTGATCTCACGCCTCCCGATTTCTTCTTGTGGGGTTACCTCAAAGACGTTGTCTATCGCCAACGTCCAACAACAAGAGAGGATATGAGGGAGAGGATAGCAGTTGCTTGCCGTGCTATCCCAAGAAATGTCCTCTTACAAACAGTCGATAGTTTTGAGAGGAGAGTCCAGGCATGCCTCAACATGAATGGTGGAATCTTTGAACATCTTTAAGAAGAGATCGAAGTTCAAGGATCACTTACAAGGAGGGTTTGGAGTCATAAAATACTGCGGAAGTGACGAACCGCAGAGACCTGATCCTTGTAAGTGTTGCATGCACGCACGCGCGCACGCACGTACGCACGCACGCACACACACACACACGCGCGCGCTGGAAGCTGAAGCTGAAACTACCTCCTCGTGTTACATCCTGGGTGACGGTAAAAAAGTGAAAAATATGAACTTTATAAAAAAAAAGTTCCTACAAAAGTTGTTAGTTTCGATCTAACAATTTTTTTGGTGCGAAAAAAAAACGTGTCAGCCCCCTTAACGCCGCCATTTTGAAATTTCGATTGAAATACTATTTTTTTTCAGACGTCCCCCTTGAAACCCTAAAACTTTCATAGGACTCATTTTTCGATCGGAGCCCTATTTTACGAAATAAATCAGGTGTAAGATTAAAATGAGACACCCTGTATAGATAAATAGTTCTTCATAAGTGCGGGTACGTTCAATGTTGTTTGGTATTGAATTTGGCCGAAATCGACAATGGGGTTTGGATCTTACGTGTTTTTGAATTTTTTGGATAAATTCTGCTTTTTCTCATTATTTTTCAATTTTCAGAAAGCTTCCTCTACGAGGAAGCCATAATTGATCAACGTACTTCCTCATAAAGGTGGCTTGTGAAAAGTGAAAAATAATGAGGAAGTAATATGCAAAGTTCTATTTTGCATCTTTGTTTTTTATTTGGATAATCATCTACTCCCTTAATTCATAGATGCTTTCATTAACTATCACACCCAAGCAGACGGCACTCCGGTCAAAGCCAACGACGTTCTGAAAAGTGTCTGGTTATCTTATCAGGACTTCATCAGATCATCCGATCGGAATCCATTTTAGAATCGTTACATATCCCTATTCGGATATGATCGGATGCCTAATCCGACTCCGAGTGGCAAATAGGGATTCTGACTGCAATCCAGTTGGATCCCGAAAACAATTTGAAAGATTTGCGTCACATTATGCGGATTCGCGCCAAATCAGGCAGTAATAAGGCCTGCCTGATGAGGATGGTCGAATACTACCAGGATCAGGGTGGGATCAGCTACTGTGATGGTTTCTCCGATCCCAGCAGCCGGATGTAGTTGACATCAAGATCAAATTAGATAACGACAAGGCATGCCTGATAAGGTGAGTATCAGATTACCATCAACCGGACAAGCTCAGGTATCGATAGGGCAAGCCGGATCAGGCATCTGGCCGGGACCGGATAAGGCAGCTGATCAGGGCGGATGCCAAATCGCGTTACATACAACAATCGGACCTGACGCGATGCTGGTTTTGGGCCGCATCAAGTTAACACGGTAAGCCTAATCTGAGCCGGATTCCCCCCCTGAATAAATTTCTGTTCGGGTGTCCCCGCTGCAGGAAAGAGCCCAAGGCATAAGGGACTCGGAAGATTACACTCTTTTCTGTATCTCTAAATTTAACTCACGAGGCCCTCAAGAAAAATCGTTTGAGAGGGATGACGTATTGTGACGGATTGAAAAAATCTGTTTCTCTTTTGCACTTTCTTAATATTTGGGATCACAAAAATATGTCCTTAAAATATTATGTAGAAATTCGGAATGTTACCGAAACTATAGTAGTTTTCTTGGAGCAGCACTATATGTACATAAAATATTCAATATAAATCTTCAAACGCAGTTTTCTCAAAATTAGATTTCCTAGGTGCTTACGTACACTACCGGTCAAAAGTTTAAGTTCACTTGCTTTATTTTTGAATTCTACACAATTAAGTCGGCTACTCAGTGAATTTTGTCAAGCACGTGCGTCTTATCTATAACAAGTCGATACACACTACTGGTCAGAGTGTAGGAGGGAGTTTGACGCGTTTGGGAGACGCGTAGATCGAGCACAAACTTGTTATGACAGGTTGCATTCTCTCGATGCGTCTAGTGGATATTACGCGTAACATCTTCGTGCTGCGAGAGCTCTTTCCAAAAGTTATATTTCTAATTGTTTTTCATATTTTTATTTAGAAAAATGTAAGTAAAACATTTTTCATATTGAGAATCGTTACTGTTAAAGAAAAATTTATATTTAAATTGACGTAATTCGACAAATATCATCTCATTATTGAAATGTGAAGAAAACTACATATTATATTACGTGTCTCGTTCTTGATGATAATATAATGTAGTCATGCTTGCCATGCTTCGATCCACAACGTTGAACGCTCAAATTCAAACTATTTTGGCGCTCTCCGCCATCTTCCCTCGACCTGCGCCATCTCCATTCATATTGTTTCGTTGTGCTGAAGCATCAACATGTTTTTTACGCAACTGTTGAGAAGAGATTAATAAATAGTGTATTAATTAACAAATAAAACCTCGGCATGGGAAAAAAGCGCTCTAGGACTCGATCTCGATCGCGTTCAAAGGAATCGAGAAGTAGGAAGGATAGAAAATGGGAGAAAGTACAGTCCCAAGTGGATAACCTCACAAAAATAGTTGAGGCGTTGGTAAAAGTTCAAAAAGAACAGAATTTACCAACTAACTCTAACAAAGAGCCAGATTCTGCTATTGTTCCAAAAGGTAAGAGGAATTTTTCGTATACAAGATGCTAAGGTTATCTCAACTGTCCATACGAAAGTTGGGAGGTGATTGCCCACACGGCATCACTAGGTCCATACGACAATGATTATTTTGTGATTGAGTTCAACAAGAACATAAATATCACAAGTGCGCAATAAGTGCTTCTTTTTTAATTCATTTTAATTCTATTTAATTAATCAGATGCTGAGAAAAATAAAGAGAACGAACCTACTCGCGATAATGTCATGACTAATGCTGATGAAAAAGTCCAGACTGATCAAGAATCAGTTAAGGATAATGTCTTGAAAGTCTTGGGCATGGACCCTGATGACTGTATGTTCAAAGATGTGAAATACCACCCGCAGTTAAGCAATACTTGGTCAAAATGGAAGAGCGAGGGTCTTCCTGAGAAGAATAAAAATGAAATCCTGAACGCTTACAAAAGGAAGGGTGATTTTTACACTGAAGCTCCCAGATTGAACCTGGAAATAGTTCCACTGCTGAACGACATAGCCAAGAAAAGAGATGAACATTTTGCTGACACGCAAAGTTGTGTTGGCACGGCTTGATCTGCTCTGGGTGCTGCTGTTTCTATGCTACTAGATCAACCTGAAGAAGGCGTTGATGAAGACGCACTTACGGTTTACATGAGTGATGCGGGCCAGATTCTCACAGATGTTTTTTACCAGCAATCTGTTGCGAGGAAGTCATATATTACTCCTCAATTAAATAAGAACATTAAACCGATGGTTGATTCGATGCTTTCAAATGAATGGCTTTATGGTGATGATCTCAAGGACAAAGTAAAGGACGTTAAGGAGATAGAAAAAGCTTGTGCGAATATTAAAGAGAAACACCTACCAAAGGTGTCATCCAAATCCCGGGATCAGGGAAACTGGAAACGCCCACCTGCGGATTACCGTCAGGTGGGCCAAACCCAAAGATTTCGGTCATTGAGGCTCAAACTGAAGTCGCACAGAATCAGAGCCAATCGTCATCGAAAAAAGTGAATAAGGTAAAGAAAATAGCAGGTCGTCTACGTTTCTTTAAGAATAAGTGGAGAGAAATTACCACTGACAAAATTGTATTAAGCTATGTAAAGAGATATAAAATTCCATTTACGCAGATACCATTACAGAAGTTTCCTCCTGAGGAAAGAATTTTTTCTGTCGAAGAGACAGAGAGAATTCAGATAGAGATAGATAAATTGTTAGGTAAAGGTGCAATTGAGGAAAGTGAAACGTGTGGGGGGCAATTTATCTCTCCGTATTTTCTAGTTCCGAAACTAGATGGCTCAAATCGTTTCATATTTAATCTCAAAGAATTGAATAAATTCATTGATCCTCCACATTTTAAGCTAGAAGATGTTAGGTCGGCTTTGAAGCTGATATCTCCAGGAGACTATCTAGGAAGTCTGGATCTCCAGGATGCATATTTAGTAGTTCCAATTCATATCAGTCACAGAAAATTCTTAAGGTTTAGTTTCAAAGGGAAATTATATCAATTTTTGTGTCTTCCTTTTGGATTATGTTCTAGCCCGTATGTATTTACTAAGATAACAAGACCAATAGTTTATAGACTTCGGTCTTTGGGGATGTTATTGGTGTTATATCTGGATGATTTTTTATTCATACATAAATCGAAAGTTGCATGTGAAGAAAATATGAGGAAGGCTATTAAATTTTTGGAGGAGCCGGGTTTCATTATAAACGCCCGAAAAAGCTCACTTATTGCGTCTCAGACTTGCAAATGCCTAGGTTTTATCATCGATACGACTAGGTTCTCTTTAAATTTAACGAATAAAAAGAAAGAGGGCATTGTCAAGTTGGGGAATGAGTTTAAGGTGGGCGGATCACATAAAATTAGAAGATTCGCTGAGTTTTTGGGGACATTGGCATCGGCTTGTCCAGCGGTAGCTTATGGTTTCATTAATTGCAAGCAATTAGAAAGGCAAAAATATCTAGCGTTGAAATTCAATGGTGGGGATTATAATGGAAAAATAGTAATTAACGAGAGTATGGTGGAAGATCTGAATTGGTGGAGAGTAAAGTGAATTGGTGGTGGAGGAAGATCTGAATTGGCTCTAACTCGATCAAAACTCAGAATTACGTGATGGAAATCTTTTCTGATTCTTCCTTAACTGGTTGGGGCTGCTACTGTGATGGAGTAGAGGCGTTTGGATTTTGGAAGGAAGACGAGAGGAAAAGACATATCAACTATCTCGAATTATTGGCAATGTTTTTTGCGATCAAGTGCTTCGCATCTAAGTTATCATGCTGTGAAATTTTGCTTAGACTAGATAATACTACGGCAATTCCTTATATTAATAGAGCAGGCGGAGTACGTTTCCGGCATTTAGGTCTGTTATCAAAAGAGATTTGGAAATGGCGCGAGGAACGTAGGTTATAGATAAAGGCGTCTTACATTTCGTCAGCAGATAATACTGAGGCCGATAGGGCGTCGCGTAATGTCAACGTTGACTCGAAATGGGAGCTGTCACAATCTGCTTTCTCTAAAATTGACAGACAATTTGGCCCTATCTCAGTTGATCTGTTCGCCTCTCGATTAAATAAGAGAGTAGAAGATTTTACTCAAGATTCCCAGATCCGCAAGCAAGTGCAGTCGACGCGTTCACAGTTTCATGGAAGAATGAGAGTTTTTACGCGTTTCCACCGTTTGCACTGATTACGCGTACGTTGAGGAAGATTATTAATGAACAAGCGGTAGGAGTAGTAGTAGTGCCAATGTGGCCTACACAGCCGTGGTATCCACTCTTCACATCAATGTTGATTGAGCCTACTATAAATTTTAAACCAGATTCTAAATTACTGAAATCTCCTTACAGGCACGAAAGCCATCCTTTAGCGTTCCAGCTTTCATTGGTGGCCGGCAAATTATCAGGTCAGCATATATAAGAAAAGGAGTACCAGAGGAAGCGGCAGAAGGAATGGTGGGCGCTATAACCTCAGCAACTTTAAAACAGTATGAATGTAGTTTAAGACGCTGGTGGAAATTTGCACACGGTAACAGCATTGATATTTATAATGCGAAAACTACGGACATTACGGGTTTTTTGACGGAAGCTTTTAAAGAGGGAGCTCAGTATAGTACGCTGAACACGGCGCGATCTACAGTATAGCGTTGATATCATCATATGATGTCAATGAAGATGGTTTGATTGCACGTTTCTTGAGAGGAGTTTTTAAACAGAGGCAGGCAAAGCCTATAGGTAAGATACTACTTGGGATGTCACACCGGTATTGGAGTATATGGAGAAGTAATATCCTCTTAAAAAACTTAAAATGAAGGAGGTAGTGGAAAAAATATCAACGTTGTTAGCTCTGACGACAGGCCAAAGGCTGCAAACCTTAGCATTAATAAATATAGATAATATCGAGAAATCGGAGTCTGGTATAAGGATAAAAATATCAGACCAAATTAAGACATCAAAACCTGGGGCGTTCCAACCGGAACTTGTTCTGTCATTTTTTAAGAAGAAGCCGGGCTTATGTGTGGCGTCGGCAGTTTTGGATTAGATGGATTATATCAAGGAATTAAGAAAAAAGGAGACAAAAAATTTATTTATTTCGACTGTGAAGCCTCATGGTGCAGCATCGCCGCAGACTATCGGTCATTGGATCAAGTCTTTGCTAGGGAAAGTGGGAGTTGATAATGAAAAATTCACGGCTTATAGTACAAGGCACACTGCAGTATCAGCAGCTTATAAACGTGGGGTCGACATCGCGGTTATAAGGCGCAGCGCTGGTTGGTCCGCGGGTTCGCAAACCTTTTTTAAGTTTTATAATCGTCCGATTTTGACTCCTGGTGGTCAGTTTGCTAAGGCAATTATTGAATAAAGGAAAAATTTAAGTAGACGCAGATATGGATATTAGTTTGACAAATAAATTTAATAAGAGTGCTTAAATAAAATTAAAAAGAGATTATGAATTATCACTTAATCTCTAAAGAACTACATTATATTATCATCGAGAACGAGACACGTAATATAATTGACCGATCAAACGAGCCCGCCGAAGGCTGGTTGTTCGAGATTATATGAAGTGTCTCGTTCGAAGATGATAGTCTCCCTCCCTCATCTGGACCAAAAAAAAAAAAAAAAAGGGGGAAAGAGATATATATAAATACATAGATAAAGTGGTATGAGCATGTACACCCACTATCATCTTCGAGGTAAGTCCTGATAATTCTTAACACAAAACAATATGAATGGAGATGGCGCAGGTCGAGGGAAGATGGCGGAGAGCGCCAAAATAGTTTGAATTTGAGCGTTGAACGTTGTGGATCGAAGCATGGCAAGCATGACTACATTATATTATCATCTTCGAACGAGACACTTCATATAATCTCAATTTCAAGGTCAATTTTATGTGTCAATTGTATAGAAATGGGTCGAAAAGCAGAGCTGAGTGTAGAGACACGAGCAGTCATTGTGGCATTACACGAAGAAGGTTATTCAACGCGAAAAATTGCTTCTAAATGTGATGTTTCTCAAACTGCAGTATGGGAGCGTTACAAAGAAATCTAGGTGAACCTAAACTTTTAACCGGTAGTGCATCTCGATCAATTTCTAACAGAAAATCTATAACAATATTATCTCCAATTTCACATAGCAATTTAATCATTGGAAAATTAGTATTTGAAAAACAATTAAAGAAATTCCAACCTTGTAGGCTAAATTTCGAACTGCTTTTCTTAGAACTGAGCCATTTTGTTTGAAAATAGTATTTTAAAAAATCTGCACACTCAACTGAAACTACATTAGTATAATTTGAAATGAAATCAAATTCTTTAATTTCAGAGATCATGTTTAGACGCACCACGAACGCCTCCGCATCAATCATTTCTACACCGAAGTATAGGGCACCGCACACTGAAGATTCAATGATTAATATTTTTCCACGATTTTTTTTAACAATATATTCAAAATATATATTTTGAATAAATAAAAAATGTATGACATTTATTATTTCTCGCGGAAAAAATTTACAAAAATACGCTTTTTTTCGGTTATTGCAGTCGTGCCCTCCCTTAAAGAAGTTAGAATCCAATCTTAAAGAACGACAGACCATTGTAATAATTATAATAAATAATAAAATATATCAATGCAATCAGATTTTTGTTCCAAATCGGTTGTCATAACTTCCAACTAGTCGACGGAGTACACATTTCTCCTCCAACGCATTTTACAAATGTTTTCCTATTTTTTCAAGTTTATTTCTGTTTCAAAATCAAGTACCAGCCTACAAATATGACTATGCTATCTACGCCTAGGACTGAATGTTCTCGGAAAATTTTAATCCGATTTCTTCAGTGATTTATTCAAATTTTCGTTTACTTGTGCGCAAACGACATACCGATACATACTTTTATGCAATGGTTAATATAAATACATACATAAAAATAGCATATATAAAACAACCGACATAATCGTTGCAATAATCTTTACAAATGAGTCAGTGCATCAACGACTAATACTTTTCAATATATAATTACTCTACGTGAACAAATTGATTTCACTTCACACTTCTTCAAGGCTTCCCAAGAGATTCAAAACTTTGCGGCGAGAATAAGAAACTAGGTGGTTGCGTGAGTACATACTGCATAGACTACAGAAGGTGCAGACCAGAAGTGATGAGAGCGAAACTCAAAGACTAGCACGCCCCAGTGCTAAAGTTTTCTTCATTCGCAAAGGTCTGCTATAAACGATGAATACGGAGAATCGTGCATGCTAAAATGTACACAGAGCTGAATTACTTCTAGTATCTACTTTGCAGACGTCACGTTTCAATAATTTTAATTAATTTTTACAAGTTTCAATTCAGTAATGACACTCCTTAAATTATATTTACAATATAAATTTTGACCCGTGCAAATTGGCAAATTTTTATACAGAAGAAATCCATTTATACAGATCTGTTGAATTTATATTATATTTATTGCAATTTCTCAAACTCATTTTGCATATAATTCATTCTTCTGCGAAAAAGGATATTCAAAAACTTATTACATAGTTGCAACCGAAACCAGAATAACAAAATAATAAAAAAAAGACTATCATATTGTACGAATATTTTCTCCAAACGTGACGTTATTTTGTACACCACAAAAAGTCCCGTATTGGTAACTTCCCTTTTTCGACTTCGGAACGCATTTAAGTCCCTTTTCCAATAAATTCCTATGACCTATCGGAGTCATCAGGATCCCAGCCACTATCGTCAAGGACAGAGTCGGAATCTCACCGCCACCAGAGGCCACTGGACACCCCGACCTACGGCCGCGAAGCTGTGACTATGTTCCGCGTGGCTAGCGAGCTTATGACCAGTATGTCAAAGTGTTGCGTTTAGTCCGCGATTGAAACTTTCATTTTACGCAGTCCTTCCAAGTATCGTGTATCGTTGCTCAGTGGAAGACTCCGGCACCAACCGAATATTTTCGAAGTCTATCTCCTAGGGGTAAGGCGATTGAGCGACAGATGTCACTCTAGCGTTATTTCGTGACAAGTATTAGAATAGTTCCGACGGCATGAATTTTGTAGTAGCGTAGTAATACGAGTATTATAAATCCTCCCGAGGATCCTATTGGCTATTTAAGGGCACTACTTTTAATTGTTAGTGAGGACGCAGGTCCCAGCCCTACGGTGAACTTTGCGTGTACATTCTTTTTTGAGTTACCATCATGGTCGGGTGCGAATTTTGTATCTTCAGTAGTTTCGATAATACTGGTAAGAATCTTGTAACGAGTCACGAAATCTTTTCCATACAGTTAACTTTCTTGTCGTTCGCGTTTCGCGTTTTTCCCAGGGCCTTCGCCCATGGATGGTTCTTGTGTCGCTAACGTGGGAAAGATTCCGTGTATCGCCTATATTTCTTTGGTGAAATATTATTTCTTGATTTTGTAATATTTTCTTAGTGAAAAAGTCTCGTGACCCTGGAGACCTAACAGAAGGAATTCGCGAGTTCTCACTTCTTGAGGACGCGTGTAGTGTATTGTTTTTGTCTCGCTTCCCGAGACCTCACGTATATCGTAGCGTGTGTCCCGCTTCACGGGAGCTCACGTATCGATAGTCAACATTTTCGAAAAGGAATCATTTTGGATTTAGTTTCGTTTACCTACATTGTTAGCGATATGATTTCTTTGACCTGTTTCGAAATTACTATTTTTTAATTGTTGAAATTCTAACTCGTCCTAAATAAAAGGACACCTGTTATTGTTTTCTATTTCGAGGTTCTCATTCTGCTAATCAGTTCCCTTACCAACATCTGGGCGATCCCTGCCCCTCTATCCTCGCGTGTCATCTGTGCTAGTCGGTGGTACTATCTCTCCGTCCCTTCTGGAACTATTTTGCAGATTTTGTTCCGTGACGCAAAAATGCGTCTGGCGCCCAATCGCTCTTTTCCGATATCGTATTCCGGGGGACAGAGATTAATTATTTGTCGACAGAAAATCAGCTGTTTTGCTACGAACGACTCGGGTATTCTTTTGCAGTAGTTCCCGTCATACCCTATCTCGTTTTTGGTAATTTATGATTCTTAGATTTTCGTCACAACGTATAAAAAAAAAAGTTTCATTTATTGAACACACTTTGTGCTTCACATCCTAGCGAAGCTCAGAGATTTTCTATGGATTCTACTGTACTTAAGAAATCTACCTTTATAGTTTATGTTCTACTTAAATGAAATCAGAAATATGCCTTCGCGCGATGAATATAACGTTATTAAATATGAGAATATCAAAATATTTTACGAAGCGTATAGCGTAGAAAAGAGACCAGCCGAAAGGATAGAAAACACGAGAAACAGAATATTTTCGACGAGTGAAAAGTGGATATGCATAGCTGCAGTGCCACAATTCTGCCTTTCGCTTCGCGGGACACAGTATAATTTAAGTGAAACACGGAAAATGAGAAAAATCGCTAAGGGACATGCAAGTCGAAAGCACTCAAGAACTACGCTGCGAAATGAGAGACCTTTCGCGTGCCTGTTCTTATACACGCTATAAGTTCTTTAATGAACATGCTACTTATCTGATTG
Source organism: Cephus spinipes (assembly GCA_963971525.1). NCBI lineage: Eukaryota > Metazoa > Arthropoda > Insecta > Hymenoptera > Cephidae > Cephus > Cephus spinipes. The sequence continues at coordinate 20,676,698 of OZ020574.1, forward strand.
GTATCAAATTTTTAATAATTTATACTATCATAAAACTCAGTTTCGAAGTCTACTATATCTTATGTTAACCCTCGTTTCTTACTATTTGGGTCTGAAGAGACCGGCGAATATTTGAAAGCAGTAGGAATCAAGGATTAGGATGTACTGAATACAGTCCACCCAGTTAAAAATATAAAAGTGAACAACGGTAGTAACTCTCTGGTCTACATCTGGGTCACTAGCGACCCAAGCGTAGTGTACTTCAACGTGACGACGAAAATTTCTGTAGACCGGGGGAGGGGGGGGGGACCGCAGTATGTCTATTTAACCATTTGCGGCACGGTGATAAGCCAGTTTACCATCTAAATATTCGATAAAACGTGCAAAGCATCTTTCTTTTGTCCTTTCAATGATACCTTTCTACGTAATCTGGTGCGCTTATCACGAACTTAAGATCAAAAATTCAGAATCTGTACATTTTACATTCAAAACTTGGCTTCAAATTTATTTAAAACTTTAATTCGAAAAAAAAAGAATAATTAAACTGAACTTTACAAAGATTCAATTTTTCGCAACAAATGACCCGCATAGATATTTTTGGGGTCTGGTAATATGAACATGCTATTACAATTTCCTAATTTATTGTAACCGATCCAATATGGCGGACGTTGCTAAGTTCTATTCGTGAATCGAAAAATTTCTAAAATATGGACTGTTTTCACATATTTTCATACCAAAATTATTAGGGATGCTGAATACGACTCTCTATTGTCAGATTTAGAAATTGACATTTGACAGATGATAATTTTTAGAAAATGAAGAATATTCTGTTAATTACACACTTCAAGACCACTTCTGCGCCTTTGTAATTCCTATTTGTCTGTTCACTCCCGGAGCAGAAACTTAATCGGGCTTGTCTGAAATGGTACAGAGCTATGTCAGATTTTGGCAGGCGTTCCACAGTAGGAACTCCAGATTAGAGCCATGCTGCAATCCATAAAGCCTTTCATATTAACATTCTAGACTCAATCGCGCTATCCACGTTGGTTCTACATTAGAGATTTCAGGCTAGAGCCTTACTACACTCACAAGGGTTTCCCTAAAAAATCCTAGAAAAATCCACTGAAAAATTTCGAGAGGTAAACTCGTGCTGGCCTTGATAACTTATCAATTTTATCATCTATTACCAATTGTTAATTCATAATGAATATGCAACCAGCAATAATTTAAACTGTGTGTTTGCAATAACAATTATCTAATTGTTAACCAAAATGTAAAAATCTATTCACGCATGGTCTATGGAAATTCGTTTAATCCACTTGTGAAATGTTAACCCCTCGAACAATCCGAAAAATATTTATAATGTCCTTCTCTCGTGTCTTTCCTAAGACAAATTGTCGATAAGTAAAAAATACGTGTTTTATTCCGTCAATTCTATAAACGAAGTCAAAAGTAACGAATCATTCACAATCAATCAATCTAATTTCTCTCTGTGAGATGACACGAAAGAATGTTCCAACAACGAAGCGGGAGTTCACTACAGTTATAATAGATATGATTGCCATACGAGTGCCACGAAAGATTAAAAAGAAAAGAAAAATAATAATAGGAATAAAGACACCTAAACTCCTAAATGAGTATGAAGATTGACCGAGCCTTCATACATGAAATAAGCTACAATCAAACAGTGGACAGAATCAATCTATAGGAAGGCCAGGAAGGCAATTGGCGAGCGAGAATGCAATTAGAGGACGATGGGTCTTCAGCCAATATTGTGCAACAGACAACAATATTGCAGTACATCTCCACTTGGTACAAGCGAATGATCAAATATTGGAAGTCTGCCGAATCATCAGCTCCTCCAGGTACACAATGGACCGTGCACGAATAAACAAGAACGTACAAAGGGGTTTCGAATTATTAGGTCTACCGGAAAGTTCTGTCCGTTCCGGTTAGAATCAGTTTCAACAAGTAAGCGCATATTCATGTGACGCATATTTCGCTCTTTCTTTATATCGCTAACAATGTATACACTCTGACGTCGCAGATGAACTAAAACGAATATCATTCTTGTTAGTATTAAGTGAGACGCGATCGTGTACCCATGGCTACCGATAAACTTAATTTACGCCACTGTATTTTGTACGAATTCCAACAAGGAAGAAATGCTACAGAAGCGTGTAGAAATTTGTTGAAAGTGTTTGGTGAAGGTACAGTTTCTAATAGAACATGCAGAAGATGGTTCGAAAAATTTCAAGTAGGTGATTTCGACCTTTCTGATAAGCCACGCTCTGGGCGACCATCTTTGATTGACGACGATACTGTCAAGATCATGTTAGAGCAAAATCCTTTTTTGACAACATCGGAGATTGCAGAAAAGCTTGATTCAGCTCAACAAACCATTTCGGACCATATTCGGAAACTAGGGTTTGTGTGGCAGTATTCGAGATGGGTGCCACATAAATTAAGTGAGAAGAATTTGAATGATCGAATCATCGTATGCACATCTCTGCTTGCACGCAACAAAAGCGAACCCTTCTTGGACCGGATTATAACTGGGGATGAAAAGTGGATTACCTATGAAAACATCATAAGGAAAACGGCATATTGTGAACCCGGAAAACCTAGCCCTTCCACCTCTAAACCGAAGTTGAACCTGAACAAGAGAATGTTGTGTATATGGTGGGACATTCGAGGACCAATACATTTTGAGCTGTTGAAACCAAACGAAAGGCTAAATTCGGAGAGGTACTGTCAGCAATTGGATAAATTAAAAACAGCAGTCCAAAAAAAGAGGCCCGCGATGTTCAATAGGAAGGACATCATACTGCTTCATGACAATGCCAGACCACATGCTGCTTTGGGGACTCGTCAGAAAGTCGCAGAGCTAGGCTGGGAAATTCTGTCGCATCCACCATACTCCCCGGATCTAGCACCGTCTGATTATCACTTGTTTCTGTCCTTACAAAATTTTTTGCAGGGCAAAAAATTCAAGAACGAAGAAGATATCAGACAAGCACTGGTTCAATTTTTGGCCTCTAGAGATAAGACACTTTTTAAAAATGGGATATACAAATTGCCATCCCGCTGGCAAGAAGTCATAAATAATGATGGCAATTATATTATTCAATAAAGTTTATTCAAGGTATGAAAAATGTATTCTTTTGTTTTATTCCAAAAGACGGACAGAACTTTCCGGTAGACCTAATATATTCCACACCTTAAACTAACAAAATAGTCCATAAATGTCATACGGTTCCTATGAATTGAGAAGAGGGTACACATCGACTTTCTCGCTTTTAGAAATTCCTCTCGTATATGCCTTAACGTAATAGCTATTATACTCACGATAAAGAATGAGGAAGGTATAGCAACAAATCTAGTAACACTCACCTGAAACAAAAACAAATTCAATTTAGCAATGGATCACGTAGGAGTAGAAACTTGTTAGAGGTTCGTAAAATATTCCGCTGTCTTTATAAAGCAGTTTGTGTTTAATTGATTTTCACGTTACTCCCACTCAATTCGAATTTAATTAAAATCCAATCTCCCTGGAGATTCCCGGAAGTTTTCCAACTGTACGCACGACATATTTGAAAATTTAGTGTAGGTGTACTAACGTTATATCAGAGAAGTATCAGTATAACACAAGACAAATATGATTGAAGTATAATGTACGATTTCCTGTCTGTTCTAACGCACAGGTCTTAATTTTCCGTTATTATAGGCAGAGTTCAATAATAATTGTACGATATTGTGCTTCATTGTATTCAAATAATACTATTAATTGATTACTTTATCCGTATATTACGGCGGTTCGTACAAGATATAAGAAGAAAAAAGTTGGAAATGGATCGGAGGAAATACGTTTATGGCAAAAGTACTAAGCGAGACATTCGAAGAAAACGATGACGGAGATGCCTCGAAACTTCTCGAAAGGGGGTTTTTATTGCAGGGATGATCTAAAAAGAGTATACTCTTACATAGTTACACACTATAGTGTGTAACTATGTTAGCATTTAGGCCGAGAGGTTATAACGAAAATGTAAACGAGAAAGATTGTAAGACATTGCTCCGGGGACAAGGAAAATGGAGAAATAAAAGAAAGAGAGCATGAAAAATAATGTAATGGCGCGCGGAGCAAAAAAGGGTGAGAAAAAAGGCAGAATGGAACAAAGTACATTGTTTATTTTTCTTCTAAGCCCCATTGATCTCTAACAGAAAAAAAAAGTGAAGGGAGAATGCGATTATTTAATGTACCTTGGGACTAAATGGAAGGGCTAAGAACAGGCAACGATAATAAAAAAGCAAACAAATGCTAAATATGACATAGAAAAAAAATTACATTATTCCGAACGTAACATTCTTTATAAATGGACAAAGTACAAAAAATTAATTTTTTTTCAAAATAAATCCATTTATAGCTCAAAATAGTAAGAAAAACATTGATGACTAATACTCGGGAGTTTTTCTAGTCGCTGAGTTTGAATCTGAATTTAAAATTTGGAAATTCAAAATAGCAAATCTAATAATATGTATAGCAGAGTGAAATACGAAAAATGAAATTGAAAACAATTATTCGGGTTTCTTACTTTCGTATTGGCTACGCTATCTTTGATTTTCAAATTATTATTTCAAACTCAAAACCAACAACCCAAAAACTGTGGGGTAAAAACATGTCACCCCGTATCTTCTTTCAAATTTCACTCTGTCATATTGAATCCGCTATTTTGAAATTTTGAAGTATTATTTCAAATTTAAAATCTATGACGAAAAAAACCACCACTCACCAAGTTTCATAAAAATTAAATGAACGGAGAAATGCATGTGGTAAATACTTTCCTTGCGACTATGGCTACGAAATATTGGCGGAGGTTAAATAGAATACTTCTCCGAAAATAATACCTAACCCCCAGAGGCCACACCTCTTTCCAATCACATAGAGACCACACGGGTGCAAATATGGTTTTTACTTTTTTGAATCGTAATTTCTTCTCTCTGGCTTAATCTTTTTTGATCGATAACGGTATAAATATGGGGTAGAATTTCCCTAGGAATTTAAATATTTCATGCGCAAGAGCGTAAAAATACATTGTCACATAGATAAATAGGTTTTTTCAAAAAAGAAAAATGTTAAATTCATTTTTTATGAAAAAGTTTGTATTTTTTTTTTTTAAGAGATAAGTCAGAGACCCTTTGGGAAAATAAAGGTAAAGACTTGTACTGAAGTGGGAAAAAATCGTTTCTTCAATAAATTATAAATAACTATTTTTAACAGGGGCTTGAAATAATGGTAATTTCGCAACTATGAAAAATACTGTAGAATACAAAAAAAATACTTTATTTTGAAAATGTCGCTTATAATATTCATATTTATTGTTTACATTAATAGTATTGAATTAAAAATATATATTAATTAATGTTATTAACGCAATTAACACATAAACCTGCCCGATGGTCGTCGCACATGCGGGCAAAAGCAGGAGGCGCACTTCATTCGCGTGCGTGTTGTCTGCTGACTTTCACACAGCTTGCATTTGGCCCACGTGTCCTCTCGTGTTAAAATTTTATCATAACGAGTAAGAGTACTTACGTATTGGACGACAGCAAAATGAAAATATGTTTTTTATCGCGAAAGCTCCAAAAAAATGGCACTTTTTTTCTAACGCCGAAGCCACAGGGGTGCAAATGTGCACCTCGCCTACTTTTCGCTGCCGAATACACAATAGCTGTATGGCGATTGATGCTAAGCTGCTGCTCGACAATTACACTAGTGTATAGACATAATTATCGTATAGGTTAGAGGGTTCCACTGTGCGTGACCTACGAGAGAGGGGCATTTGAAATTTTTGGCCTGCCCGATTTGCACCCGTGTGGCCTCTGGGGGCTAATAACAAAATTTATTAACCATATCCCAATTAAATTACAACTAAAGGATAATGAAAGAATAATGGAAAATAAACAAGGATAATTAACGGATAAACAGCGATATTTGCACAAATTCTTGAAAAATTAAGCCTACGCTTCCGTTATCGACCGGTTATCGATTCGCCTAATTTCCCCTCGCAAGCCGCTCCTCCGTCCCCTTGTCATCCCCAGTTCAAATGACTCTCCTAGGGTGCACTAACGTATGCTTCAAAAGGATAAAGTTAAATAATACTGTGTTTAGGTTCAGAACAATTTCTGAACGTATAAAATATTGCACTTTGATCAGAAATAACAATTCAACTGAGAACTTAATACTCCTACAGTTGTTGTATGTTCTATGTGATGAAACATGGGATCTCATAAATGATCAAAACTAATTATAAGAGAGTCCTAGCGTTACAACACTATCATGTATCCAACACCGTCCCGAGCAGAAATTTATTCCGGCAGGGATCCGGCCCGGATCAGGCTGTCCCTAACTGATAATCCGGCCCGGATCATGCCGCTCTTCCGGCCCTGATGTGGCATGTAACGGCATTTCTGATCCGGCCCTGATTTGGCTATTGATTCGGCCCTGATCAGGCTACTGATCAGGCCCACATTAGGGAACATGTTTGGTCCTGATCATGCCCTGGATTGGTATTATACCCGGTTGCCTGATATTGATATACATTAGATATACATCATATAGACGTTGAAATGACAAACAGGTAACATTTTTTGAAAATATCGTAGGTAGTGGAGTAATTCAGTGTGACGTATTAGGCCTTGCTTTCGAGGGGTAGGAGAATTCCTGCAAATTATAAATTAGTTTGTTGATTCTAAAAAATTATATATAGAAGCAGTGCGATGGATTGGACTACTAGGTGTTGCAAGTTAGTAGCTTTTATCGCCTCTTTGTCTCTTTTACAGAATTCTATAAAGTTTGGAACTTATCGGCTCAGTGACCCACTTTTGCTTGCGGGTATCCCTGTCCCTCTGGTAGCCGGTGGTTGTATTACATGTATACATATAGTTTCATATTAGGGCAATTTCAGTGTTGCCTGATTTCACACCTAATACGGCAGCTCTGAATAACGCCTGACTACGGCCAAGTCAGATTTTCCATAATAGGGCTTGCCATGAAATTGCCTGATCAGGGCCTGATCCTGTTCAGGATCTATATTTCAGGCTGATCTCATTTACAAATGTTGTACTGATGCATGATCAGGGCAGGATCTGGGCCTCATCCGGCTATCCTGATCAGGCATGCCATACCGATACCTGATCCGGACCTGATACGACATCAGGCAGCCTGACCAAATTTCTGCTCGGGGTTGTATCACTTTATATTTCAGGCCACTGAACTGAGCGACTTTAAATGAAAATATCGAATAAAATAAAACTCTGTAAAATTTATTAAATAACAACCAATACTCATAATATGTACATTCTATGAATTTTTAGAGGAAATTATCAGGGGACTTTATAACCTCAAAGGTAAATCTTATTATTGACTTTAGGACACGGTTGATTTTATTACTAAGCATACCAGTCAAATGAGTATAGATCATAGAACAACATTCCAATTATGGAAAGAATAACAGAGAAACTAATTATAATCTTATACCAACACTGACAAGACTTCCTATTAATACTCAGCTCCTGCCACAGCGTTTTATTGATTTTATTAGAGGGCGCCACTGCGAGTTTAATCTAGATCGAAGAATTATTTCTTGTTAATTTTATTGCTCGTCTCTTAGAATTTGCCGCACGTCATTATTACTTCGGATTGGAGTTGATTCGTAATGAGTTCATATTGCTTCGTCAATTTTTCATTAAGTTTAGCTATGGCCTGATCAATCCAGAATGGAAAACAGTGACTATGAAGTTGAATAACACCCGCATCTACAATTGATTCAGAACATTTCGAAATCACAGATGAGCTATTTGGATAAATTCAAAATAATAAGATTTCAAGTACAGAACCGTAAAGAGTACCATTGTGGTCACATCTGCTCAATAATGGATGTTCTGGTCTACTGGTGCTACAATCTGTGCTAAGGGCAGAGATAACGATACATTAAACTCAAGCTTGACGACGATATATTCATTTCTATAGGTTTTAGAAAAATTACCTGATGACTCCCGCATGAAACGTGGCGTTAAACTCTACCAGTACTAAAATTGTACTTTATCTTAAATCATAGACAATATGCATAGATACATTTCTATAATTCGTGACATGCAGGCGAGTATATTATTTTTAAAAAATGTATAAATATAATACCTATAATAACACGATGGTCTAATAATTTTAGCAAATTAACAAGATTTGATATCTTGAAATTCAAAATAGATTTTATCAGAGACTGCGTCAACAAAGCTGAGAACTTTATTGTATTTGATATGGAATTACATAAAACGTATTGGACTATTACCAATAGTTAAAGCTTACAAATAAAAATAGATTTCAGTTCTTATATGTGATCAAAATTTAGAAGGACATAAAGAGATAACCGAGGTGGGTATTTACTCAGTATTAATCGCTAACTACTACCCATAGTAATTACGAATCATTTGCAATGGTATTTTATCAAAGAGAATCAGAGGTAACTAATGATATATGAGTTAAATATATTCCCAGAAGAAACGAAAGACAGAGAGAGAGAAATAGAGCAAAAGACAGAGAAAGTGTCAGAAAAAGACGGAGGAAGGTTCAAGGAAATATTGCAAAAGGACTAAAAAAAAGTGTATGAAAAGTGGATGCAGATAAATTGGTCCATTCGTCCAAAGTATCAAGTACCATCTATCGGAGGAATTACGTCACAGTAACTCCCTCCTTCCTGTCACCTTATGAATTAGAAAGGACAAGATTGACAGAAATACGTTAGAAGGCAGAAAAAGAAAACCGCAAGAAAATTAAAAAAATAAGAACAGATCATACGTGACATTGACTTCTAAGTGGCAATACAAGATCCTTTTATGCCTACTTGAAATTTATCGAAGACACAGTAAATGTGACTCCTTTCCTCAAAGAAACGGGAAATCATGCGTGACATCTCCAAGCTATATGAACGATTGATGACTACTACTATCATTTATTCTGCTGTAATGTCTCACGTGAAAAAATAGAATCTCCTTAGGGAGATTATCTGTAACTTTTCTTATTACCTATAACGGAAGACCTTCAATTATCGATAAATGAATTTAAGGAATTGGCCAAAATAAGTAACTTTTTTTTTCGAAAAAGATATTTTACTCTCATCTCATTTGATAATTTTTGTCACTCACACATTTAATTAAAACTGCAGTATTATACGTATTCTTACAAGTTTATGATTGTTAAAAAATAATATCGATTAACAATTACTTTTCCACAGGTACTGGAAGAAGGAAATAGGGAAGGAAAGATACAATGCCGATTGTGTGGCATTGTCACTTGGCATAGAAATAGAAAACGATGGGAGAAGAATGGAAGATGGAAAATGGAAGAATTGAAAAGCAAGGGACGAGATTGAGTGCATGGATAAAGGATCCAGTTTAATCAGTTTAATTTCTTTTTCTTCGTGTTTAATTACACGCAGTTATCAATTGATTGAATTTACAAGATTTTTATTTATAAAGAGATTGAAAGATTTTTATATCATACTTTCTATCAACTAACAAAAATCACAAGAAACAGTATTAATTCGCTTAACGCGATAGATACGTTCATATCAGATTCTAGTTATATGATAATTGCGCATAACGGAGTAAGAAAAAGGGGATTGAAAATTCAATAAAAATATGACTGAAAGTGTATAATTTAGCTATTTCTTTATTGCACCATAAAATTGGCTCTAATAGACATCTAAAGAAAATATTATTCGTCGTATAGAACTATGTATAAACTTTGGTAAAAATAAAAAAACATATACTGTAACCTTATTCGCACGATACGGTTCTCCGGATCGTGTCAAAAAGGCGGGTTCGAGCCAGAATCGACTGTTAGGAATTTGGGAAAGATATCAGGCGGAACAAATGAAAGTGAAATTTTGTTTTACAAATTAGAAAAGAAAAATATATTATCCTACAACGGAATACAAGAAGGGTTAGTGCAGGTCCAGCTTAGAGAATGCTGGATGTTAGTAAGCGAAGAATAGATATAAACGTAAGCGGAAAGTAAAAATCATTATAAATGATATTGTATAGAAGATTAGTATTCGGAAAGTAAATTGTATAAATATGACTGTAAGATGCGGTTCGCCTACACGATATGTCTGACGGGAACGGAAATAATAGTCTACTCTCGTATGATTCTATTATGACTCTTGTTGTTTTTGTATCAATGAAATATGGAATCGTGTTTGAAAGCAGCCTCCGACCAGCGGAATTTGATTACAGAGTTGACTCGTTAAAATATAAGCGTCGTGCTGTTGAGCAGTCTTCCACTAGGGAACTCGTGATCACAGGTAGACGTGGTCCTATCTGAAACAACGTTCCTATCTCGGCGAGGTGAGAAGTCTCATTCGCAGAGTAGCTAGTTGTGCAAGTCTTTTAATAAAGTTATGATGGCATGTATAGCGGAAACGGCACAATGATCAAACGTGTCAAAGTGACGGCCCAACTGAAATGCGGAGATTGATTCTATCTGGCAGAAAAGACGGTTTGCTCCCTACCCGAGACGGTTTGCTCGATTACAAGAGTAGAAGTACCTCTAGAAATGATGGTCAAGTGGGACGGTTTGCCCGCTTGCCCGAGACGGTTTGCTCGTTTACTTTACTAAAGGTAAGCTAGCTAGCTCAGGTGATAGAATCTCGAGTCGCGAAACGTCGCTGTTTATATACCCGTCAACGGTAGGCCAGGGGGCCTGCGAGGTGCGGAAGAAATGAGCGTCGCGATGGCTACGAATTGTTATTACTTAATATTTAAGGTTATTCGGGTTAGCGGGATCTTATTATTACCGCGTTACGAATATCCTCGGATGTATTGGTTACAATACAAAGTGTCCCGCTATAGTTTTCGTTGTTGCTGGATGCAATCAGTCGCAACAGGTGAGTAAAAACGATGAACGCAATTGGTGCTGCTTTGAAAAACATTTGCATTATAATGAATCCGCGTAAAGTAGGATATTTACTGTATGTAACATCTCCGTTACGGTAGCGTATTACGTTTACACTAGACTCCCTCCATTAGTACAATATGTTTTCTTTGACAGATTAGAAATAATGCAGCCCTTAGCAAATAGTACAGGGTAGTCCATAAAATCATTGAAATATGATATAATAAAAAAAATGTCACTGCAAAATCATGCGCATGCACAATTCATAACAAGAATTTTATGCAAAATAATGTATGACTTGCTGAATCTAGGAATCAGAGGACATCATTATTTTCGATCTGTCAAAAAAAACCATTTTACACGTGACCCAATTTCAGATGAGACAAACAATAATTATTTAAAGAAGAAGTAATGGAATATTTTAAGTGAAAATTCTTACTTCAGTACAGTGTTACATAAGACCTTGAAGAAGATTCGAAAATCGACTAAATGGATATGAAATCAACACAAACATTTTTTTTTCCTCTTGCGGCAAGACCGTCTTTCTTGACCATTGTCCAACTACGACATTGTTCGGTTCATCAATCTCGAATCCTTCGAACTCACTTTTCCTCTTTTGTGAAGGCGAATCCCTCGACAATTCAAGGGGAGATCATCGACGATGGTGACGAATCTTTCCGTGCTGACAATAAAAGAAAACTTCAACGGAAAAGAGAACTTCAGACCATCATCAAGGAAACTTGCCTTTTCCAGGTTTTTTTTTTGGAGCAGTAAAGAAAAAATTCAATGCTTACATTGCATCGATCGATCTCGATATAATTATCACGTATCTTATTCTTTTTATATTACTCTCGTACTTTTGTATTGATTATTAAAGCTTTTGTAAAAAGCTCTAACGGGTATTTACTGTGTCCTTTAATATATTTATATAATCTGTTCACATGCCCGCAAGGAACCATTTTCCTATGAGATATAATGTGAGAGATAATACCTCAATCTCATATTCTATATGTATATGGAATCCCAGTCGACTGTTACACAAAGGATCCATTATCAATAGTAAGAGCTTTCATTATCTAGTAAGAGCTTGAGTCAACTATGAAGTATGAATCCATTTTTACATGAAATGTAGAACACAGTTTAAAAGACTCAACGAAACCAAGAAAGATTGTAATGAAGCATCGAGTAATTATTTACTGAACGGATTTCAACTGCCTTTTTTATAAGAGTAAGGGGAAATATAATTTATTGTCCCTTCTGACAAAAATCCCTGAATCTGACAAAGGAACATAAATGAATTGATATGAGATTCGACAAATATTTTATGACCTGAACTTGTCGAGTTCCTAGCTAGGTTTAGAGTGGCGCAGTGGGGACCTAAATAGGCACCGGAGTTAGGGAAATAATTTCACAATTTTTCCCATTAAAATTATGCAGGTAAAACGTTTTAAAATAACACGGCATAGTCAATATTCAAACAATGTGCATAAAACATATTAAAATAAAAACGCTTTAAATCCATTTAAATAAACCGGATAAACCATATAAAAAAATCACTTAATGCGTCTTAATACTAAACATGCTTTTAGATATTTAAAGAGTAAATACAGCAATTTAAATATTTAAAGTGTGTTAAAATAAAAGACTTGGATTTGCAGTGATACTTGCCTGATGCTTGAGATACATTTTGTATGACGATTTTCAAGTATAGAAGAAGTCTACCACAAGTATGGGACAATCCCAGTAAAGCGATTTCGTGAAAAACTCAATCCAGATGTCAAATAGGCTCTTTCTATATATTTTCATCTACAGCTGATATAGACTAAATATTTTTACTTGGGTTTACCTGCTTCATCAATATATTCGAAACTTGATCCTTAACGTGAATTTTAACCCAGTTGTTTTACCGAGTTGCCTAGAAATTTCAAATGCATATCTATGACAAAATCGCTCTGGTTCTCGAGTGTCTTTCTTTAGAAATGCTCGAAATCTCTCAAGTGAAATCTATACCATACCTAATGTCCAGTCTCCCAAGGGAAGCTGGATGTCGGCGGTGGCCAAACTCGTGCAAAATTTGCTCGGACTGGTAATTCATTTCGTCATCCTTCCTTTAGTGTATATTAACCGAAACAATTAATATTATCTTCCAGTAGTATATTATATATCTATAAATTCCATCAATCTTACAAGCATATTAACTCTATGTATAACTCATGTACGGAGTAGCAATCTACCTCAAACGATTCTTGCACTGCTCTCCTGAGTTATAAATTTACATTATCGGCTGAAGACCGTACCCATAATTCAATTCCACTATCTGACAGCGAGGGCTGGCCAGTAGTAGCATCAGTTTCTGGTTGGCCGTTACGCAGGTCGGTTCTATAGAACGTTTAGGGCAGAAATTTACCTCACTCACTTTTGTCATATATATTATTTAAAGCCATATTTTCATATTAGACGATAGGTATAATAAAATAAACATTTCAGTATATAAGGATACAAACAATCTTATCAGTTTTATTGTAAATTTGGAAATTAAAAGAATTTAGAATATGAATAGAAAAAATTTACTATAAAATCTCGCAGTCACTAATCGAGCCTCGTGTGTTAGCAAGGTTGCTCATTTCTGATCTACTGCGGGACTTGCGCACTTGCATTGCCATGCCAGATGCCTATAGCACAGGTTGAGCCAAAGAAGCATACGTAGATATGCCTTCCGACCCAGGGTAAGGGATCGTAAGGTTCAAGTATTTTGTTCAAGATGAAAACGAACCATCTGCAGGAAGTACAGGACGTCAAGTAAAATGTTAAAAAAGGCTACTAAACGGTTTGTTATTGGTTAGATAGCATTCGAGGTATGTATACTGAACGTTGCTTATCAAGAGTATAAGCCATTTTTGTACAATTGACTTAATATGTTCATAAAATTGATTGAATTTAATATTTGCGATTAAATTTTATTGTTTGCATTTTCTAAAAAACTTACTCAGGTAATGCTAATCTGATCGATTAATACAACCTAATGGAAAGATGAAAAAACGAATGACCGATTCGTGCCAGTTTCACAGGATTTCAATCAACCAATAACCAACTCCCCTTAAGGAGCTCACAGTCCTGTTATATTGACGCTCCGTATTGCAGTACACCGCATACATGTATAGAACACGCTCTGAAATTTCACTATTTGCACAAGGAGTTTATCACGGTTTTCTCCATTAATGCTAGTCCGATAAGATTTCGCACCAACCCGGATAATCCGCCTCCTTCCTCTGATCCTCCTTACCAACTCAATATCGTCAGCATAACCGTATTTCGTCCATAAGGCAGGAAGAAAACGTAACGACTTTTGTATAGGTTTAGTTCTGCTTTTCATTTAAAATGTTAGCCAGGTCTCGACTGCTTTTAATCGTGGTACCACTTGAGTCACAATCCTTGAAAAAATGCCTCAGAGAATATCGAACGGTTGAGAATCATGTGTACCAGGCTGTTCCACTTAGGCACGCACACGCAACTATTCCCTCTGCTCACCTTCTTCCTATTGAATTAGCATTAGGATGCCATTAACCGTTCATATTCACGCTGGATGCAGCATGCTCCTACCTGAAATTCAAACGCGTATATCTTTTGACTCTGTCTTATGGACAGAGCTAGACCCCCCCGGCAGTATTAGTTCAACTATTCGCCTTGGCGAACTTAGCAAGAGTAACCTACCCTTTGAGTCCTTAGTGTGTTTTGGCAAGCCGTCCAAGTGTGGCCTGAATGCAGAACCCCCCCCCCCCCCCCCGTGTGGCCTCGGCATGGAAACCTTCATTTCGAGCGTGAACATTATCGTGCTATCGTACGGTGATCACGAATGAAATTTATGTGCGGTAATGTCAGTATTACACGATGCATTGACAAGTAATTTTCAGAAAGTTCTGACAGAATGGATTACAACCTGCGTGAACGTTGAATTTGACAAGCTCTGAGGGAGCCTGATGAGCAAGACAATTTTGGCGGGCAAATGTTCGAAGATGATGAAGATGGTGGGTATGAACATTCGGACGCGTCAAATGAGACTGACGATGAGCTAGTGAAGAGACAGCAGGTAGCTGAAGAGGACATTGTTGAAAGCGAGCCAACAATAGGCAATAAATGCGCTCATGGAAGCAAAGATCGAACCTATAGACGAATGTCAATACCCTGTGGCAAACATGACTTTCAGTGAAGCAGGTGGGAACCGAAAAGATATTCACCAACTTATATTTTGATTTTAAGCATGTTTTTATAAAATAACACTGTTATTGTTTGGTATAAATCTAAATTTGAAAATCACTTATCCTTTTTATAGAAAGAACTGCCGGGATATTCCCAGTTCAAGTTCCTGGTCCACGTAACGAAGCGCAAAATTATATGTATAACCTACGCAATTTCGAAAGTCATTGTTTTATGAAAATATACGTAATATGATTGTACAACATACGAATACGAAAATTAACTTTGATCGTGCTAAGTTACAGCAGCAAGCAAAAGTGGAGAAGACATATCATGAAGATACTGATTTAGAAGAAATCAATGCTCTTACAGAATAATTATATTATAGTGCTGTGTGGAAATCACACCGTGTTAATATAAGAGAACTATGGGGAAAAGAGTCTGGCACTTCTATGTGTAGATGCACCATGCCTATGCAACGATTTTTTTTATCAACTATTCTCTGCTTCGATTATAAACCGACCAGGAGCGCCAACAATAAGTCTAAACTCGTGAAGGTGATGTGAACAAAAAGGCTCCGGCTGGGTTGAGACTAGGCATTCCAAATAATCGAAACCTAATTAGGGCCTAACGCGGCACACACCAGTACGTCCAATCACTAAACTACATCGCGAGTGGCTCTTTCCTTACCATGGAAACCTATCGGGATCCGCTAGGCACTCGCTAGTATATCCTGCCTACATCATATCCTGCCTAGTCGAGTAATATGTATATGCGTATACAAACGGCGTGACGTTCATTAATCTAAGGTTTTGATTAAGACTGGATATCCTTTTGACAGAGTCTTGAGAAACTATTTCTCCTTCAAGGACCAAGTGTATCAAGTGTATGAGACTTTAGGTTAACGAGACTTTGTAATAATAACTAATCTCTGAAATTTCTCATGTGTTATACAAAACTTTGTCAATTTATAGGGAGCTCGTTACGAACACTGTTAATCTTGTTTCTTTTATATTGAGATGAAATTCAATTTTTATTTGAAATCGATATCCCAGGCATACTGATCAATATAGAATACATACCAATGCAGTTATTATATTTTGTCTCGTCGATCGTTAGACTAGTTTAAATACTTGTGATGCGCAATATCACAGTTTACCGTTCATTTGTAAAATCCGAAAGTTCACGAAGAAAAGTGAGGTTTTAGTTTCGAGCATAGAAAACTCGAAAATTGAGTATTAATTTCCCAAGTTGTACGGCAGTGTGAAGAAACATGAAGATTTGAGCAATAATTCACTTGCCGACCAACATTAATACACAAATAATTTAATGCATAAATTAGTATATTTCCGGGTGTTATTATAGACCGATACAGCTAAACTGCATTTTTCTCAGTGTATTGATGCATATTTTTTCATGTGCAATACATATTCTTTCTTTAAAGAGACTAACACTAATTAAATTGTTTATAATATTTATAAGTTAATTGAATGAGAAGAATAAAGAAACAATACAATACAAATTTGTGAAGATGAATTTTACATTCAATCGATTAGATGAGTTTACGACTCACAATCAGTCGCAGCAGAATTGATAGAAATAATGGTTATGTGAATAGCTAGAACCATGCTGCCGTAATCATAATCATGTTAATTAGAAGAATCTCTATTTTAATTATTAAGTATCATCTAAGCACATTGTATCAAAGTATACTCACGACACCGCTAACTATCGTCATTTCACTTTTACCATAAATATTAACAATTAACAAATACATTTAAAGACATCATATCTCTTATAGAAAGTTGCATTTCGACGTGGAATTAAGCGAAGAAACACGTATAATATTCAAATGGCCAGAAAATATAAAGGAACGATAGTTCAAACATCATGTTTGTTTTTCATATTCATGTTACTATTTTTTGTTTCAAAAAAAAAAGAATGACGTGATGACAAAATAGCGAACATAATTAATAAAAAGAATGTTTCCGTACGTGTAATATACTGTAACCTTATTCGCACGATGCAGTTCTCCGGATCGTGCCAAAAAGGCGGGTTCGAGCTAGAATCAAAGGTTAGGAATTTAGGAAAGATATCAGGCGGAACAAATGAAAGTGAGAAAGTGAAATATAAGCGTCGTGCTGTTGAGCAGTCTTCCACTAGGGAACTCGTGATCACAGGTAGACGTGATCCTTTCTAAAACAATGTCGCTATTTCGGCGAAGTGAGATAAGTCGCATTCGCAGAGTATCCAATTGTGGAGGTTTTTAAATGAATTGATGTTAACATGTATAGCGGAGCGGCACAATGATCAAAATTGTCAAAATGACGGTCCAACTGAAATGCAGAGATTGATTCTATCTAGCAGAAGAGACAGATTGCTCCCTACCCGAGACGGTATGCTCGATTACAAGAGTAGAAGTACCTTTAGAAATTATGGTCAAGTGGGACGGTTTGCCTTCTTGCCCGAGACGGTTTGCTCGTTGCTTTACTAAAGGTAAGCTAGCTAGCTCAGGTGATAGAATCTCGAATCGTGAAACGTCGCCGTTCATATACCCGTCAGCGGTGGGCCAGGAGGCCTGAGAGGTGCGGAAAACCGGGCGTCGTGATGCCTATGGATTGTTATTATTTGATGTTTAAGGTTATTCGGACTAGTGGGATGTTATAACTACCGTGATACGAATATCCTCGAATGTATTGGTTACAATACATTTGTCTTGTGAGAAGATATGTATAAGATACAACCGCGCGGTCTAGCAATAAATGCATGTTTAATCTGATATCTAGGAAGCCGAATTAAGAAAATTTGCAAAAATCAAAGAAGCGAAAGAAATAATAAGAGAATTAAAAAAAAGAGTCGAGGAATAAGACACAGAAAATAATTGTGGAATCAAGAGAGGAAAATGAAAAAACATTTACTTAATCAATACAAACTGAATCTATAAAATCTATATTTTCTACAGTACACAACTGGACTACTAGATAATACTTAAAATTGTAACATAGTCTGTTGTTTGTTGTCTATAAAGTAGTTTTTTATAAGAATCCATTTTTTTGGACCAAATTCAATGGCTCTGAATAAACGATTAACCATATAAATTTACCTGCATAAATAGCGACAGGAGACGGTTCATGTATGTATATCTGGCTCAAAAAGAACTTTGCATAAGATCGGCCAAAACTGCTTTGAACTAGATTTATAAAGAGGTAAGCCATCGATGTGGAAGAGCAAATGAAGCACACGATCTTCATGTAGGCGAACGTTTACAATTTGCTGAAGGTATTTGGCAATGCCAAAATACGCCAACTCGCCACCATCACAATAATCTTTTCCATCGAGCTTTCGAATACTATTATATATTCTACGTTGTTCGTATTGAGAAAGGTTTTAGCAGTTTTTCGTAACTCTGGCAGTAGCCGCTGTCTTAAAATTCCTAGCAGACGATCAAGATGCGTGTGCGGAAGCTTCGTACTCTGAGCCCCCAGCCGCAACTCTCGCACTTCATTATATCTGTCTGCATAATCTTCATTTTCGTCACTCTCTTCATCCGTCACAATGTACAATAATTTGCATCATTTGATTCGTTGCTTAAATCGGAATAATGTGCACTACAACCATCGTTTGAGGTCCCGTCGGAAATATACACGGTACAGCCGTGGTCAACATCATCACGTTTGGCAAAATTGTCGTTTGCCCCCGATTCATTACCAACATGACTCGCGCGTTTAAAAGAAGAAGCCTCTCGTGTTCTTGTTTCACCGAGATCTAGAAAACACATAGCTATGGGAAAAAGTCCGACTAAAGAATCTAGAAAAAGAACGAAGTATCCGCATCCCATGGCAACAGATATTTTTTTTAGATCCCATTCATCGATGCGTTGTGTGCAACCATAGGTACAATTATTAACACTGCAAGTAATACCTTCTTCGTGAATATCGATTGCTATTGTTTCGTCTCTTTCATTTTCATCGTCAACATTTCGCTTGGATCCAGTCTCTCGTCTTCTGATTGCATTCTCACACTCACGCCGATTTTCACCGTCTGCTTGTTTCCGTTCGCGAAATCTTGCTACGCGTAAGCGCGTAACTTCACGGGTCCTTTTCACTCGATCGTCACTCATGATTAATACGTCATACAACGATCGAGATTTCATATAACAACCAACTTGTTGTATGAGCGAAAAAGAGCGTTGGAGCTAGCGAGACCGACAGAAGTGTTGCTACGCAATTGATACCTCTCAGCAGTTGCCAGCACTGGGAGGTATCTTGAGTCCGTCGCTCAAGATGGCGTCGTAATACCGGCCACAGGCTAAGACACTCCTGTTTGCACATGCCCAATATTCCCGCGGAAGAACACTTCTGTGTTTCTGCAAATGTGAAGTGCGTGCTTATACTTATTTGGATGTTCCATAAAAGCCAGATACAGTGATTGACATCAATATTCGTCAGTGAGTGAATCTCAAGAAGATTTTAGTGTTATAACTGCACTGTAAAAATTTTTTGTAAATTCACCATATCAATTATTATTAAATTTACAAACTTAGTGTACAAAATTCGAATTTATATACTCGGTGCTGTACCATTAATGTACATGTATGAAAGTTAACAAAATATCATTGACAATAATATATTTAACGTCTAATTAAGAGGCATTCATCATTAAGAATTACAAACTTGGTGTATCAATACGATTAGTTATTGACTCGTTTATGAAAATTAATACATGGACTTAAATATTCACTCATTGAATTGAATATTAAAATACATGGATTTTATATTTCTACAAAAATTACGATAGAGTTATTGACGAAATTTCAGTTACTCACTATCGAAAAACAAAAGACTAACGTTGTCGCGATTTCAGTTGCACGAGTAACTGAAAATTGCAAATCTACTTCGAATATCCATAAATTCTACTGAAAATTCAAACACGTATATTTGAAACTTCAGAACCATATTGACACTATTCTAAAACTACTACCGTAAAATTATAGATGGTTATTGAAAATTACAAAATTGATTTATGAATTAGATTAAACATTGACGCGTATATGAAATTTAATATACGCTCTTGAACATTCACTCACGAAAGTGAATATTAAAATATATTGATTGCATATTTGTAAGAAAATAACGCTAGTATTATCGAAGAAATTTCAGTTATTCACTATGGAAAAATAAGACACATGCGCGTCGTGATTTCAGTCGCACAAGTAAATGAAAATTGCAAATCTGTTTCAAATATCTATAAATTCTGCTGAAAATTTAAACACGTATATTTGAAATGTCAGCACCGTATGGACACAATTCAAAGACTACTACCGTAAAATAACAGATGAGTACTGAAAATTATAAAACTAGTGTATGAGTTCAATTAGAGAATTACGTGTATATAAAATTTAATCCACGCTTTTGAACATTCACTCACTGATGTGAATATTAACATACAGCGATTATATATTACTAAAAAATTATGCTAGTGTTCTTCACGAAATTTCAGTTACTCTCTATCGAAAAACAAAAGATACACTTTTAATTACTTTCGTAGGTTTATGTTATAATGTGATACCTGTTGTGACAATAGTCCCTAACCAGACACGGGGTATCCGAGCGAGCACTAGTTCGCTGCCGCGCCGCTAGGTGGCCAAGGAAACTCGCATGAAAAAACGTAGGGCCGGGTAAATAATTAAGCCGTCGATTTTGCAATTTTTGGTCTACTTCACCAGTGAAATATATTCTGCATCTTGTATCCTGGATCTCGTATCCTGAATCCAGTATCCTGCATCTTGTACCCAGCTTCTCTCATCCGAGAGAGAACCATTTTTTGTGGGATCACACATCGTCCGTTGAGGACTCTGTGGTTCTAGTTTCATTTCAGTCACTATATCATTGTATGTTCAGCTCATTAAATTATAGTTGAAAAAGAAACAACAAACATATTTGAAATTTTTAATACGCATGTTATATTTATTCCAAAAATAAACTTTTATACGCACAAGTATATTATTTTTCCAAATACTTTGTGAAAGTGGATAGACAGATACTTCATAATCTTAATACATTTTCTTAACAGGTTTAACATAGCAGTCACTGAATTTTCATATACTTCTTGAAATATAATATACTTTTGTATGTAAAATTGACCAGATGAGGTTTTAAAAAAAAATTCATAATTGCATATTCAAATCGCTCATATTACGATTTTTTAACAGAAAGTTATACAAAAACTTTGACATTTTCCATTAACTTACACATTTAAATGTCAATGATAATACAAGTATATGATTCAGAAAAATAAACGATATGTATCATAATATTCAAGTACCTTGATACATAAATGTTGGCAATATTGTCCATTAATTTTTTAAAATCTTGCTTTGAATATTAAAGACAGTTGTCTGTCAAATATATAATACGGTTTATGCATAAAAGCTTCCGATACCGGTTCATTAATTTTCAATCAGAAATTTTTTACAGTGCATACAATTACTATAATCTATGACGCATACGGGTTTTTGCATAATTTTCTTTCCTCGACGCCTAACAACCATTGCAAACTCTGAAGTATCCATAGTGGATAGCATATATACTTCTTTTTTATCCATCCATTTTACAACTAATAAGTTTTTAGTTGAACGAGAAAATGCCTCTCCTTTTCTCAGTGTGTCAGTAATCTGTGGCACTCCTCGTCGCCTTTTTGTTACGGTCCCGCACGTATTTGTATAATTATTATATAATAAATTAAACAAGGATGGACTTGAATACGATTTATCTAGAAAAACTGTATGTCCTTTTCCTAGATAGGGCGCCATTAGTGCTTCTACTATCGCTTCCGATTTTCCGATTTCCTTATTTTCGCTGTTGATCATAATCGATGACCTGGCATAAACAATAAGGTCTTGTACAAAACCAGTTCGACAATCACAAAGAATAAATGATTTTATTCCAAATCTACTTCTTTTTGAAGGAATGTATTGTTTGAATGAAAGCCGCCCTTTATAGAGAAGTAAACTTTCATCGATGCATAAATCTTGGGAAGAATAGAATGATTGGCTGAAATTTTTTCGGAGCATATCAATCACGTTCCTTATTTTATATAATTTATCATTGGTAGATCTGATATCTTGGCTGAAATGTAGCATCGATAACAATTTAAAATAGCGGTCTCTAGGCATAATCTCTCCAAAAATATCACTACACAGGAGTTTGTCTACACTCCAGTATTCCCCTAAGAACAACTTCTTATTGCGTGTCATTAGAAATGACACAGTAAAAAAGCAGTATATTTCGGATAGTGTTGTTGCTTCACCATCTTTCATATTGTTTTTTTTTACCAATAGTCATTTGTTTCATTTACAATGTATTGCACGAACTCGTCTGAAGCAAAGAGTTCAAAGTAATCAATTATTTTTGCTGATCTGCTATAATGTTTGATATAATTCCTGTATTCTCTGGGGTAAATGGATGTAACTTAGGGTTGAATGTTGTTTAGGACTGATTGAAATAGATGTTTATGGAAATATACGTAGAGACTTTATTTTCGTGTGTTTCGCTCAGTCGCCATATTGCTCACCCTCCCCATTTCACGACAGAGGCGCTGCAGTCGGGAACATCCCGCCGCCCTTGAAAGACTCTCTTTCAATTGATTTAATATTAGAGAAACTTATAATATCTCTGAACAAATGATAGAATACTTCAAATAACTCGAAGAACAGAATTTAAATGATATAATGCAATAACTCCTTGCAATAATTTCTTACACAACGATAATTATATGTATGTCTAATCAGACTTAGATTTGGTATAATGCGAGGGCAAGAGAGACGAACAAATGACTCTTTTGCTATCCTAGTTTTCTTCTTCTTCTTCATTCGGCAGAGGACAAAGCTTCTTTACAGCCCTCTTGAGCAGTCCGCCTGGTGTACGGACAGTCGCGACTCTCACGACGTGGTCAGCACCGTGATGCATCTCCACCACTCGACCAAGAACCCAATGTAATGGTGGAACATTTTCTTCTTTGAGAAGCACCAAAGTGCCAATCTCCAAGTTGTCGCCCTTCGTGTACCATTTCTGACGTTTCTGAAACTCTTGGAGATATTCGTTATACCATCGTTTCCAGAAGTGCTGCCGCACCTTTTGGATATGTTGCCACCGAGAGAGCCTGTTGTCTGGTACCTCGAGATAATCGTGTTCTGCAGGCAATAACAATGAGTCCCCTACTAGGAAATGTGCTGGGGTAAGGGCGCTAGTATCATTAGGATCGCTTGATAACGGGGTGAGAGGCCGGGAATTGAGGATGGATTCGATTTCAGTTAGAAGCGTATAATACTCTTCAAACGTTAAGACAAGTCCTTTGGTGACTGTGTTGAAGTGACGTTTAGTAGCCTTTACCGCGGCTTCCCAAAGCCCACCAAAATGTGGCGATCTGGGTGGAATGAATTTCCACTGAATCTTCTGTCGAGCTAGGTGATCGGATATTGTTTGCTGCTCCCTTTCCAGGAACTCATAAACCTCTTTCAGCTCTCGCGCTGCGCCGACGAAGTTGGTTCCATTGTCAGAGGATATCTGGGTGCAAATTCCTCTCCTTGCTACGAATCTCCTCAGAGCTGCCAGGAATGCCTCTGTTGATAACACTGTGACCAGCTCCAAGTGTGTTGCCTTGGTCGCAAAGCACGTGAAGACTGCGATCCACGCTTTTGACTTATGCACTTGTCCTCGTCTTCGACTATCTCGAACTTGAAACGGACCAGCGTAGTCCACTCCCGTATTCGTGAACGGTTTCAATGATCCGCGTACTCTTTCTCGCGGTAAATTGCCCATCGGTACTTCTGGCGATTTTGGATTACGGCGGAAACACTCCAGGCACGATCTCGATACCTTTCGTGCCTCTCGACGCCCATTGAGAATCCAATAACGCTGTCTAATTGAATGCAACAATTGCTCAGAACCACAATGGTGCAATCGTTTGTGCTCTTCCATCATGATGATTTTCGTTACGTGGTGTCTGCCCGGTAGCATAGCCGGATGTTTCTGTGTTTCCGGTATGTTTGCTTTCGACAGACGTCCACCTACTCTTATGAGCCCATTCTTGTCCAGAAAAGGGCTGAGTGAAGCGAGCTTGCTTCCTTTTTGCACCTCATGCTCCCTTTGCAATGCGAGGAGCTCTTGCTCGAACGACTCCCCTTGAATCATTTTTGTAATTGCTGTCTCAGCACGTTCTAATTCCTGCACTGATAGTGCGTCGTTTCGCTTGGTTCCCAAAGCATTCGTCTTAAACCGGAGGCAATAAGCAATTACACGTCGCATCCTGTTGAATGAAGAAAAGTCCTTCAAAATATCGCACTTTACCCGTGTTAATACAGATACCGCCGATACCTTCATCTCCGACGAATCAATATCAATTGTCTTGCGCTCAGGCCATTTTCCTGTGGTGAGCCAGGATGGTCCGTGCCACCATAAATCGCTCTGCATCCAGTCCTCGACTGAGATTCCTTTAGATATCAAATCAGCTGGATTATCTCTTGATGGGACATGCATCCAAACTGCGTCGCGTGTCAGATCTTGAATCTTCGTTACTCGATTAGCCACGTAGGTCTTGCGAATATTTGGCGATGATGTGATCCAGCTCAATACAATAGTTGAATCGCTCCATAGAAAGATGCGTCTGATTTTCTCACGAAATGCTTCTTTCGCTGTGCTAGACAGCTTTGCTAGCAATAATGCTGCATTCAACTCCAGCTTCGGTAGCGAGATAGTCTTGAGCGGTGCTACTCTGCTTTTAGAGCTAATTAGCTGAGAGTTGGTTTCACCCTCTGACTCTGTTGATACTGCGTAAAGACATGCTCCGTATGCAGTTTCAGATGCGTCTCCAAACCCGATGAGGTCGAAGGTTTCCTCTGAATTTCTTGAATTGATATTTCTTGGTATCTGTTTTTCGTTGATTTTGGACAACGAACTATAAAATTGGTCCCAGAGATCTTGCAACTCCTGCGGTAGACTTTCGTCCCAGCTCGTTTGAAGTTGCCACATTTTCTGCATAATGCACTTTGCGTTGACGAGTACTGGTCCTAAAAGTCCTAACGGATCGAAGATTTGGGCTATCGTAGATAGCACGAGCCGCTTTGTCTTTTTTGGCGACTTCTCGATGACTACGTTATATTGCATAGCGTAGTTCTTTGCATCCCACAGAAGGCCTAATGTTTTTAGCGCTCCTTCTTTGTCGATCGTCAAGAGACTGTCCGCCTCACTGGTGCGTGATAAATTTTCCAAAATTCTACGGTCGTTCGAGCGCCATTTCCTTAACTGAAACTGGCCTCGTTGAAGAATTTCATTCAGCTGTTGCTGCAATGCAATCGTTTTCTCAATTGTGTTCGCGCCTGTTAACACATCGTCCATATAGAAATCCTGGTGGAGTGCCTTTGCAGCCTCCGGAAACTTCGTGTCCTCCTCTGCTAATTGTCGCAAACATCTGATGGCCAGATACGGTGCTGGTGCTGTCCCGTAAGTGACTGTGTTAAGACGATATAACTGAATCGCTTGCGTCGAGTCCGATCTCCAAAGAATCCGCTGGAGGTCACGGTCTTCTTCTCTTACAAGGATCTGACGAAACATGGCTGCTATATCAGCAGTGATGACATACTCATGTGCTCTGAACCGCAGGAGGATTGAGTAGAGATCCTTCTGAAGATTTGGTCCAGTCAATAATCGATCGTTCAGCGCTGTGCCGAGTGTAGTTTTTGCTGACGCGTCAAACACGACTCTTAGCTTTGTTGTGATGCTCTCAGGACGAATGACCGGTTGATGAGGCAACACGTACGTTTCCTCGGGTCTAAAGGGCGTGCCATCCGGTACGAGTGACATATGTGCCATCTCCTCGTACTCCTTCATGAATTCGATATATTTTGCTTTAATGACGGGATTGGTCTTGAAGCGTCTTTCCAGTGCGAAGAGCCTTTTCTTCGCCTGAGTCTCTGATTCTCCGAGCTTCACCTCCGCTTTTTGGGGCAGGGCTACGATGAACCTCCCATCTTCGTCTCGTTTCAATGTCTCGCAGAATTGTCGCTCACATTCAGCTTCTTCTTCAGTCCAGCGACGCGTCTCGCGAGTCTCCTCTTGATTCCAAAAGCGTTCGAGCTGTGTTTGCAATGCTGTGTTCGTTACTAATCCACAAAATTGCGGTGAGCTCTTCTTCGTTGCGTCGATCAACTCTCTTCCGACGATCCAACCCAGAAGAGTATTCTGCAGTCTGGGCATTCCTTTCTCCTGCTTGATAGAATCTGCACACAGCAGTTCCCAAAACACTCCGGCTCCGACCAGAAGATCAATCGTTCCTGGCTCGTGGAAGCTTGGATCTGCCAGTTGAGGTCCCTCCGGTAGGAATAAGAACTTCGTTTCAATTCTTACTTGTGGTAGCCTTTCAGTGATATGCGGCAATACCAAACACTCGATTGTTGTCTCATATGCTGTGCAGATCGACTTGATTTTGACTTCGACTGTCTGTCCGATATCTGTCCAAGTCTGATTAACGCCGCTGATACGCTCATTGCGTTTCTTGCAACTTAGCTTGAGTCTACGAACTAAGTTCTCCGTGATCAGGTTTGACTGTGAACCGGGATCTAATAAGACTCTGCAATTCTGCTGAGTTCCTTCTGCGGTCCTCAATTTGAACTCGAGCTGTTGAAAGTAAGATCTGCGTACTTGCTTTCCTCGCGATGCTGATCACTGAAGATTTTCTTTCAGTCTCGTTGATGCTTTCTTCTTTTACACAGTGTGTGACGACCGATTTTTTCGCTGAATCCTCGTTGGACTTCCGCTCCGTTGGCTGCCTGTCCTCTGTCTCGAGATGCAGGAGTGTATTATGCTTTTTCCGCATTTCTTACAAGCGGAACCCTTGCAGTTTACTGCGAAATGACCCTTTCCTAAACAATTTAGGCAGTACTTCCTTGATTTAGTCTCTTCGAGTCGATTGCACACAGACATTTGCAAAAATTGCGAACATTTGTAAATCGCGTGATTTCCATTACAAATCGGGCAGTTCTGCTGAGAAACAGTGGTCAATGACACCGAATTACCTTGCTTTTTTGATGTTGAGGGCTTTCCAGCGTCGCTTCTGTTTTTCCCTTTGTCGATCATTTCCATCGTGCGACAACGTTCGCTCAAAAACTTTAGATACTCCTCCAAAGTTTTCCTGGTTTCCTTTGTGCGATTACACTCTTCTTCCCAATCTTTCTGAGTTGCGTAGTCAAATTTAACCTTTGTCATGTGTATCAGGATCTCATCCCAATGGTCGACGGGAAGCTTGAGCGTTTTCAGCGCCTTGAGATGTGTGCGAATGTGCACGATGAGCTGCCTTACCGTTGCTGGCTTATCCTTGACTATAGCTGGAAAATCAAGCAGATTACTAAGATGCGTATTTATTAGCAGCTTTGTGTTCTCGTAATTCTTTACCAGTATATCCCACGCGTTTTCATAATTTTCTGCTGACTTTTCCAGTCCACTGATCACTTGCAGAGCTTCGCCTTTAAGTAAACCTTTCAGATACTGAAATTTCTGAATTTCCGATATATTGTCATTTCCATGAATTAATGAGACGTATGCGTCCTTGAAGAGGAGCCACTCGTTGTAGTCCCCTTTAAACTCCGGCAACTTCAAAGTCGGAAGTTTTACATCAAATCGTTGTCCGCCATTTCTAGACTGGCTGCCATCTTGTTGTCTTACTGCTTGCGCCGCTACTAGCGCTTCAGTCTGTGCCCGCACTTGTTCCTGTTGCTGGGCTAATGATATAGCATTTTCATTCGCTTTTTCCATGTCAATAATCGTCTGCGCTTTCGTCGCTGCCTCGAAATAAATGTCTTCGAAATTGCGTCGTTCTCCTTCCAACTGTTCCTGGAGCTCGACGTTGACCTCCTCTCCTTCGGCAAGCGTAATCTCAGCTATTTTAATTTCGTCTATTTTTCCTTGCACGTCTTCAAACTTTTCCCACAGCTCTTCGACCTTTTTTGCTTTGATTCTGGCCTCTGATGCTGAGGTTTCTCCTTTTATTGTGTTGTTTATTCTAGTCATTTGACGTCTGATTGACGCTCGGTTTTGACACAGCTTTTTTAGCTCTGCCATTTTGACTGAATTACGAATCAGGAGTAGAAAGGAATAGTAGGGAACTCACTAACCTGTAATTGGCTGGTGCGAGCACCCTCAGCTCGACTGCTTGCCCCACGTTGCGCGAAAGAATTTTCTTCTCTCGGTGATTTTTAGGTTATGCTTGTAACCTTCGTTTCGATGCCGATTGATGAGATTGCTATCTGAGGATGTGACAACTTGCTGCGAGATATATTTTTTACTACGCCGTTGCCCTTCCAAATTTCTTGCAATTGTTTCGCTTGCCGCGAATGAACTATGACGTTCTGTCTTGTACACTGACGTGCTGCTTGGTCGAATAGACCGACTGTTTCTATGTTTTCACTGTGTGTCACTTAGCGTCTCTCGTTACTCTAGTGGCTACACTGCGCGACTGTTGCTGGCGTGCGTCGCTTCGATCGTTTCGAGACGACGCTGCGTGCTTTCTTTGTACCCGTATCGATATAGATCAAGTGCTTTATGCTAACGTTCGCTCGAACGTTTATGCTGCTTGCGAGAGTGTCGACGACTGTTTGCTTCTCTCTCTCACACACATTGTCTGTATTTCCCCGTAATGATGCGAGAAATAATGCACTTTATTGCCTATTTGGTTATTGCCGT
The DNA here is from genome assembly GCA_963971525.1 of Cephus spinipes. Lineage (NCBI taxonomy): Eukaryota > Metazoa > Arthropoda > Insecta > Hymenoptera > Cephidae > Cephus > Cephus spinipes. The sequence goes on from OZ020574.1 coordinate 20,705,555, forward strand.
CAAACACATTTGTCTTTTGCGTTGTTTGACACACGAAACGAGGATACACCACCCGAATATTCACGAATTTTTCACTGTTCGATATTTTATTGTTCTCGAAGTCGGCACCGTTCTTTTTCGACATGGCTGTCGTCACGTCTCCCGCACGGTGTCGTACGTTGCCAACAACTTCCCATGGTTTTCTGCTGATTCTTGCAACACTTTCACGATTTCCGTGTTACTTTTATGCACAACTTGCGCTTCATGGGTTCACTAATTGCGGTTGGGCGCCAAACTATGTTTGGGACTGATTGAAATAGATGTTTATGGAAATATACGTAGAGACTTTATTTTCGTGTGTTTCGCTCAGTCGCCATATTGCTCACCCTCCCCATTTCACGACAGAGGCGCTGCAGTCGGGAACAAATGTCTTTGACGTCCACGAATCGCAATAGTCGTTATTGTCTCTCTCATTGTTTTCTACTTCTGAGTCTGAGGTATTACATATATACCTTCTTTTTTTGTGCAGAGTGAAATTATCTTTGTTTTCACTCTCGGAATCATTTTCGGAATCAGTTAATCCATTCAAAAATAGAATTCATTTTGAACTCCGTCCTGACATTCTAACAAGGGTGCAAATAAAAATTAAAAAGCAAATTTTACGCAAACCTACAATTATAATTTTTAGATAAACGTTACTAACCTCAAAATTGACCCTAACTGTAAAAGTAGACAATAATCTATATCTTGTCCGACTTATATCGGTTCAAGAGACATTTTATATTATAATCCTTGTTTTCTATTATAGTTTTGTGCCCTACAAATACTTCACCATCCAATAGAAAAATTTAGCAGGATTTAGTTCAGTACGAGTCATTAGAATCAAAATATATACTACCGGTACAGTAGATTCTGTTTTACCAACGGAGTCATTGTAGGTGGTCTCGCGGCCGCCGACTATAGTCGATGTCCGTAGCGAAAGGGTTAAATACTTTTTTTACCGTAGTATCACTTTTCCATCCAGAAGGCGATAACAATAACGACGGTGCTGATCCAGCTTCGATAGTCTCAGATCCCAAACTCGATTTTAATAATTCGTATTTGATGCAAGAGCCGGCTGCAAGAAAAGTTGCAGCAAACATGAGTGGACAAAGGGTTGATAATAATTTGCGTAGGTCTGCGAATCCAACTGGCTCATACAGGAATCCTCGATATATTAGATGAGCTTACAGTTTTTACTTTTAAGTCATATTCTTTCAAATAAACTTCATAATTTTAAAATATACTTATATTTATATTCATTTCGTTTATTCGCCCTCATATCTTCGGATTCAAAGTATTCGATAAAAAGTGTTCGCAACATATTGCAAAGGTTTATATCACGAGATTTAATTTTGATGTTCCCTGCGGTTAGACAATCTGGTAAAAAAAAAGTCTTCAAAGATGAGATCACGTTCTACACTTGCATGCGAGGTATAAATAAAATTGGTGTTTTCTAAGTTAAATTATGTTAGTTCTATTATACTAACAAACATATTTTTTCTAAACTTTAGATGCGATCCTAACAAAGTGTACCAAAACGCCATGCGACCCACCAGTCAGGGAAAAACAAATATAAGAAGCTATCGTCATTAATAACGCTAAAGATTAGGATGGTCACCACCAAAGCAGAGCCAAAAAATAAAGTTAAATAACGTTAGTGGCTTTAAAGCTCTCTATGATTTCATATCTGATACATTATCATCTCTTTTACATTTTATGTGTAATATTATATTAAGGATCTCATCTTATATGCCAATAATATTGCGATAATTAAGCTGGCGTTATTCGTTTTATATTAAATACATGAGACCTTCCAGGTCTATCAGGCAACCGGATATAATACCAATCAGAGCATGATCAGGACCAAATATGTTCCCTAATGTGGGCCCGATCAGTAGCCTGATCAGGGGCGGTCAGAAATGCCGTTACACGCTACATCAGGGCCGAGAAAAACGGCATTATCCGGGCCGGATTATCAGTTAGGGACAGCCTGATTCAACCCGGATCCCGGCCGGAATACATTTCTCCTCGGGAAGCCCAATATATACAGAATATATGTGACTGGCAGAATATACTGATTGTGTACATACATTGTTATTTGTATATGGATTGCATATAGAGTGTATACAGAATATACAGGGTGTTCTTAAGCCCCGGACAAGAGACATATCGTTAGATCCGGCGTGAAAAAATAAAAATATTGGCGTTAACAAAAATCAAAAATTTTAATTAGTTTATTAATCATTAAAGATTAAAGTAAGCCAATAATAAGCGCGTGAAAACTGGTAACTCTTCCTCAGTCTCCTCCCATTGGGGACAGCCAATCATTTATTTCCCCACAAAAACAGTGACCGTTGGATACGTAAATATAGTAATGTAAATAAACAAAAGAGTAACGGAAATAAACAAAAGAATAATGCAAAATGTTTTTTGTGGGGAAATGAATGATTGGCTGTCCCCAATGGGAGGAGACTGAGGAGGAGTTACCAGTTTTCACGCGCTTATTATTGGCTTACTTTAATCTTTAATGATTAATAAACTAATTAAAATGTTTGATTTTTGTTAACGCCAATATTTTTATTTTTTCACGCCGGATCTAACGGTATGTCTCTTGTCCGGGGCTAAAGACACACCCTGTATAAGACTATATACATTAATAAAGCATACTTTGGGGACAATTTCAGTAATACAGCCGGTAGGTTGAGAACAATTGTATAGTATCGGGTCGGACCTGAAAGTTTTTTCAACATAATGTATGTTTTGAGGCCCATAAAGCGACTTTCACACCAAATTTGTTTACTTTTTTTTTTTAATGCTAGACATCCAGAGTTGTTATGAGCTTAGAAAGTGTTTCGTTCGGTTAGGTGAGGTTAGGTTAGAATTTCAATGCTGTGATGCCTGAGGGTATTAGCTAAAAAAAAAAAAAAACGTCAGCTTGCTATTGTGAATGCCCCTTAATCGCCTGGTTCCTCAAACTATACTTTTTACATAATTATATATATATATATATATATATATTTTATATAATCTATATATTTTTTTTCACTTGGGATATCCCGATAACTAAACCTGTTTACTGCCGTATTTTTGTTATACATACATTTCATAGCTTGAAGATATAAGAGAAGCTTTAGTAAAGGCAACGAAGCTGATAGACAGTTTCTTAGATGAGGAAAGAGGACACACATATAATCCTGACATAAATAATCCTCTGTCATTTATATTAGATGATGATGAAATGTTTTTTTCTGACAAAAACGAAGATATCAACAATAAAGATAGTTCAGGCCCTGTTTCACCTTCCCACACTATGTCAGTGAACGAAACGTATTGTCAAAATTCAATTGGTGATAGCGAAAATGAAAATGACAATACATTATGGACATTAAAATATAAAAATGCGGAAGAAGGAAAAGTAAGATATATAGTACAGTTGATCCTAGAGTAAAATATGTTGTCTAACCTGCTCATTTACATTAAAAGTCATAAGAAGAAGGCCCTTCTAAAACACATTTTATTCGTGGACAAATAATATACCTAACTTTGTGCTTCGTGCTATAATTTCTTGTCTACATTGATTGATCACAGATTGTCGAAATCTTACCTGGAACATCAGTGTACGTCGCAAAAATTGATTTAGACTCAGCAAGAAGAACAGCTAAGAATCAAAACCAGCTAGCACGAATGCTTCTGCATGCAATTTTTAATAAAAAAGCACTCGCAGAATGTAGTTTATCGGGGAAAAAAGCAAAAGGATTGGGAAAATCTATTAGCGAAGTACGACCAGCACTGAATAAAAATGCCAAACTAGTTTTACTTGGTAACAAAATCTAAATTAACTACGATTGGAGCTACTTCTTCTTAGAAAATCTTCTAACTCGATGCATCGGCAGTTACACACAAAATAGTAACGAAAGCTGCAACTCGACTGTGTGGGCATTGGCTCCGAAATCCACTTCGAGTGGTAAAACAGTCTTGGATGTGGCTACGGATATTGCAGTTTGTGTATACAATGACGGTTTTTCTTCAATTTTGCACATAATGGAGGCAATGGACTTGGAAATCGGCCCGAACAGCTACGATATGTGCCTGGAAATCGACGAAAAGCGCATATAGCATGCAGAGAGATCGCTGTCTGAACGGGTAAAAGAGGCAAGGATCGCTTCAAGATCAAGCAGAAAAGAAAAGCAAGAGCAGGACGATAATCTAGAAGGCCAATTGTACGGTGCAGGAATCGCCGATTAAAAATTTTTTCACCAATTTTTCTCTTTTCACTTTGGAAGTGTGCCATTTAGCCAAAAATTAATATATCGAAAAAAACCTACGTACTTCTATAGCAGTTATTATATAGAATAAAAAAAATTGGCTTCTTATAATTCAAAAATTACAGGAGCTGTTTGTCCGACCGTGGACAGTCACTAATATGTATAATAAACACTCTTTATTGGAATCTCGATTTATTTTGTAGTATATTTTTTTTCAGAAGGAAAAAAAATCCTAAAAAAGCCTATTATTTCGGCCTCTAGAGTGGCCTACCCAAGTGAAAAAAAAATATACAAATTATAGAAAATATATATATATGTATATATAAACATGTCAGACGGCAGTTTCCAGGACCGCGGTCATCCACAATGGCAAGCAAATGCGTTTTTTAAAAAAAAAAACTAGACCTTGGGACATGTAGCATTGGAATTCTAACCTAATCTAACCTAACGTACTACTTCTTAGCCCATCACAATTCCGAGTGTCTACCATCAAAATTTTTTTGAAAAATTCGGTGTGAATGCCGCCAACTGGTCCTGGAAGGATTCGTTGTATATAGGATTTTTCCAGGTCCACCCTGGAAAGCACCACATGTTCTCAAAACTGCCAATATACAACGGAAATGGTCCTGGAAACCACCTTGTAACATATTTATAGTCTTATATATGGAATTGGGCATATATATATAGAGTATATTCTGTATATACTCTATATGCAATCCATATACAGCTAACAGTGTATGCATACACTAGTGTAACAGCTGTTACATGTATACAATCAGTATATTCTGTGAGTCATATATATTCTGTATATATTGGGCTTATTGTATATCAATTGTATATAACTTATATGAAGTTCTTATATCATCATCAAAGATTGAATATGGAATATATATGCTCAATTCAATGTATGAGCACTGTATATAATTTCTATATAAACGTTGTATTTTTTTTCACTTGGATAGTTTCAATATACAGACTGTATACAATCAGTGATTATAATTTTATTATAACGAAGAACAAAGATGGTATGACATGACTATTCAACATAATGCAGTTCTCCTATTAAACTCCAATATTCCAAGCCTTCACATCTTATTCAATTTTCCTGTGTCTTTCATTTCATTCAGCTTTCCTCTCAAACTTTGGATGATCAATTGATCGGCTATTGTAGGCCACTTCAGTTTATCAGCTGTTTGTTGTACGTACTCTATAAATGATAGTACAACTCGTAAACTCGTTTTTATGAAACGCTTCTTTAAATTATTTTGATAGTTCCTCTATAACTTTACCAAGTAGAACTACTCTGGCTTCTTGATGAAGTGCAGGTCGAATAAGATTTTGCCCTTTTCCAAGCCCTTTGGGCTTTTTTCCGCAGAGACTGCAAGTTCTCAAAGCCTCTCGCGTGAAGATAGCATCCAATAGTTGCCTAGCCATTTGCGTCTGTCCTTTGGCGTTTCGGTTGATATTGCTCAACTCAGCTTTCGCAACATATATCCCCGTAGCCGGCATAATCTCTATTACCTACGAAAGTTTTTTGGAGTCAGGAATTTAATGAAAAATCTGGTATCGTCATTTTGCTCTACCATAACAGCTGTATAATTTACTTTATTCTCTTCTTCTTTCGTAAATCGTAATGTCCATGAATTGTCTTCCTGTTCTGGTAGCTCAGAATACGATGTCACTGACTTGGCAGATGGTGTACGAGAGTTGATTTCATTATCGCTTATGATACCATCCTCCGGTACATGATAGTCTATCATTCGGTGACTCGAACCCGCAGCGCTTCCTTAAAATCACTGATCAAGTGAATTGATCCCGATATAACAATTCGATAATGCCATGATGATTACCTTCATCGTCAAAAGCGTTTTGAGAAAGCATTGTATCCACCAAGTCCAGTGCCTTAGATAAAGTTGTTCGCAAATCTTTTAAGTGATCGACAGTTGACTTTTGGTTACGTACGCCAGCTACTCCGATCGCCAATTTTTCCTGCTAATAAGATCGTATAAGAAATGTTTCCGTCGAGGCAATTAACCTGATGTTATGTAAAAGAGATACAGTTGGCACTGAGTTTTTTTTTCCGTGTAAAGCTACGACTTCGACTTTTTCTGTATGTCTAGTAAGAGAGTTATTTTTGCCCATCGATAAGCACGTAAATACATCTTGAGTTTTTTTTTGTACGTCCTGCTCGTCCTGAATTTGGGTCTCGGAAGTTTCGTCTACATTTTCTTCATTGTCGATCATGTCAAGCTCTTTAAATAATGATTTCGCCATGTCGACATTACATTTTCGCTTTACATCAGATACCTTAACAGGAAATGAACGTTTCGATTTTAAAATATTTTACGGAAATAAATTATGACTGGGAGTAGGCATCAGCGCTTCAGACCAATCAAGACAGAGGTAAATTTTACAAGCCAGCTTGTGTATTTTTTTACTTTCAAACATACCGGACTAATTGACTTCAAAGAATTTTTTCTTTTTCGGCTACACGATGCATTGTCATTATTATGATGCTTTTTCATTTCAGCAGTTTCATTACGGGTTTTCTTTTCGCCTTCGTTCGATTTATGATCGTTCTTCTTATCATCTACCTCTTTTCTTTCGTTATATTTCTCTTTACGGAGTTTCGCCTTTGCCTCTTTTTCTAGCCGGTCTTTTCTTTTCGTCTCTGCTTCGAACTCCCGAATTTTTCGTTGTTTCAAGATTTGCAAGATCGTCTCCCTAGCTGTAGGTAGTGTCGAAATCGATACGAATAAAGACGAGTCAACTTATATGTTACATAATAAGTTGCGAATTACTTGATGACTGGATGATTTCTCCAACATATTCTTTTCGATGCGGAGAACTCTCATTTTCCGGCCACATAAAGGACACCTTTCGTCCCTCTGTTAGTTTCGCTCGCTCTCCACAATTTATCGATGTACGGTGTACGATGCACATCGAGCCGTCATCGCAACAGATTAAATATTGCAGTTGAGGCATGCTTTTTGTAGCCGAATTAACCCTTGTTTGCAGGATCTATCAAACTTTCGTAATCTCTACGTTAAAACATAAGACTCTCGGCTATAGACTCGAAGGTGGCTATAGAGTTAAGGGAGCTGAGACAGTGGAATAACGTTATTCCACTGTCTGTATTGATAACGTACGTTAGCAATAAAATAATTTCATACAAATTTGAACACAGATTCCTCGTATTACGAAAGAAAATAATGGTATAATGTCGGAAACAACCATAATACACTCGAAACAGTATCGAAATTATGTGAACGAAGAAGGGGTAAGAAGATTGTAGAAGTTAGTTAAAAACTTTTCTTAATATCACCATTTATGTCAATGTCTATACAGAACTTGATAATTCCTCGCTCTACCCTTCGTCGCTGGCTTCAAAACGAAAGAAACGGAGATCGTGAAACTGATAGCCAGGCATCGATTAGCGAGGCAAGATATGATTTTACCTACTTAAGTATTTTCATGCAGACTGAGAAGTATTTAAACCATAGTGAATTTGACAAATTTCTTTTGTCACTTCTAATTTTACAAAAATATCCGTAAGGTATAAAAAAATGTTACCAAATTCCTAAAAATAATATGTTTTAAATCAAAAGTGATAGAAAAGGTTTGTGAAATTTAGAGAAAAAAAGTTTACTGTGCAGTCCTTTAATATAACGTCGTTCGTAATTGTAGGAAAGTGATGATGGTGAATCTAATACAATGGACTCTGATGATGATACCTTAGCATCTTCTCGCTCTTCTCCTCCTTTGAGTGATTCCGAAAGCGTGAGTGACCATTTCTACGGTACTGAAAATGTCAATACACCACGGAAATTACAATGGACTCGTGATCCACTGTACACCGATTCGTCTATGACAGTTGGTGAAAGCGTCTACCAAATACTCAATTTTTATTTTAAGAATTCGGTCAGTAAACGGTGCCTTGACTCCGTATTCGATTTGCTGAATTTTGTACTGCCCCAGCCAAACAATCTTCCGCGAACAAGGCACCAGTTTTACAAACTTCTTAACACGCTAATTCCTGAAAAATCGGACACTATCAAGATGCACAGAGTGTGTGAGGCCTGCTCAAACTATTTAGGAGAATGGTCAAATTCCGACGCAGTGATCTGTCCTTCGTGTACGAGTAACAAAACAAGAGGCTTATTTGTGGAGTATGATTTGCGGTCCTTGCTCACGCATGCATTCGAAGTTCGAAATTTGCATATGATTATGGATGAGCATAGGGCTACTGTCAATGAAGATCCTAGTACTCTATGCGATCTAACTTGTGGCGCAGAATACAGAAGATTGAAAAACGAAGTTATCACCGAAATATATGATATTTGCCTACTATGGAATATTGATGGTATGCCGGTAGCTGATAGTTCGACTGCTCAACTGTGGGCTATTCAAGTTCAAATCGTGAATATTCCGCCGAAGGACAGACGAAATTTATTATAAAATTATAATCACTGGTTGTATATAGTCTGTATATTGAAACTACATACCTCTTGATCTGTATGTGGATTGTATAAAGATTGAATATGAAATATATATGCTCAATTCCATGTATGAGCACTGTATATAATTTCTATATTAACGTTGTATTTTTTTTTCACTTGGGATAACCCCTTAAATAAACGACATATTTCTACAGCACTTTATATATAATATTTATCATATACAAATTATATAGTTTAATTTATATACGCTTTATATATAGACTGTATATATGCCCAATTCTCTATAGGCTTTTGTATATAGATTTTATATAATACATATATCTTTTCCTACTTGGGATCTTAAACAAAATAAATATACATAATTTATTTTGTATAATAACGTAATTATAGGTGAATTCTAGTGAGGTTGTGATGGTTAAATAATGAATTGGTGGGGTGACGGATGCGAGTCAAGCGTCTCAGAGCGCAGGTTTCTGCTGTTTTTACTTTTTTCAATGCCACTTTCTTGCAGTTGATGAAGATAGGGTGGTCAATATCAATTATTGGTCTGCATATGGATTTATATGTTTACGTTTGGTATTTTGAGTGTATTCTACGATTTTTAAATGTGATTTTTCTGAGATGCTCTTTGGGAGATTTTATTTTTGCAAAGTTGTAGATGTTGGTTGAAGTTCAGCTTGTGGTTTATGTTCATTCCTAAGTATTTTGCACATTGCACCGATGCTATTTCAACGGTAGGTATTTTTTTGCGAGTGAGGGGTTGTTTTATAGTTATATATGAGTAGTTGCGATTTAAGTGGATTTGGTTTAATTCGCCAGTTATTAAACCATGTTGATGTTTGGTGAGCAGCATTCTGAAGGGATTCTACTGTTTCCTGTAGTGTCTTTTTATGCGTTATTAAAACTGTGTCATCGGCAAACTGTAGTATATATTGACTGTGATCAATGTATTCTTTGTTAATTAGGTTGGAGTTTTACATGTCACGGCAGCATATATTGTATAACAGTGGTGAGGGAGGGGATCCCTGTGGTACTCCCTCTGTCCCGGTATGAATGAAGTTGAGGTAGCAGTTCCTGATTTGACTATTAGTGAACGTGATTGGAGAAAATTGTTTATAGCGTGGAACAGATGCTGCGGGCAGTGGAACTGGTGTAGTTTGAATAGCACTTCTTTATGCCAGACACTATCAAATGCTTTCGCAATGTCGAGGAAAAGTGCCGTTGGTTTTTTTATTTGACAGTTTACTAACTTCTATGTTGGACGTTACTACGTTGAGAGCATTTAGTGTTGATTTTCCACTTCTAAATCCGAATTGATAGTCTGGTGTGGTTGCGTCTACTACTACATCCAATGGATGGCAGATGAGTAATTGTCCTGTAGTTTTGAATTGAGCTGTGGTCCTGGTTGGGCTTTGTAATAGTAATAATTACTCCAATTTTCCAGCGTTTTGGGAAAAGCGAATTTTTTAGACAGTAGTTGAAAGAATCTCCAATAAACTGGTGGGTTCTGTCATTCAGTTTTTTAATTATTCTGATGGGAATATTGTCGATGCCTGGATACGTGTTTTTCATTATTTTAAAGAATTTGTCGGTCGAGGCTTTTGTTACGCTGTTGATCTCTTCATTTTGGATGTTCGAAATATTGAAGTAGTCTTCATATCAATTGAATATCTCTCAAAAGTTCTGTGCACTGAAGTTTCGGTCGTTGTCTGTGGTGTATTTGAAATGCTCTGGAAATGCTTCTGCCTTTTCGGTACTCGAAGTGATGGTCTGCCCGTTAACTATGATAGGTGATGCTGCATTGCAGGCTTGATTCTATCTTGAGAGTTTTCTGACAGTTTGCCAATAGTTTTTGCCCTCTGATAGGTGGATTTCGTCACGGACTTTTAGCCAAGCGTGGGTGTTAAAGCAGCATCATCCATTGTATATTTTTCTTGAACTCGTTGATTTTCGCTTTAAATAAATTGCATCGATTCGTTTCATATTCCCTTTACATTCTTCGTTTCATCCTTATTTAACGTACGATGAATGGCGGTAGTTCATGTGAAAAGAAGTTATATTTATACTGTGGAATATTTAACGCGACTATTTTAGCCAACTGGGTGTTAACTTCTTAATGAGATCTTCTGATATTGGAGAGTCCGTTTGGTCGTCGATAAAAGTGCTTATTTCCTAGTTTATTGTTTCCATAACCACTTTCTTAAAGTTTAATTTTTCTAGTAACGATGTTCGGGCGATGGGTGCGCGATATCGAAGGTGAACAATATTGCTAAGTGGTCGGATCGTATATCAGGTATACCTTCGATATTGGTGAAATTATTTCCTATGTTTACTGTGCAGAATACAAAGTCTGATGTTGCGTCACGGTTATTTGGCATGATAAAGGTTGGCGGTGTGATGATTTGAGTAAAGTTGGAGCTTTGTAAAAAGTCATTGATTTACTTTCGTTTTCTTCCGTTTTGATTAAAGTCGCCCAGGAGGAGTACGTACTTGAAACGTTTGTTTTTGATGAGGGTGTAATCTTCTATAAGAGAGTCGTTACGCACGTATATTAAATTAACATGTAGATGGTCCTCGAAGAACGAAATAGAAACGTAGAGTGCGTTGTTGCGTGGGTCGTTGATTCTTTGAGGGTTTTCTTTACTCACGCTTGTTCCTGGATGGATCTGGAAGATTGCTCCTCCTTTCATGTTCCGATTTAGCGTATTTCCATGTTGCGTTATTACCGTCCAATCTCTATAGCTAATGTTTGCACTAGGATTATTTTTCATTTCAACTAACGCAGTGTAGTTTGTTCCATAGTCTTCAATGACGATCTTGATGAGGTAACTTTTATTTCTGTAGCAGTTCATGTTTGAATAAAGAATTTCAACTGCCATTGATGGTTGACCGTGCAGCTTGCGGGGGCGACAGGCTGAATCTGTATCGATGTTGTACTTTTTGACGAATCTTACTCTCAACCTTTGGATTAGTTGCACTCTCTTCGCGTTCGATCGCTTGTTGATTTTCCGTCTGCAGGTGTGATTATGCTGTCGTGGCTAGTGATACGGTCGTGTATACGGTTCTTTGTCATCTTCGTGTCAAGATCTCTGCTCTTTTTGTCCAGTGATTTCATTCTAGTATTTGCGATGCCCTCTAGTAGTTATTTGGGACGCTAGAGGCATTTTGCAGACCACGCCACGTGGTCGGTCGTGTAGCAGGTAGTGCATTTTGTGGGATAGATTCCTTGTGCATCTATCCGTTCGGTGATCTCCATCACACTTGCTGCCCTGAATGTTGTTTGGGCAGCTTTCAATTGTGTGCGTAAATTGTGCGCATGGGTGCGGTAGCGGCGGGAGAGGAGAGCTTGGTGACGCGAGAAAGTGTTTACTGAGTAGTTGTCATAAGTTTGCGAAACGCTTCTGCGTTACCCGTGATCACTCGTATGAGTGTTTTTGGGCTTGTTGTGGCTCGAGATATGATACGCTTACAATAGCGGTGGGTGATGTTGTTTTCGGTCAATGCTTGGCTGACCGTGTCGTCGTCAATCTCGTTATCCACCTGAACAATCACGGCCGCGAATGTTTCTGGCGGGGGGGATAACACGTGCACGGTCGATACTGCGGGCCACTGTCTCTGTAAATCTATCTATGACCTTCCCTTGCTTGGCTGTTTTTAACATATGCATTAGTCTTCCCCTGGGATTGTTGGCTTTTAGGAGGAATCCTTTCATTGTTTGTAATATTACGTCCCTACACAGTGGTGCTACTTTGTTCCAGTGCTGAGCCATCTTTAACTCTTGTCTTGATCTAAGCTGCGTCGATAAAGAATAGTAGCTTATGTGTTATCGATTCTTTGGAGCTTGCTGCTGGTCTTCGAATGCTCTGCGTGGAGGACTGGAGGTTCATGCTTATGCGTTTATCTCTGGCCGGGACGTCTGCTTGTTTTCGTGTGGTGAATTGCGCATTGCCCAGCCTGCCCTACCTGTCTGGCTGTCCGATAATTCGCTTGCTTTTTGCTTTCTTTTTTTTCCTGGCCTTTCTCTTGGTTCCACTTGGTTAAATTCCTCGGCGTCGGAGGTGTCTGCTGGGGCCTTCTCCATAGCGGATTCGTCAACATCCATTTCCCATACGGTTTTCCGTCCATACACTTTTCACCGCTTATTCCACTATGTATACAGCCTCGAAGCGCTTAGTAACCACGTCTACTCTGTATTGTGGCTCGGACCAGACTATCGAAATATTATTTATATCGTTTGTGTTGAATTATTAATATTTCTTAACTTTTGGACGATCAGTAGTAACTTTAGAGCGTGAAATATGAAATAGTAAACAATTTTTTAGTAACAAATTTAATTAATTTTTAAATACGTAAATAAAACGTGGAGTCCCAATAAAAGGTTTAAGAAACATTTACATTTTTCAAAAATTATAATTAAACTTTGGCTGTAGAAGAAGTCTCGAACTGGTAATGTTGCATTATTACATTGGTAAGTTGCCGTTAGTGACAGTCCGTTCAGCTATTGCCAAACTTTGAGATGGACGCGAACATAGAAAAGGTGACCAAAACCAGAAAAAATGTATATAGAAAGAGAATACGTGTAACAGAAGGCAAGAATTTATGTGTACGCTACTCTTGTGTATAAGTGCAATGTTCCCGCTGTCTTTAGGTTCTAAGTGTTATTTGAGAGGTTCTTCACATTTAACTATTATTTAAAAAGAGAGCTTCCTAATGAAGTTAAAGATTTACAGATATAATCGTTTAAAAGTTCTGCCCAACTCTAGTAGAAATTGTATATGGTTCTAACCAGATACAAGCTAGTTTTTCCTACTTCTATCTAGGCGCTGACTAGGAAAACTACCTAATGCCCGGTCAGAAACGTAACGCATGACCCATCTAGCAGCTAGTTATGTCAAATTGTCTCGATCATAGATAATTTTCCAGATCCGTTCCTTGCTGCCCTTTTAGACATGTACGATTGATACAAAAAAGTTTTCGAAGTGTTTTGATATTCATTAAATAAAAGCATGAAATATATAATTGACTTAACGGCAAAAGTAGGTGTGTGCGTTTACTATACGTGCTGCCGTGAGCGGGACGCTAAAATTGAGGAATTTGACACTCTATCCACTAAACCATCAGCTCAATTTGTATGTACACGTTGCTTCAGTTAGAAGTGATAACTAACACTATTTAAAAAGTTTTCAGAGTTCCTCTGAAAATATAATTCTTATGTTGCTTATAATTTTTAATCAATGTATGACAGACTAAATGTTACAAACATAATTTTACGGAATATTTACAAAAATATTTGTTAAGAATTGTAAAAAATCTTAATTTTTCAATAATTAGAGCAAATTTTATATTAAAATGTTTTATATTATCTTAAAAACTGGTATGCTTAATTATCAACTTTAAGCATTAGACCGTGCGTTACATAAGCACGAGCTTAATCGTTATGCATGCGGATTGCCATAACATTTACCAGGTTGGCACACAGGCTGGACGGGATCGGATTTTCTTACTGTCCATTATATTAACAGCAAATAAATACAGAAATTCTATCCTAAACATTTATAAGTCCCAACCAATAAACTGTCACCATGACATGGAACTGCTTGAACTGAATCGCGATGTAGTTGAGTAGTTGGACGTACTAGTGCGCATCACGCTGGGTTCTAACTAGCTTTCCGTTATTAAGGATGTCCAGTCTCAGCCCGGTCGGGGTCTTTTCGTTGTTGGGGAAACGACTGAATGAACAGCAAATTATTAGAAATAAATCTCATGCGACTTTGCTGCGTTGGAAAATGTCGCTCAATACCGGAGTATGTGAACATCGCAAATGAAGGCTCTTTAGGAAATTGTGTAGGTATATGTAGGACATTAGTACATTTACACTGGAATGTCAATACAATCGTACTAGCATAAAAGGATGTCACGGGGGGAGGGGAAAGGGGCTCGTAACAACATTCCAACATGTATGTGATTCCGATGTACTTCGTTACCTACGTGGAACATGGGAAATGTCCACTGAACTATACAACAACCCCCCCCCCCCCGCATTCCATATCCATTCACGCTGACAATGTTCCTCAAATCGAGTGGTTTTCGGATGAACATGCATGTATCGTCATGAACTTATCGAATAATATAAAAATAAGAAAACCGAATGAAAATGGCGCAAATTGAGTGTGAATAATTCTAGAAATGTGCTCGCTGCAATTTTGACAATCAATAATTTCAAATTCATTTTGATAATCACATTAATTTTACCAGAATGAAATTCAAGAACTAATAGAAATTGTTACGCTTGTTCTGAATTATACCTTGTACATGAGAATGCTATATAATGATAATATTATAGATTAATAAGTACAAAAATAATGGGACTTCGTACATATGAAAATTTGGTTATCATTACGTGGATCACCTATGGTGATTCAACTTCATTTAATAACTAATGTACACGTTAATTATTGTCAGGGTAAATAACTGAATTAACAGGTAATCATATGCTTCTTGAATAACGAATTATATCCTAATCACAAAATATATATAACCTTTAAACGAAACTTTATTAATCATAGAATATGGAAAAAGATTTGATTTTATCATTATGACTACGTAAATATGAACAAGTAACAGCCATATTTTACGATAACAGTATTTAAAGGAATATTCGTCGGTACATATTTGAGAAAAAAAGTATAAATAACATTGTAAATATCGTTTCTAGAAGGAATATAAAGTTTCCCTAGCTATAGAGGGTGATTCTAGCAATTTGCGAGGTTGTACATATTTTTTAAATGAAGACAGAAAAAGATGGTAGAGGAAAAAAAATACATGTTTTACTGAGAACTAACTTCCCGTTACCCTACTTATTTTGCAGATGCACCGATGCATCTACAAGATGTAATTTCAGTAATACGAATCGTTCGACTAAAAAGTCAGACCTCCGATTGGCCGAAACATTCCGATAAAAAAAAAATATTAACTAATGAGGAATCTAACTTTCTGAATTTTCTTATCGACCTGGAAATACTGTTATTGTAATGTAGAATAATAAAATGTTTAATATTTTATGAACTATTCATTTCTTGATGACTGTACCTTAATACTTTTATACGCAAAACAATGCAAAAAATATGTAAAAAAAAAGTACAGCTGCATTTAAAAAGAAAAGTAAAATTGAATCTTGTAGATGCATCGATGTACCTGCAGAAGAGAAAGAATTAGAGAAAGTTAAACCTCGTTAAACCACGTAATATTTTTCTTTAGCATATTTCTCTATCTGCACTTAGGAAATAACTACCAGTTGCAAGAATCACCCTATATTTATCGTACTTGTATATACAAAGATACTCATAAGTAATTATTGACTGAGCACTCTATAAGGGATGATTCTATCGCAATCATAAAACGAAGAATAATACGAGCGCTGCTCGCTAAGAGACGGAACTACGCAGTGAAAACCAAACCACTAATTCTTACGCATGAATAACAATATATTACATACGGTCAAAAGTGTGCAAGGAATCCAGTTTGTTGGGACCCTCCAACAATAACAACAACTTCGACGAACACAGATGCCCCCTCGTTGTGCCTACTCTAGATTTCGAGTCGCAACCCAATCCGTGTATCATGAGTTACATGTAGATTTCTCTTATCTATAGCTATATCTCCTCCATATAGGCTTTCACATACCCTACACATCAATAATTTTCTAAGCGGTTACCACGAACTCCCAAACGTGTTTACAGCTTCCAACGGCAGAAGGAAATGTGCAGGATCACAGGGAAATCCCTGGAGCTCTAGTACATCGAACACGAGAAACGATAAGCCTAAAGGGAATCTGCCTAAATTCTGTGAACGAGAATATGTCACGGTTTACAACGAAACGCTATCGACCTATGACGAACTATACTATACGATAACCGACCATCTAGTCTGTATTGAAGTAAAATATGGTGTAGCTAAAATTCCTCGTCAACAAATGCAATAACTTGTAGGTAAAATCACTGTATGTGACTTTAGCTACAAGTTATTGCATTGTTAACGAGGAATTTTAGCTACACCATATTTTACTTCAATACAGACTAGATGGTCGGTTATCGTATAGTATAGTTCGTCATAGGTCGATAGCCTTTCGTTGTAAACGGTGACATATTCTCGTTCACAGTGACTGACTGTCATTGAATTGTAGCTTAATGGCGCCAGAAACGAGAAAAGCTTTTGCCTCGTTATTTTCTTATTATTTATGATTTTGCCAAATTATTTGTAGTGCTTCCACATTTCTCCTGTGAACGAGAAGTGGAACAACATCCCTGTATACAACAGTATCCATGATGATTTGGCAGATAAAAATTAACTTGATTTTTTTTCTGATAATATTCACATAGTAAAGACAATTGGTGAAGCCAAAGTCGAGTTCAGTTTGCTTCTTCGCGAAATGAGCAATCTGAACCAGTCTTGCGAAAATTCGTGTCGAATATCAGTTCATATTTTTATCTAAAAGAACTCCTCGACATGATAGCAGACACAGAAAAAATTCTATGTAAATATCAACTTAATGAACAAACAGAACATTGAAAAATTAATTAGAGATTCACGTGATCCGACAAAATAATCTACTTGGTTCTTATGGTGAATGATTAAAAGTAAAGTTTTTTATCGGTCAACCCAATGAGTGTACTAGGGCATAATCAACTCTGATCAGACTCTAACATTTCATTAACTGTCATGTTTACTTATAGTCGCACTTTAATGGGAATGAGGAAAATCATCAATATAACTTTCTAAAATGTTATACATTTCTATTACTACAAAGTATCAGGAAGTACATCTAGACTTATTTTCATATTTTTATGAAAATATAGTTTTCTCTTTTACGATTGTAGGACAGTTATTTTTACAGTGTACGATTTTCCAGCCGAGTACGCATTCTCTATTCATATCTGTAATGTATACGGGGTGACCGAAAATATATGAAAAAAAGTAAAAATTAATTCCTTTGAGTAAGAGTTCTTTACGAAAATCTTATATACGTAGGCGTTTAGAGAATTAAATGAATTTAAAAATAAATATTTTTAACATGATCGCCACCTATTTACTTAAGGGGTGATCCCATCATAGGATTTTCAAAAAATCGATTTTTTTTTTTTTTATAAAAAGGTACCTTAGTATCTATAGAATTATATTCCAAAAGATTATGTACGTGAAAAATCTCTAAGTACTCGATTTTCGTATTCTAGGTGTTGAGACATTATTCATGTCCTGACTTTCTACGAACTTTAAACGCGTTTATCTCAAAACTACATTTTTCAAGTCGGCCGAACTCATAACTCAAGCAAAGTTCAACCGATTCATTTGAACTTTTAACTGTACATTATAATTACGTTGTCTAAGGCAGTACGTAGGATTTTTTTATTATATTGCATAGTTTCTTTTTTATAAACAATTTCCTGACGATTTTCTCATGGCATTGTATACTTTTTGATTTAGAAATGCGCCATTTTGGCAAAAATCAATATATCGAAAAAATCCTACGTATTTCTCTAGTTATTCTCATAAAAAATCGAAAAAACTTTGGTTTTTCATCGTAACTTAAAAATTGCAGGAGATATTGGTACGGCCGTAGAAATAAAGGCGTCATCGGAAAAATACTATGCAGTCACCATTTTGACATGTATCGCTTTGAAAATGTACTGTTTATAGTTTATTACTTGTATAATAAAGATCTTATTTTTTAACTCCGATTTATTTCATGGGTCCGCTGAAAAAAAATTCATAAAATTCGCCTATTTTTTCCGCCTCTACAGTGGCCTAACCCTTAACATATTCGAGGCGTCTTTTAAAAAAAGTTAAAAACAGCTTTCAAAGTATCGAGTTTAATATTTTGTATCTCGACTGCTACTGCTTCCTTCAATTCAAAAATGTTTCTTAGAGCATGTTTATAGACTTTTTCTTTCAAAGAACCCCACATGAAGAAGTCCAGAGGGTTAAAATCAAGAGAGTAGGGTGGCCAATCGATTCCACCTTCACACAATGTAGAATATCCCATGCCCGTTACCCGAACACCAAATACTTCGAAAAGAGATTGGAAGACCTCTGGAGTGCAGTGGGGTAGTGCACTGTTTTGCATAAAGAAGAAAAGTTGTGATACGGCAAAAGTGAACCTAAAGGTACAATAGTTACTGTAGCACGTTCTGATTTAGTCAGCACAGAGAGAGAGAGGGCCTTCTTCAAATTTGTACGTTATATTGTCTGCAAAAACCACTCTTTTTTTTTCTACAACTTGAGTTACGAACGCATGAGTAATTGAAATTTCAAAGAGATACGGATCTGTAAAGTGGTGAACAATGAGTCTCAATGACTTTCTAGCTAATCCCAATTGTGCAGTACATGGCCATATACAGCTATTTGAATTTTCGAGAAACCAATTTTTAACGCACTCAACATTTTTTGCGACACTCACTGACACTGGTCGACTTGACTTTCCTTCTCTTCTATGCTTTAACGTTCCGTACTCAAGATATCTTTCAATAAAGCTTTCACAAAACAGAGTGAACCGCTTTGATACATGAGAAAGAATGTTCAAATCAGGTGCCTGAATAAAAAGTTAAATGTATTAACCGTCTAAGAGTAGAATCTGAAATCCCACTATGGGCTTCATATTATGTGTGAAATGCTTCAATTGCAGCACCAAATGAATCAGTACGCAAACAGTACGATTTTATAAGAAACTATAGTTTCTTTTATATAAAAGTATACTTTTGCTCGAGCTTCTTGTGTCTATAGATAACCGGAAAGACGGAGACCAGATGATAGTATCAAAGATTTAATCAGTTTGCACACTGTCCTGATATTTACACAATGTATTACTACAATAGTTTGCTTTCAAAGCCGTGAAATTGAAATTGCACTTTATTCATATATTTTTGGTCATCTTGCACTTGGCTCGAGATTTCACCTAGTCCCTTGACAATCAAATATGTATAGTATATAGCTATGTGAGTGTTAAAATAATCATGTTTACTGAAACTTTACCAGTAATTTGGTGTAAATTTCTTCGAACTCGGTAGTCGCTCAACATGTAGGCATAGCGGATAAATTTGGTACACAAGAGTGATTTTAATGGATGGTGCATGTGCAATAGAAGTCAAGCTCTCATTCATCCAATATATCTGCCGAGATCTAAAAGATCCCAATCTGCACTGTTATCAATATACTAGTCGAACTCGTCAAAGGAACAGTCCGGTTAAAACTTTTCATATTATTGTTCCTAAATGATCCCAGGTAGAAATTCTAATACGGCCTCGGTCAGGGCGTGATCAGGTTGCCTGACTGCCTCAATAGGGCACTTTTAGGACAGCCTGATCACGCCCTGACTCGAATTGTAACGTTGTGTCACATATGGCCCTGATGAGGATGCTTGGTCGGGCCATTTTAATGTTTCCCTGATCAGGCTGCCTGACCGGGCTATTGGCCCATATAGCAAATCCATATACATGTCATATATACTGTGACGTATATTTCGCGATCGAGCCTCGTCGGGAGATGAGAGACTGACCGGCGCACAACTTACGCGATTCCTTCGCGTTCCAGGCAACCCAGGGCTAACACATACAATTCGAAATAATACCTACGGTATTGTTGGGCGCCAGGTTCCAAAACGGGAACCACGTATACTTCGGTTCGATTCGGTCGTTCGGGCCTCTATTGGCTAACTCAGCACCGCGGAAGCGTCGGGGATCTTCAAGAGTAAGGACAACTTCAACAAAATGAATACTCCGGCTTTTCGGGTCAACAATAATAAAATCGATTGTTTATTTTGCGTGACAGCTGGGCGCCAACCAGTTGTGACGTCAGCGGGGAATCGCGATGAGTAAAAACAAAATCGGTATTTCTTTCGTACGTCCATTTAGGACGCGACCACGCGGATACAACAAAATCCAAATTTAACAATTCCGAAAATAAATAATGGACCCAATAAGATCGCGACTAAAACAACAACGAATGATAATATCAATTTGAGCTTATGTCCTAATCCGAATTTCTACGAACAAAGTTCGCGATCTATTCCCCGCAATCTAATTATTACAATCTATAAAATACATTCGTACAGTCCGATAACAATCCGGTTTCAGTGTATATATAATTGCGGATTTGATATACATTAGGTATACATATGGACGTTGAAATGACAAACAGGTAACATTTCTTGAAAATATCGTAGGTATTGGAGTGATTCAGTGTAACGTATTATGCCTTGCCTTCAAGGGGTAGGAGGATTCCTATAAATTATAATTTAGTTTGTTGATTCTAAAAAATTTCATATAGAAGCAGTGCGATGGATTCGACTACTAGGTACTGTACGTTAGTAGCTTTTATCGCCTCTTCGTCTCTTTTACAAAATTCTATAAAGTTTGAAACTTATCGGCTCATTAACCAACTTTTGCTTGCGGGTATCCCTGTCCCTCTGGTGGCCGGTGGCTGTATTACATGTATATAGCTTCATATTAGGGCAATTTCAGTGTTGCCTGATTTGATACCTAATACGGCAGCTGTGAATAACGCCCGACTACGGTCAAGTCAGATTTTCCATAATAGGGCTTGCCGTGAAATTGCCTGATACGGGCCAAGTCAGGCATTCCGTAATAGGGCTAGCTGTGGCATTGCCTGATCACGGCCTGATCCTGGTCAGGATCTATATTTCAGGCTGATCACATTCACAAATGTTGTACTGATGCATGGTCAGGGCAGGATCTGGGCCTCATCCGGCTATCCTGATCAGGCATGCCATACCGATACTTGATCCGAACCTGATACGCCATCAGGCAGCCTGTTTGTTCTTCATTTATAGTTTATTATTTTTTCATTCTTAGTATAGCAATGTAATGATAACGTGAGCGCTGCGTGCGTGCAATGTCCGAAACGAACTTTTAAAATATTGTATAATTCATCCACAAGCAAAGTATTTTTTGAAGAGGCCATCTTATTAGGACTTTTAGGATACATGAGTCATCCAGATAGGATCTTTTATTCGTAACGTAACTGTACATAAATATTCCCTAATATTTATTGCATTTTATTATATACTATACTGTAACGTGGCGTTACAAAGCTGGAGGGGATACCACCTACGATTGACCGAAACATAAATACACAGAACTTATCAGGTCCGACAGTGGGTTCGGTAGCACAGTGATAAGTGCCCGACTTGACAGTCCAATTGGCAAAAGGGGAAGAGCTAAGCGATTGAAGGCTTAACTTGCACGACAACTAAACAGGAGGAAGGTATTCATTTCGACTGTCATGCTCTTGATTGATCATGCATTGATATTTTTGGAATTAACTAGTATAATCAGTCGGCAACCCGTTACAGTACAGGGGTTATTCACGATAAACGCACCACCTGAAGTTAGCCTATGTCCATTTAATTTCTATGGTAAAACCTTTACAACCTTATATATCCTATTCTTCAGCGTAAAAACCGACATGCTACCATATCAAATTGCTTGACATAAATTATTCTTATTGCCGAAATTATTAACGCAAATATGATTGTATTATATTTTGAAAATGGCTGCAGCAGCTGCGAACGAGGTGAAACCTTCCATTTTCACGATCACTTTTCTGAAACTTCGATCGTTTCGAAATTTCCGAGGCACGAGTATATATTACTAGAATTCATATCAGTCGCTGTTTATTTCAGTTTTAGAAAACTCGTCCTGTTGTCACAATATAAGAGCTATACATAATATGGCTTGACAAGTCTTTTCTTTCCCCGAAGCAATGGCTGTTCCTCAATATAGTCTTCCAGTGTACTCTTTTTTCCCTTCATTTTACTTTTTATAGCCTTTAACCAGCCATTATTAGTTATATTTACAAGTGCTGTATCGAATCAGTACGCAGCGTCTGCGGACTGATACCATTCGGGCCAACCCACACGTACTATTTATCATGTACTATATGCTGTATATTATAACAGGATGCCCACCTCGCCCTCGCTTTAATTAATTTATCCAAAGGGCCCCCAGGGAGCGATAGAGGGCTAGAAATTTTCGTAAAATTAAGAGTTCCGATTGTCGCTGGAAGTAGATATATCGATCGGATGGATAGAAGCACGAGGCATGGGGTACGTTAGCTTACAGTTAAGACCTGTTAAAGGCAAAAGGGTCCTTGTATATACCAATAACTGTATCAAACAAATAATCACGAGGAACAATCGAAAGGAAAAGAGAGATCTGCAATTTAATGCATACCACATTCATCAGCAAACTGTGCCAGGGGAATAAGCATCCAGAACTTCTCACACAGTGATAAACCAAAACAATAGAAGTGTATTTTATAAGCTATTTCTGTAAATGTTGACGAATGGATAGACGAGTGTAATTGTATGTGTGTATGTACAATAGTTTTATCACTCTATTTGTTAATAATCTTATGCGAATATACATATAGGATATAGTGTTTCTGCTTTGACTGACTAATTTTATGATGAAGAATGACATGATTTCACGGATTATACTTTTTAATTTAAAGGTACAAATATCTTTTTATCTTATTCTTATAATAATGTTTAATTCGATTTTCATTTGAATTTTAATATATATATATATAAATATATTCTGAGTATTGTAAGTATAATCATTTACACGAAATAATGAATACAACGAACTACACAGAAAATTAAACCAAGTCGTAAGACGCTAAGCTAAAGTGAACTTCTTGTGTTTATTCACGTATAGCTACGAAGATATAAAAGCCCTTTGTGATAATAACTAAGGGGAGGATCGAGCCTTGAAAGAGAAATAGGATGAAGTTTATAAATGACCTACGTCACTGGCAATGAAGATAATAATAAATTGATGGAAGGACGAGTTCGGAACGCTGAAGAAGATATTCTACTGTATCATCGTGATAGGCACAGATAATCAAGGAGGGTTACATTAACTTATTAATGTAGAGAATATTGAATATATAAGTCCGTTACAAGGGGTTTGCCTTAAGTAAAACAAAACAGCAACACAATCGAGACAACTTCGGAAACTTTGAAAAATTTCATTGCACTCGTAAAGAACAACCATAACCGCGTTAAGGAACATGTCAGTTTCATTAGGGGTAGTAGTGCGCATTTCGAATTGGAGAGCAGATTGACGGGGGTTGGCTTGAGTTTCCAGTCTAACTGAATAAACAGGTCTCGTTAAGGCTGAGCGAGTCCACGAATAAGTGAATTCTGGCTTCAAAGCTCGAGGCTACACGTACCTACAAAGCCATCAAGCTACCACGATAGATTTACATAAAAGTGTAATTAAAAAGAAAGAGAGCAAAATACACAATAAAGAAAAGCGGTCAGGTAGTATTATATTTTTTAATCCTTGCATTCGACTGTCCCCTCTTAGGCACCAAAGCAGATGAAAAATTGAGAGAACTAGAGTGCAAAGTGTTAAATTATATGAGACATATAGTCGACAATTGTATAATTCACACCAAGTATATTTTTGAATATTTATGAGTTGACAGAACAAAAGGTTCCCTTTATAACGTTAATAGCTGCTCCGTACTGTTGAAAATAGTCCTGATTAAGGATCTAAGGAACTCACTTCAGCGCACTAATTGTGCGTTCAGTTCTATGGCATAAGGGATTTGCCGGAGCATAGAATGTCCAATGGGAACGTAAGATTGTGTACGCACAGCTTTCTCGAATGTTCGCAGAAAGCATGAATGCGATGCTATTTTGCTCCGAATAACTCAAATACGTAGGTAGATACGTAACGGGTAGCTGGATGGATAAGGCTATATGTGTATAGAAGGCAGGGTGTATTCAAAGCTCCCTGAAGAGACATTTCAATGTGGGCAGAAGAAGCGCACCGAGGGAAAGGGGAGGAGGGATCTTTGTTGGCAAGCATCCTTGTGACGAGGAAACAAAAACAGTAAAACCTGAGTCATACGTGTATTATACATTTCCCTAGCGATACTTGCAGATGAAATATTTGTAATGCTCATTAACACAACCGATCAATGCAGTCGCCATAATGTTACTCCCGGACATTAACATACGAAATAGAGTCGCTCGAACTGAATTTGTACAGTCGTGTAACTTGCTCGATAATGCAATTACTTACGCTGCTTATGAGTATGCGAAATGGAAAGCAGATATGTAGTTGTTTGAGGCTGACAGTCTTAATAACTTTGGTCAGACCGGATAGCATGGTATGTTAACAGAAAAACATTTCACTTGATTAACCCATTTACTGGCTCTAGAAAATTCACAAAACAATGTTTTGTTTAGATAAACAATTTTTTTCAATAGCTGCCTAGGTAGATCTATTAGGTGTACAATTTGCATTGCCGTCGAAAAGTTTCCGGACACTGCTTGAACTGAACCAGGCTCCTTCTTGTGCCTGTCTCTCTTTAACCGAATGTGACCAAATCCTGTGTACTAGTCGTTTAAACAATATCTCTGTCGCTCCGCACGTCTAGAACGCCCTTCTTGGCGTGTGCCACCAGTGAAACATTGTTGCTATTCCAAACTTAGCTTACAGTAACCTTATTCGGAACAACCCAGTAACCGATAAACTTGCGTCGGAGACAAACGTCTCCATTATAATATTCAATATAAATTACAAAACATTCATTTAGACTAGTAACACAACATACGGGTAAGCATTTAAAATATTTTCGTTCTTTTCCTGAATTCAAATAAAATATTAGATATAACACGGTCCCGTCATTTATTTTTATTTATTTTCAAAGCAAACGGGTCAAGAGCGTACACGGAACATAGAAGAACATGCTGCAGTCATTGTACTTCATAATGACGGCCGTAGTGTGCGTCATATTGCTCAAAGAAACTAAATATACCACGGTCCACCGTTGGGGATGCTTTCACTCGCTTCCAAAGAATCGGCTCTAATAAGGACAAAGCACTGGAGGGCCTCGAACCACTTCCGAATCGGAAGATCAGTCCTTAGTATTAATGGCAAAAAGTAATAGGAAGCTTACTGCACCAAAAATTAAATCGCGGTTCAATGAATGTCATTAACAGCAGATATCGGTATCTACGGTTGAGGATTGTTTGCATAAAGCCGGCCTTCGGGGCAGAGTTTCCACTAAAAAAAACCGCTCCTACGACGTGAGAACAGGGAAAAGAGACTATAGTATACATTGTATACATAGCATAATGTATACATTGGGCTCAAAGTCACAAAGACTGAACATCCAAGACTGGAAACGGATTTTATGGACTGACGAATCAATATTTGAGGTTTTTGGTCAAAGGCGAAGAACAAATGTCCCTCGCGCGATTTCGGAGTAAAATGCATCCAGACTGTATAATATCTACCGTTAAATGCGTCAGGGGACCTGTGATGGTGTGAGGATGCTTTGCTTACACGGGTATGGAAGACCTCCAGAGAATTGAAGGTATATTCGAGCAGAAAGGATACCACTCCATTCTAAGTAGGAATGCTATACCGTCTGGAAAACGCTTAATCGGTTGTGGGTTTGTTATGCAGCAAGATAATAGCCCCAAACACACTTCTAAGTTGTTCTACCAACTATCTGCAGCGTAAAGAAGAAAGTGGAGAGCTTAAATCCATGACTTGGCTCCCTCAGTCTCCCGACCTATATCTCATAGAACTCCTCTGGGATGAACTGGATCGCCGAGTGCGAGGGATTTGAGGCTCTCAGGAGCAGCTTTGGAAAGTTTTTAAAAAAGTATGGAGTGAAATAGGAAATTCTGTGTTGCAAAAATTCGTGGAAAGAATGCCGCGATTGATTAATGATGTGAAACCACTGTTTACACGTAGTATAAGAAGCAGCATTTTCATCTAAGGTGAAATAAATAATTTCATCAGCACAGCA
The DNA here is from genome assembly GCA_963971525.1 of Cephus spinipes. NCBI lineage: Eukaryota > Metazoa > Arthropoda > Insecta > Hymenoptera > Cephidae > Cephus > Cephus spinipes. The sequence goes on from OZ020574.1 coordinate 20,732,148, forward strand.
GCATTTTTCTTCAATTGGAAAACGAAAGGAAGGCAGTGCCTAAAATGTTGCTTTTTTGAATGACTTCGCTTTCGCTACTGTTTTTCGATGTTATATCAGGAACAGTGTCAACTATTATACCTCATTTCAAAGCTTAATGATGGGCTTTAAAGTTACCCTACAGCGGAGAAAAAATTAAGATTTGAATAGGTGCCATCATTTATTAAATTTTGGGGTCGAGAATTAATTTGTACACCTAAGAAATAACTCAGATTGTGCAATGTCTAGTAACAAAAGTTTTCGGGGTGTCGACACCTGATCATAAGAGGCTTCTGCGGTCTCCAATGACGAATCTGAAGTAAAAATTCAAAAATTCAAAATGGCAGACCCAAAATAGCCGTCTTGAAAATTTAAATCGTCCGATCGACGGGAAACTCATTTCTTGGAAGTTTAAAAAGTCACTGGTTCCAGATTTGAAATCACAGTTCTATTGACATTTTTTTAATAATTCTAAAATATTTTTCGTCTATTATTCGTCAACTCATCGTTAACGTTGCACGGCCATCACGATGGTGATAAATGGTACAGGTTCCTGCTATAATATGGGACCAGGCATCAAAAGCCATTTTTTTATACATACTATACATACTTCGAATTTTTTTATGTTGACATGTTCGTAATGAGACACCATTTTGAATTTTCAAATTTACATTTCAGATTCGTAATCAGCCACCCTAAAAACTGTCCTTATCATATTGAACTTTACAATATCCCTAGTATGACATGTTGCGCGTTAAAGGGTTTAATTATTACGAAAGGGAACAACAGAACTTCGTACCAATCGAGAATACATAGAGATATTGGTTCATCATGTAGAAAAACAGTGTCAGGGTTGCGTTCACTATAATAGAATTCTTCATTCTAATATTACTGTCCTTTATGATGGAGCAGATGATACGCCTATCCTTAGTCTTTGATGTATTCCGAGCGCGAAGGTTTTTGAGGCTGTCTAAGCGGGGTCCCTAACATTCTCGAGCATTTGAAGCTGTACTGCCGCGAAGTGTTTTTCGGAAGTTTTGAAAGGCTTTATTAAACTCTGTGATACATAAAAAATGTAGAATTAAAAATTTATATATACATAATTAAAACACTTTGAAAATCTCAGGGCCCTGAGCTCCAAAAACAATTAACCTCAAACAAATTCCATTAAATTTCTCGCCAGTCACTCAGAACGGTGACAGCACAAATGACGATGTACATTCGTTGTCAGCTACCTCGTCGCAGACACTGCCATGATTATAAATTGAGATCGAACCTATTCTTGCACCTTTTGATAATATTTTCTGGTGAATAACATCGATGACTCCACTTTTTAAGTGCAATAATTAATTTCTGAAATCCACCGAGTCCATTGCATATTTTATATTTCAAATTTCAAGATGATTAGAATGACAAATCTGCAACTGAAAGGCGGACAGGAGCTTTTTCCATATGGCTCTGTAAAAATAATTCATTGTTTAAAGTGACAGTCATTAAAAGGTCCGTAATCGGGCCTGACATTTTTTAAACACGATGCCACATGATGAATTTGTAGTATAGCAAAAAAATTGTTAATTTCTAAAGATTAATTTCCGCTCAGAATACCTTAACACGGTGCTCACTAACGTTATAATGTAGATTTACAATAATTAGAATTCTTATGAATTGTTAACTGTGAATTAAGACTTCAGATCCTCTTATTGTACTTAAAATAGGCATTATATGTAACGAGGAAAGTTCAGACAGTGATCGAATTTACGAGTTTAATTAATATCAATGGAGATGATATAATGTCGAAAAATGTTTTTCAACTAGCGGAATTCGTTACTATTAAAGCTCCAGGTGACATGAGTACTGTATACCGTTTAGAATAGATTAACGTCTAAAATTTTTTTAGAGACGATTCGAAAATTAAAAATATCTCACTCTTGTCTAATATTATGATAGTCAAAAACATTCACTATTTCGTCTTAATTAGTTAAATGACCGATAAAAAAAAACTTGTACACTTTTTTTATAGTCGCATTTTCACGAAGAATAATCACCAAAATAATAAAAATACAAATGAGAAAATACTTAAAATTATGATTACGTTTCCTCGTGGCACAGTATTGTTAGCACTAGAACAACCGAGCAATTATTAAAGTGCTTCTCCTGAATTTTATGTTGACTTGTGTCAAGACGAACAATGAGTATATATGCCAATTTATTTTCCATCAACTACGTTAATTTCGAAGTTCCGTATATAAGATACCTAAATACACGGAAGACAACTCTGGTCGTTTTAGTGTTAAGAATCGAAACCTGTTCTGTTTTTATAGCTCTTTTCCTTGAAAGAATGGACTTAACGGCAGCATTTACATCGGCCCGAAATAGAAATGTTTACTCAGAGTATTGACCGAGTATCGTAAAAATATCGACAAGCTGTAATTTGCTATAGCTTAGCTATAGCGTACTATTTGTCTAAGACCAGATTGAACGTAGTAAGTGCCAAGGACTTATCCACAGTATCAACTGATTTTCCGACAAAAACACTTTTCACCAAAACAATGAGGAAATCCCCAATTTACCATCCCTACAAAACTCAGCTATAAATTCAGTTAAACAAATCTCGCATTGTCATACGAATGAGATTAGTTTAGTGCACACACTTGAACACGCGATGGCGTAGTCTGGCGTGGGTTTGCGATTACGAGATGTCAATCTACCGAAGTTATAGTAACAGAAAAGCTAAGGCACAAAGAAGAAGAGAGACAAATAACGGTAGATTATACAGAAACAGAGAATATAGTGACTGCGAGAAATTCGAATGAATAATAACAGAAATATTATATTGTATTTATGAAAATACTTGGACAGCCACTATCTAACTAAAGAATAACTATTCCATAACTGTTAGACTAAAATTAGCTTACTGTTTCCTTAACTTTGTCTTCATACTTTTTCAAAGGCATGGCCAACAGATATGAACGATGCTAAACTTTGAGATTGATCAAACAGAGATAATTTCGTAGACTCAAAGGCTGCTATATAAATTTTTGATTGCGCTAAAGAAATAGAAAACTTCGGGAAAGTTGAAAGGACGTAAGGATCAGAAGTTAGTAAAATTATATAAGTGCACGCACACTGCGATCTACAGCTACAGGATAAGATTAAGAATCAAAATGCTGGATCGACCGCAGCTCGTGGCTCTGTGTGAGTATCTTGGCTCGATAACTTTCTTATATTAAAGATTCGTGTGACAAGACGTGAAGATAACGTATTTGGGAAAAAAAGAGGATCAGAGGGTTGACATGAAGGCTGTAGAGAATTAAACGAAAAGAAAAAGGTGAAAAGGGAAGCAAAAGCGGTGGAGCTGAATGAATGGGTGAAAGGAGAGAAAATATGAGAAGAAGCCGAGAAAGCGAGAAGCTTCGGCGTCGTTAAGCTTGAACGGGGAACAGAGATTGGTTGCTAGTGGAAACCCAGAGGATGATGTAGCGTACATATTTCAGTGGATATCTTGTCAGATGGTGTTCCCACCCATCCGGGCCCGAGGGACTTCCGGCAACTACTTTGAGCCCACATCGGCGTACCGTAACGTGTAATACAATCGCGGTCCCGTCGTCACGGGGCTTACGTACATATCTATACACATCATGATATTACGCGTCGAGCAAGGCTGGTTAGGGCGTGAATTTACGCTAACGTTGTGCTGTACCCTCGGGCCCTTTATTATAACCTCCTCCCAGGGAAATTACGCGGAACACGTTTAACCTTGGTTAAATGTCAGTGGATGCTGAGAAAATCTCAGGTTATATATTAGGTTAAACGTGACCTACATTAATTCACTTTCACTCTTTTAAAAGAAGCTTTCGGCTGATTAAATGCAGAAATCTGTCCCGTAAAAGAACTGACGCAAGTGTATCTCGATATTTCGTTTTGTAAATTTACAGTGGATTTATTGATTTCCACTTGTGGTGTTTTCTTCGGAATACAACTCACGAAATATTCTTGTCACTCAAAGACTCTCGTCGAATATCTTATAAGGTTTAAGATGGAAGGCAATTTCAAATTAATCACTTGTCAGATAGTAAGGATGCTGTTAAATTAGATTTGCTTAATTACGGATCAAGTATTTCTAAGACTTTAGTCTCCCAAAGAATGTAGATGTCGGTGTCAAGAACTCCCGTTATTGGACTAATTAAATATATTTACTTGGCTGTGGACCAAAAAAGGGGACAATGGTATTATTCTGAGCTACAGTGACGGGTTACAACTACTAATGATGTACTTCCCTGAAAACTCGTAAAGATCACTTAAATATATTCAAATTATATGTGTCTTATGTCCTGTCAGCATGACCTGCATTTCAAGTGAACTTTAAACTATCATCGTACACGGATCTACGAAAAGAAAAAAAAAATTAGTGAAACTCTGCTCTTTATGCTGTGATAAATTGCCAAAGAGACCACTGCGAAAAAAGTTTGGACAAAAACTATAAACAGAAACAAAAATTTTTTCAGATCCTGCTTTACTATATCATGAAGCATTCAAATGATAAATTTTTAGAATGCCTTTTTTAAGATTTAAATATCACCAGACAAATATCAAAAGAGTGTATGATTTGTTTTACACTTTTCTTGTGATTCTTCTGGCGACAGAGCTTATGTATACGTCATTTCCATGAATAAAAAAAATAAACTGTGGAACCATAAGGGCGTACGTACTGTACGCACAAAATCATTAAGATAAGTGCATATGTCGATGTAATTGCAAATTATATATTACCAATACTAAAAAGACGTATGAAATTCGAAGATACACATTTTTTGTTTTACATATATTTTAAGCAATTTTGATTGTACACGCCGTTTTACAGTAAAACAAAGCTTTTTGGTGCATAAGGCTTTTCTTGTTGTAGTTACACGATTTCTTAGCTTTCGCTACACGTTAAGCGTAATGCAGGCAGCTGCGGTGAAGCGGTGCTACTGGGAGTTAGTGGTGAATAATGAGACTCGGCTATACGAAGAACCTACGGGTTTAGCATTACATCATTTCTTTCTTAATACTTTTTAACAAATGTCAATTATCATTTATTATATAAAATCTTCCTCGGATAATCTTCCTTTCTCTGATGAAATTTAATTACTCTTGAAATTAAATTTTAGGGTAACAGGCTTGCCGTCGAAAGAAAGATATTAATTACGTGGATGCCTTGATCTCAAACTAGACGTGACGACCATCTCAAAATTGTACATTTTTGCCTATTTTCGAATCTTGATTCATCAAACACGAGCATCTTTTCGTTTTTTGCGATGACAATTGTAATTACGTAGAACTCTTGAAAGTGCATAGTGCTATTTTCCTTCAAGGAAAAGATATCCAATATAAAATATTCATTTATAAACTACGTATTGATTAGAAGAAAAATAAGACACCGATTTAAAACATACTTTAGAGAAGTTACGGTATTTTGTGACTTACAATTGGTTTTCATATACAATAGTGCATGCATTAACGACAGCCCACGGAATGTGCCCAGTTTTATAAGTGGAATCAAATAGGAACAAAATATTAATAAATTTGATATTTAGTAAAAATGTACTGTACATTAAACATCAAACCATTAAAAAAGATTTTTAAATTTTCATCTACATTTATAATAGAAACTGTAAATAATAATGAAAGTAAAAAAAACATTTTCTTGGAAATAAAACAACCTCTTATTAATTATATTTGAGACTGCAGCATACACTTACGAATAATAAAACACCAAATAAAGAAAAATAAAAAGGTGATATTGATGATGATGATGTCACTCAGAAATAACTCCTATATTTAATATTTCTGTGAACAAAATTTACGCGTGCTAAAACCGAACTTCAAAATATTTATAGGCTGAGCACTTGATGACGGAAACGCTTCGCGTTAAAGCACTCTTGTTTTTTACAGAAAATCTCGTTACGATTCTGAGCCATGACGTAGTTATTTTTCGCTTATGCAGAAAAATTGAGAAAGTAAATTTAGGGAAAATCTAACGTATTATAATATAAAATATAGATATTTTGTATAAAAATCATATACGTAGATCCGGTATCTGACACGCCAGAACTCAAACCCGACATAATTATCGTAAAAGTAAGTAAGCGCAGAATTAAAATTGATTCGCAATATCGCTGAGGACTGGCAATTTATTCGAAGAGAGAACAAAACGTCAAGAAAACAATAAAAACTTTGATTCGCCTTTCAGTTCGCTTCGCCGATTCAGCTCTTAGTGTACAGTTCAACTATAGTGGTTTAAAGCACGTATAGTATATGGAGGCGAGAATGTGATAGGAAAGAATAAGTAGGAAAAAAAAAAGAATACGTGAGAAGTAGAACTCTTAAGGAGGCTAATAGAAGCAACAAGTAAGGAGTCTGAACCACCCTTCTGTGGCTCGTGATGTTTCCGCTACGTGATTGGCCGCCGACCGAAAAGACTCTCTTGTTTAATATTGCTACGTGACTTGCAGCGTTGCAATGACGTCACTACCAGGAGGTCGAGTGTAACTTTTACCCTTGTGACATCCGTCCTCCGCGAATGCAGTCAATAAATGTTAAATGTGCGAGTCAATACTGAATTTCCGACAAAAGGAATTACATTACAGATATTACGTGATTCGTTACACTCAATGTTACAGTCAACCTGAGAACAATTTTCTGTTCGAAAATAATAATAAATATAATAGCTCATGAATATCTCTGAATGGATTTTCATAATAAGAGATGAATTTATTAATTTATTACTATACGATAGCCTATACGATATTTTCATGTAATTTCACCCTACGACGTAAGGATTAATATCAGACTCATTTAAAGTAAAGCTCCGTTTTAACTTGTCGGTAGACTTTTCTTTTATTGCCAAGTCTATGGTACGCTTCTCTTATTGTTAGTCTTAAACGCACTGAAGTTCGGGAAGGGGGATTTTAAATACGGGACCCCACAATAAGGATAATTTACTTGATTAGGCTCAGAAAACAAAGAACGTCCAAAGTGATAGTGTTAACAAAAGATGCTTATTAATTTAATTACATAAAGCATAATCGCACTCAGCTCGCACAATGTATCTACATATCGCTATACGTATCTCCCACTCAGCTTGATACCGTAAGTTATTACCGTCTTATGTCTAAAAATTGACTACCCTGTGACACGCTCGGCTTTTCCTTCGTTGGTATACCACAGCCTTCGCACGGCCACACTTGGTCTCTTCTCCGTATATACCTAACGCTCGCGACCTCTGGTTATCGTCAACCGCAAACGCACGCACGTCCACGCTCGCAGGTATAAACATAACGTGCTAACGTGCGATACTTATACGTCCCAATACTCGACATATTCACATTATATTCATTCCCTAGAATTCTATTAAACCGAGAGCTTTATTTAGAATTCACGGTACTTCATGCTTTAATCGCTACGCGCTATAACATTTGAGCAGCCTCAAAGTATCCATTCGATCAGACCTGATTCGGAGGTAATCCCGAAAGTAAATAGAAATCCATCAGATGGTTTTCCACCTCGAAATCAAATTTCGTACGAAATCCTGGTTATTTGAGCAATTCTGATGAACCAGTAATGGAATTCAAAGCAATTAATCGATAGCGAGCAATCTAGAACTATCGAGATCATGCAAACAGATAATCAAGTATTAACGTAAATTCACAAGAGCGCGACGACCGCTCTAAAGTTAGTAACAACCACTGGATAAATGGCACATTCTAAAAACCCCAACTGATGAAGAATCCCAGCTATGATGATCGTAAAGTTAAACTATCGTTCGGCCGTCCTTTTTTTTTTCAATGCGCAAGACTCTTTTCCGTCCAGGCGTGCAGGTCGTAAAGTCTATCCTGTCCAAAGCAAATGGACAAACGAGTGGAATAAGTAAAAGTCATAGACCTCCAGGAAACTCATCAGAGTTAATGAACAGTTGAAAAATGATAAGAAGAAAAAAAACGACGAAGAAGAAGAAACGAAGGACAGTGTTTGGACCTGCCGTGGGCGCGGGCTAATTTAAACGGCAAAAAAAGATGCTTAATGTTTCGAGAATCCCTTTAGGGACCAAAGTTACGCTGAGGACTCGGTTGGTCGATGAGGCTGGCCGAATTAGAAGGGAGAAAAGTGGAACGGAAAAGGACAGACACGCCGGCCATGTTTATGAAGGTGAGGGACAGGGACTTTGGTCTTCAAAGTATAATGAGAGAAGAACAGTAAGAGAACAGAGAGAGAGAAAGAGAGAGGAAGAATGTGTGCGCGTGTGTGTATCGCTGACGTCGTTGCCCTAGTATAGTGTTATGTATATATCGATCTCGGTCTTGCGAGGGGTGGTTAAACTATATTTGAACTACCAACAGCGAAAAGGAAAGGAGGAGCGGGGTGGGAGGAGGGAGGGGAGAGAGAGAGAGAGAGGGGGGGAGAGAGAGAGAGAGAGAGAGAGAGAGAGAGAGAGAGAGAGCAGTTTACGAGTCAGTGGGGACGCGACGTGTAACGTGCTACCGAAATCCAACGTGGAAATAAAAGAAAAAACCAGCACGAAGGATTTTAAACGCACGCGTCCTAGTCCCAGCCTTCCAGTTCGCTTCCATCGCATATCCATCCTCTTCGTCGTCAAATGCATTTCAAAGACACTCCAGAGTAAATTCGTATGGAAATGGGACATCCCATTGCAAAATGACAATATGCTATCCATTTCAAATAACTATTTGACATTCATAGGACGGGTATCATAACAAATTGGATCATGTTTTTGTATTCCCATGACCAATATCGATGACCTTATTTACATGACACACGTGCTCCCTATTAATTGACCTGATCAGAATATTTTGAACAGTTGGCAAAACTTTATTCAAAATCTGACAAAACGACGGCTGCGTGATTAAGTAACTATAACACGAAGTGCGTGTCCTCAGCCATTGACCTAATGTCAATTGCATTTAACCTCCACGAGATACCGATTGCGGAAGCAGTTCGATAATATTTAATAGAGAAACCGAGAAGTATCAGGAAAATTATTACAGCTATAACCAATTACTTCTTGCATATTTCATTAAGAATACGTAACGATAAAACGGCAGAAAAATTTCACGTTTTGACTTTCATTATTCTTTCTCAAGTGATTAACGTTAAGTTTTACATCTGACTGCTTTAAATATGAAAGACAGTTAAAGTCTTTGAAACCCCATAATTACACGGAACAAAAGGTGTTCAAAAGACATAGCACAAATTACCATTTCCACAGCCGAAAATACTTTTAAATAGTAAGTGCTGCGGTTAGTAGAGCCGAATTTAGTATGTGCAACAAAAACTTTCGGATATGGAATAATGTTTTCATGAAACGAGATTTTAAATAGCGAGTTTTATTATGTGATATTTTTCATTGTTTTATGCCAACGCATAAATTTGTTATGTGACGATTCATTTTCCTCCAGTGAACTTACAAATTCCTTGCTTTTTTTTAATCATGCAATCAATTTTCTAATGTCACAATGGCAAAATGTAACCACATTTTTTTTTTAATTGTGTAAAAAATTGTAAATTGTGTAATACACTTTTTCCGTGTAATGAACGAAAAATGTCAAGTTGCAGCCACAAGCCGATCTTTAAATGATACCGCAAGCAGATTTATACATGCATGTTAATCATCCAGTTCGTTTGAAATTAAATAGTTATTGAATGATAGTAATAATGCAAGCAAAGATATTAAATTTAGGTATATAATATTAATATATTAAAAAAAGTTTAAGAGCCACGGCTAAGAGCTACCGAGATATCAGTTTCAGTTTAATATGTAAATAATGAGTATTAATGAAGTATCTAATTTTTAAAGATAACAATTTTATCCCTTTAAGATATGATATAACTATAAAGTTCCTCACGAAGACTTGGCGCGAATATGAGAAAGTTATGAAAGAAGAGAAAGTAATATAGCTGTTACGTAGCTAAATGAAAATTAATCAATCTCAACTCTGTCGGAAGCCAACATGAAGAAAAATGAGGTTTTATAAAGCTCAGACAGAAAATGCACGAAATCTGATCAATGAATAGCCTCGAATTTTTAGGGAAGCTGGTAAAGACGCGCGAAGAAAATGTGCTAATTCACATGCAAATAAATATTTATATGGTAACTGTATAGGGATATTTCATGATATATAGAAAAATTCTATTCGTCTTAGTAAAATCAAATTTCTGGATGGATAAAATTTACAATTGGATACTTATCGCTTATTCGATATTCCTTGCGTAGTTTTTTGAATTGTCTCTGATAGCTCTGATAGATTTACAGAGCAAGAAAAATTGATAGAAAACCTTTCGATCATTCAGTGCACTCGACGACGAGTAGTCAACGTGATACAGGTATCTATAAGCACCTTTAAGTCATGAACTTGTTGATCTATTGTATCAGGGACGTTAATGCCGATGAATGTTAAATTACGTGAATCAGGATTTTGTAATATCTTAAGTCCGAGTAGATTTGTAAGGAATTTGACAGTAATTAAAGTCAGAGTTAAAATTAGTCCAAGTTGTCCTTTAACGTGTAAAAAGATAAAATAGTAAGATCTATTTAAATGCTCGAAGGTAGGAAAATTCTTAAAATATGTGTCAAGTCCCAAGTCGTGCAGGGTAATAAACAATTGATGTAAAACAAGTGCTTAGCTATGTCCTGCCTACAAATTAATTGAGGCTAAATTGCCTGAAAAGTCGAACCAGTGAGAACGTTGCGATTTACGTTGCATAAATTGTACAAATAATCAAGACGTTACAGAATATAGAATTGAAATACATTTTTACTTTTGTCTTGAAATTACACTTTTCTTTAAGTGCGCATAATGAACAACAAATTATCTATATATCAAATTATAAATTTAGAGTAGATGCACGAATTATCTAAATTATATTATTACGCAGCAACTAAATTACTCATTCGACCAGCAATAAATACGATTTACCAATGTATTGTAGAATGCATCTGGCGCCGTTACCGAATGGCGCTACTTCGCAGACCCTTTTTTATTTTTAGATGCTCTCGAAATGCATACCTTATGAGTGGGTAATCATAAAAATGGGATTGGGTCAATTTCATTTGGAACTCCGATTCAAGAGCTTTTACCTAAAAGAACCTTTCGAAGCTTGACTGGGAACAGATGTCGAATTCATGACAAAGCATTTCGAAATGCATCTAGAATTGAATACACAAAAATTCTAATACGTCACAGGATTTCCACCGTATGATATAGCGAATAAATACATAAGAAAAAAGAATCAATAATATGCAAAGTTCCACAATTTTTTTCTCGCCAATTTATGAGCTTCGTATCTACTGCCTTTAACTGTGGGTTAATTTCGGAAAAATCAAAAGTATTAAAAAGTGACAGTAAGAAAAAAAACGAAGAACAATACTGTTAAACGTATAAGAAGCTACTGTGATAAACGAGTCACTTTGTATGTATTCCGAAAACGTGTTGCGTAAAAAACGCATTCTAAAAAACATTAGTAAATGGTTAAATGACCGCTTTTACCTCTAGCTCGCCACAATTGGTTTTTGAGCCTTAGACCGTCACACATAGTGAACGATGATTTCAATGCTGCATCACTTTTGAATCAATATCTAACCTATCATCACCTATATCAATCGCTAGCCAATCCAGTAAGAATGACCTTTCGAACGGTAGTGGTTACTCTCTTCTAACATAAATAATCAATACTATTCCGTGCTATTCGTCACTCGCTTTCTATGCTACCTGAAATTCGCTGCTAACCAGACCAGTCACAGTTAATGTTCTTTTTTCTTCATATATAGATAAAACGGTAACGTTACAGACTGCACTGCCAGTTTCAAACCAGCGCATGCGCGAAATTAATTTTTCGTGCATCGACGAATGCATAGTATATAACCACATGGTTTATGCGGTCGTCTGTCAAGGCAAACTTATGTACCGCAATATTTTGAACTACTAATGGTAGATGCTAGACAACGCCATACCAGGGTTATAAAGTTGAACGTATCGATTGACGACCTCACAACCACACCACTGTATCTTGCCTGAGGTCACCACGAATGGTTCGATGAAACAGGAAGCTTTCGGTGAGAAAATCGATACTCTTATATGTTATTTAGTGCAGCCATGAATCATTAACCCTACCGAACTTATAGATTTGACCCAAACTTGACCGTATATTATTATTATATTATTATTATTATTATACTACTATTATACTACTACTACCATTACAGCGCACCGCGGTGCAATGAACAGTAAATTAAACGAACGAATTTGGTGAAAGAAATTTCAGAAAATTTCTTAAAACATTAAAAAATAGAATGAATGTACTCCAGTTTGTCAAATTAACGTATTTCCACCATACATGCTACACGCTAATGCATTAAATTTTTCGAAATTTCACAATTGAACAAGCAAATACAAAGTGTTCACATTTTCAGGTAAAAGCTCACCTACATCTTTAATATTTTCAGACCCACTCCACGTCGCTGCTTCTGAATAATCTCAGGATGTAACTGAAAGCTCGACGCATTGAAGGAGCACAATTTCTCACGCGATTATCGCACATATTTCAGACTGAAAGCTTTTCTCTTCTCCACTTTTCTTCCAACCGATTATCCTCAATCCTCGTTCAATTGCAAATTCCGAAAAAAGTCCATTCAATTGCAAAAAGTCCAAATTCACTAGAGTTCAACAGACAGAACTCTCGTTACGGCGCTCCAATTAATAGAGCTCACGGATAATTTAAGCGCGCATGCGAAAGCACGATTTCCATTCGCGCTTCACAGGTTCCTGTAACGTGAACAGCTCCTTTCGAAATATCCCGCGCGATTTAAACTATGTTCACTCCGCCGTTTAGTGCAATAATAGATATTGGCTGCCAGAAACAAATACAAGAGACGAATGCAGATTTACAAGAACTGAATGAATGCGAGAATGTAAGCAGCAAGAAAATAATATTCTTGTCGTATGAGAAATATTTTATAGATTGCGTGTGAAACACCTCCGTAAGGACCATCTGCCATAATTATTTGCATATTCAGGGAGCACTGTCGTATCACTGACGAGGGGTCTCATTTACCTACGTTATAATCTGTAGAGGAACGGTCCATAAAAAATAGACCGACGGAATTCAAAGCATAGTTACATAAAAATATTACAGTCGCCCTAACTAAAAGCATTGAACGCTCTAAGGGTAAAATGCGTACGATACGCGTTCCAAGAGACGTAGTTTCAAGACATGTTTTGTCGTACTATCTTATTATCGCTGTAAGCGACATAGTACGAAATAAAAGTTGCACAAGTGTTTTCCAAAAAAAAAAGCATGAAAGAAAAAGTCGAAAGCACGAACAAAGAGACGAAAGTATCGTCGCGTGAAATGTACGAAGAATGAAGTAAGGGGGAAGCGCTCGGCAAATGTCGAACACGCTCACACCACAAAAATCCCTAAAAGTTATAAATTTCCAGGAAGTGCAAAACCCAGCTGTCACTTTTCCTGGAAGAAAGATGTATGGCGGCAAAAAAATAAGCCAAAGGTAAAGAAGAAATATGTACAGAAAAAGAAGGAAAAAAAGTGAAGGAAGATTGAGTAAGTTTCACCAAAGAAGGCAAGGCCGAAGTAAAGAAAATGCAAACTACCCACGTCGCATTGAGGCCTCCAACTTTTTGCCTAAGCCTTGCCGTGCGAAAACGTGATAAAGCTCGATCTTTTAACGTCGCGGCATATTAGAGCACGAGCTCCGCTTTCGGGGTTCGATGTGTCCCGGGTGAATATCGAGCAGGTAATTTCACGTATATATCTGACAATCCTGCGACATATGTGCTCAACTTGTGTATGTACATAGGTTTGTACCCTCTATATTATATTTGTATATGTACTTACTACCTAGGAAGCTAAATATAACAACTCGACCATGTTTTTCCCCCCCGCATAACCTATACCTTCCTGTAATATCTTAAGACTCTAACCTACTGCAGGTACTAGTGACAAGCAAAGCATTCGGACGAATCAATTCTCTGATTGTCCTGCGACGTCCACGATTTCCGTACAATTCCATGCCTGAATTACCTTCTTCGGTGGATTTACGACGACAACCCTGGCATTACGTGGAATCGCGTTAAGCGAACAAGAAATAGCACGCTGTGCGGACACAACCTCTAGATAATTTCCAATAGAAATTGTAGGATAAAAATTCTTTTAAGAATGGTGCTGACTTTTATGATTGATGTGCCTTAACAATAGTCGTATCTAGTACAGAAGTTTAACAATGATACTCAAGCGATTTTCGTGATTTTATGATAAGTGTATCAATAATTAAATAAACATACGTATTTATTGTAATTTAGACGTCAATTTAAGATGTAGCACTGTATGAATTCTGTGACGAGAAATGTGTCAGGAGATTTCGAGTTTCTAAGTAAATATTTAATCAATCAAAATCCATTTGACAAGAACGTAAAAGACTAAGACAATACCAGGAGAATGTAAAAGACGAACGAGTAGTAGGACAGTAGTCGTATATTAGAGTTTCAAACAAGAAAAGTAATAGGGATGGTCGGTAGTATCATCTTCAGGGAGGTGAAGGGGAAGTCGGAGGACGAGTTACCGCATGAAACGATCGAATTTCAATCGGCACGAGTTCTATTTTTATTGTTCAATTTTCAAACTATTTCTATAGCCTTCCTTGTTAAAATTGAATATCAAAGTTCCATTCGGTTTAGCTGCCTCCTTATTGACCGATGCCTTTACCCTTAGCCTAAAAACCTGTCGCCAATCGACAGCCTTCATCGAGTCAAAAGGTCAGCAAAAGAAATTTATTTACGACATAAATCCGTTAAAAAAAAAAAAGCATGAATCAAGTCAAGCTGATTTGTAAAGTAACCGTAAAATCCAATCGCAGTAACAAATTACTTCCAAAGCCCTTGTTAAAAGGTAACGTGCAATTCGTACAAAGCGATGACGAAACTCAGGAACTAAGAAGTAACGAAGGACGATAAATAAATAAAACAATCGGACAATCGTGTAATTGCTATTTAATTATTGATACAAAAAAAAAGAAGTGTTGGGTTGAACATGCAATAATAGAAAGTGCGTACTTTCTAGAAAGTAGGATAACCTTGCTTTCTTGATCGCATTCAGGTAAGGTGTGTCGCAATGTATTCCATATTTTTCTGCGACGAAGATGCGACGAATGATCGAGTCATGTATAAGAAGGACAAAATAGACACTGTGTATAGTACAAAGAATAGAGGGCTTCGCGAACGTGGCACAAATTTCTCGGAGAAGGATTACCGCGCGCTACGTCAAATTACGCAGAGGTCCTTTCACGGTGAAAGTCTGTCGAGGACTGCGCGAGCAGTAAGAGGATTTCCGAAGGTGCCGTTGTCGGTCGACAGAGGGGAGGGTTCCAGGTTGTTTAGGGTGGGGAGCTTCCAGGTGGTGGCAACGAGCATGCGTAAAAGAGTCGAGACTCGACCCACACCTGCAACCCTTTTCCGCCATCAATTCTCTTTTTAACCCCTTCGGGCGACCCGATCCACCTCGCACCCCTTCAGGTCCGAGCCCTTCACCTGCAATATACGTCCTTTAGTCTCCTCTTACTTCTCGCCGTCTGACCCTCCAACTCTTGTCCATATATAACCCACGTTACCAGAGAATGTTCTGTTTTTGCTCCCAATGTCTACGAAATTTTAAACCCAATCGACCCAATCACTATTTTCTTTTTAAATCAGAAACCATTGAAAATAATAAGTTATTTCTTAGCAGACTTGGTGTACAGACGTTGCTTGTTGCCTCGAAGGGATGAGAAAAAAACGTAGAGAGTAAAAGCAATGAGACAAAAGGGAAAGGTAAAAAAACAGAAGACTAAAAGAAAGTAGCATGAGGGTTGAGATAAGAGGAAAGCAGACCGGAAGAAGATACAAAAAAGGTGTAGAAAAGTCGAAGATGCTCTTTGCCGGTTTATAAAATCAAAAGGACGCTACCTACCTCCTAATACAGGAGGGATATCAGATCGACGCGTATAATCGTCCCTGTCGACGCTGGCATCTTTATCGGTGATTTGGGCATATCGCCTATTATGATGAAGTAGGTATATGCGATAAGCATATATACAGAGAACGATAAACATTTCAAAGATACTACAAGATACGTGTGCTTAATCATTCGCGAATATACTTCAAAATCACAATTACTATACTTAATAAAAGACATTAGAATTTTAATTGCTGCCTGCTTAAATAGCCGAGTTTAATTATTGATTTACCCACTAATTGATAAAATTCTCAAATAGTTTCTCTATAAAATAATTTACGCACGTGATAAAACTCTGGGTTTCTTTTATTTTACGATATTTCCATCGAAACCACTGAATCATCTATAAACAATCATAATGTTCGACGTTGAGAATGTTGTTCAGCTACGAATATCAGGTTTAAAAAATCTAGTTCATTGTTGTATATGTTGCAGGTCGTATATGTTTATCGATCCAGTTTAACTGCAAGCACTAGCCGGGCCTTCTACCATTAAGCTTTGTACTTCCAAGAATGCAGTAAATTATATGCAGTAACTATATATATGATTACTATTATTATATATAGTTATAATAACACGAAAGATGCCGTATCGCGTGACTTCCGCATTCACCGGATGAGCACGTTCTTTGTTCTGGAGACGATAATGACGAGCCACACTCGGCCGTCAATTCAATACATTGGCAACATATAGTTGTTAAAACATTTAACATTAAAATCACCCTTTTCTTTGTAGGATTTATAACCTTTGAAATAAGAAGTGCTAAAAATAATATGCTAGAAATATAAGATTTCTCCAGAGGCAAACAAATTCTTCTGTTTGAAAAAATGTTTCTCCCCAAACAAATTCTTTTCGTCGCCCTGTACATTGTAGTATTGCGTACAATGACAGAACGATTCATTCTCAGAAACTTTTGACTAAAGGAATGCACATTGTATTAAAAACCTAACGATCGAAAACTAACCGCGACTTCGTTTGAGAGTATAAGTAATAATAAAAATAAGAAATCGTTTCTTGTGACCAAGAAGGACACAATAAGTAGAATAAGAAATTGAAAGCCATCGTGTGTCTAACCGCAGATTAAATTTGGCCCGAAACTAAAATATCTCCGAGTGACCTCCTCGAAACGATTCACGGGTTCACGTAAACTAGATCTTTGGTGTTTATCCGCAAATAGAAGAGTGCCAGAAAGCACGCTAAATCTGGATTGCGCGCCCTGCGAGTTCGGGAACTAAATTGAATGCTTCCACGTGTCTACGTGTATAGCTACGCTAATTCATTAACGCGATAATTCACCTTTGGCTAATTAGGAACGAAAAAAAACTTGTATATCTCGCAGTGCTCTGTTCATAAGGATGCTAATTAATGAACGAACGTTTCAAAAGGATAATTTTTTTTAAACGTGAGATATCGACGTACGAATTTCTAAAGGACAATTCATTTACTGACTTGGTTTTGAACCGTAACTCGAAAGCTCTTTTAATTAACTGAGTGAAGACTCTATTTTACGTGTGTAATGATTGTCTCCTATAAGTATATATACTGTGACGTTATTTAACGTCACAAGACTGGAAATTATTAACTATCGTGCCCATCAAGTAGTACCGTCGCTTGATATTGCGCCACAGAATCCCGATTTTGAAATTTATCGACAGATAGGCTAACTTCTATTGTAAAACCAATTCATGCGTTACGAATCCGACCATAATATTGGATATCTTCACGTTGCTCGAGGAGAATCACAATTTAAACTTGAGGAGAATAACCATGACTACACTTGCACGACGGTCTTAAACCAATTTAGTTAATACTGATCTAAAGGAATTGACAAATCATAGACATTTCTACTTGTGAAAAATATATGGGATTGGTTAATTTGTTCAGATAAGTATTAATTAAGCTTGTTTAAGACCGCCGTGTAAACGTACTCCATGAAGGTATCCAACTGAGATAGTGAAAAACGATCCAAAAATACTAGACGCCTCCACCCCACGGCCCACGGGTCCCGAATTGAGTAGGGGTCAGCATCGGTGAAGACTTTGCCATGGACTGTAACGTTCCTCACGTTATTGTCAGTACTGATATTCCGATATGAGATCATCAGAGGTAACGAAGAGGATGGAGCTACCCCGGTGCGGGGCAACATGGCCTTCCGCCACCTAGCCATCCCGACTGTGTTCGGACGGAGGTCATAATCAGAGCAGCCTAGACACTCCGAAGCTACAACAGCGAGATTGTGACATTTCGAAGATCCCGGGTAGACCGATCAGACGTGACGTCATATCGCTGATTAGCGGCGTGTTCCGATATAAGCTTTCAGTACTGGCAGCACTGTGTCTTCGTTCCGTTATAGGCTTGCAGAGCACTGTAGCAGTGCCTAGTAACTTTGATGACGTCATAGATTTACCAAATTTTTTTACTGCGAGCGCCTGACCATACGAGGGTTAGGCGCTCACAGTAATATGGGAAATGACCTCCGCTTCCGGTGAAATTAGCGGGAAAGAACGGGAAAACGAACAGAAGAATATGGATACTGAACAATACTGAAACCGTTTTAATTGATGCTGACACAAATGTGTCTTACACTATGCAAATATCTCCCGCGTCGAAGCAAAAAGCAAGAAATGGTAAGTGAAGAAATTTTTCAACCGAAATAAAATTACTCGAAGTAAAATTGATGACACTGATAATCTACGTTATACAATTATAATTTTCAGATTTTTGTTGGAGAAATGTAATTATAATACTATTTCATAATAATAAATTTTAATTCCGTATGTCTACTGCACTAGAGTGCTTAATGCTTTCGAGGCTTAGTGGCGCCACTGTTATTAACATACTGCAGATACTTTCCGTGTTCCGTTATACAATTTGAACAGTGCAACTGATAAAAACGGAACGGTCGCACAGTATACAGTAATGACGTCATTTACACAGTACTGAAAGCTTACTTCGGAACACAGGGTAGATCGCGAACGGCTTTCACATTTCTAACAATAAGTGTGGGCCGTCCTTACAAGTATCGCGCATCGCTGATTACAAAAAGGCTCCGGCAACTAAGTATCAACTGAATCGCGTCCTTCTTGTGAGGGGTTACTGATGACATTTCGCTTCGAAAGGAACTTTGAATTTTTTAATTTAAATTCAACGACATGCTTCCATATTTGCGCAGCAATACAAGTCAATAATTATTTGGCGACAATGATATGTATTTTTATGTAAATTCAATATTGCCTGCACATAATGAAGATGTATTTGATATGAGAGTCTATAATGATAGTGGAATAAAACATCAAATTATAGATATTGTATGAAAAATTTGAAATTATTGATTCTTGCAATCTTTGTATTACCAATGCCAACCGAGCCATAACCAAGGGTATTATGAATGACTAATATTTTTAATATTATGATAAAGAATTTTACAACTTATAATTGTTATAATTAATAAAACAAAATGTCAAGCGTGTGAATATTTGATACTTGACACTTGAATATCCATTATCTTTGAATTGGGAATATTACAGGTTAAGTAAACCTTTGGTTGACCCATGGTTAACATTGGTGAGACTGAGCGATAGTGTCAATTTTGCAAAAGATAACTTTTGCATAACTCTACGCATTCGGATGTAAGCATTGGTAAGTATTTTTTTTTTTAATGTACTTTGCATAGTTCTTTTAGTTCCAGAAACTGGCAATTTGAGAAAAATTGATGCATTTTCTGTTGATGGGTTAAGAATCGTAAACAACGTGTCTGGAGATTGAAATTTGATGTCAAATTAAAGTAATGCATTCCATGTGGCTTTAGTTACTTCAGAAGTGAAAATACAAAATATTTTGCATTTTTTTTTTTACCAAGGAGTATTATATGTATAGAAGGAGTAGTATAATATATTGAATATTTATATGTATTTGCTTAATTTTAAGCATCATTAGGTACCACCGACGGAATTGAAGGGAATGATGCGCTAAATATCACTTACAACCTGGATCTGAGTCCGTCAGGTATATTTTTATTAAGTCGATATGGGATGAAGAGAAAATGCCAGATTCCAGAAGGTTATATTGTCAAAAAATGGTTCTTATACCTTAATTTTTTTTTTCTACAACAGGTAATCTAGACACGAATATTCACTATATTCATTTAGAAAATGGGACCGCCAGATAAATTAAGTACATTAGACTTTAATCACCTTTTCTATATTTTCAAATTTTCTTGTATCAGAACGAATACTCGTAGGTCAGTAAATAACTATTGTAATACACTGAAACCTCGTTTAAGTTGACTCTCAGAAAAGGTTACTCGCGTTTAAGTTTACGCGATATCTCTCGTTTATGTTGACTCCCGCGCCCCCACGTAATTCTCAAGCAGCTGCCCCGAGTAATGAGGGAGGGAGAATGCAATTGTATAGTGACGCGCATCAGCCAATCACAATAATCGCAAGAGGGAACCGCGCAGTGGTGGGATCCCCTCTCGAGTCAACTTAAACGAGGTTTCAGTGTAGTTGTAATGAAAACATCCCCTATAGAAAGTGATTGCGAACAATTCCAATTCTATCCCGGATAGTTTGCTCGGTTTCAGTGGCTGAAGAAAAAGTGTTTTGCACGTATAATTTTTATTTTGGCAATTATGAGACTCATGAACTATTACAACCAGAATCAACCTTCGGTTTGAACATTGAAAATGGCACTGATAAAGAATTGCATTGTCTTTCTGCTTCTGCCTTGCAAGAACTTGAAATTGCTTTCGAAGCATCAGCTGATGTTTCTCATAACTCTACGCCTTTAAAATGTATTAATAAACTGGAAATTTCTGGTGGCAGTAAGTGTATATTATTTTATGCAATTAAGCGTATGGCTGGATTTGATGAATCTACGCTCAAATATAAGACATCATCAGTCGCCAAAAATATTGTTACTCTCTTAACCCTTTCGCTACGACAGTCCGTTCCGCGGGAGTAGCGCCACTGAACGGGGCACCGCGCCGCGCAGTGTGCACTCACGCGGAAAGTGCGCACTTTTTAAGAGTTATTTAACAACTGTTTCGTCATATTATATAGAAAAACATAAAAATGAGTATATTGTGGGTATTCAGAAATTTACATATTAAGGGGTTATACTACCCAGCAAATTTTTTTTTTTTCAATTTTTTTTTTATTGGTTTAAATGATGCATAAACTATCCAAGAATGATATGCAAACACTATTTTGTCTGGGAAAATTCAATAAACTATTTTTAACAAGATAACTTTGAGCGCTCCGAAACGTTGAAAAAAGCCGCTCACCTGCGCGCGGCATTTTAAATGTATTATAGCTTGTTGGTAATCTTTGTCGATACAAATCAATTTAATTTCTTCAAAATCCAAATAGATGGCATTAATAAATCTTAGAGAAGCCATATTGGACGCCACAATAACCGTTAGACTGCGAATAAACACGCAGTAAATAGTTCACGTGCTACTCCGAGTTGCGCGCTCATAACCGTTACGATAGTCTTTATTTTCTGATTTTCTATCAAAATGAGTGAGATATCGCATAAAAAAGGGACGAGAGGGTCCTTTACTCGTGCCAGTCGTAGCAGAATCTCTAATAGGAGGCCACCTAACCGTCACAGCTTCGAAGGCGACACTGAAGGTGTTTCTAGGCAAGCAAAAAAAATGAAATCTTCGACAGCAGAGAATGATATTGAAGTGGATGCTGCATTTGGCTATCGAATCATAAATTTTCTTGCTGTTTTTAACACGTTGTCGCAAATTCTAGCATGTAAAGAATGCGGAGGTAGTGTGACTTTTTTGGAGTCGTGTAAACGTGGTCTTGGATTCAAGCTTGTTATTGTGTGTGAAAAGTGCGGAAATACAACTATTGACAGTAGCCCCTTAATTGGTCATGCTTACGATGTAAATAGACGGCTCACTTTGGCTATGAGACTTATTGGTATCGGAATTCAAGGAATAAGTAAATTTTGCGCCTTTATGTGCCTCCCAAAACCGGTCTTTCAAAAGTCGTATGATGAAATCATGCAAAGTATATCCGTAGCAACAGACGCTGTAAAATCAAAAGTCTTACGGAAAGCTGCCGAGGAGGAAAATAAAATTTCTGTTGAAAAAGGTCAGCTTGAGGGACTAACAGTGTCGGGGGACGGCTCGTGGAGAAAGCGCGGCTTCTCTTCTCTCTATGGCTTCGCAAGTTTGATTGGTTGGTTTTCAGGAAAAGTTATAGATATTTGTGTGAAATCAACGTACTGCAAAGGGTGTGAATATTGGCAGAAAAAAGAGGGCACCGCCGAGTATAATGAATGGTACGAGTTACACGAACCATCCTGTAATACAAATCATAACGGAAGTGCAGGGAAAATGGAGCCTGACGCAGTCGTGCAAATGTTTTTGCGTTCCGAGTCCACGTATAACGTTCGATACGCCTATTACGTCGGAGATGGAGACAGTAAAACATTTAAAAGTATTCAAGATGCCAAGCCGTATGGTAATTTTGCTGTTACCAAGAAAGAATGTATTGGACATGTACAAAAAAGGCTTGGAACGAGACTGCGTAATTTAAAAAAAGAAGTTAAAAATCTTGGAGGTCGAGGCAAGTTGACTGGTAAATTGATCGATGAATTAAGTGTGTATTATGGTCTCGCTATACGTCGAAATACAGATTCAGTGGAGAACATGCGCAACGAGATCTATGCTACATTATACCACAAAATATCTTCAGATAAAAAGCCTCAACACGACAAGTGTCCAGTAGGAAAAGATTCTTGGTGTTCTTGGCAAAGAGCGAAAGCCTCGCATACTCTCGATGTATATACTCATAAACCGGCCATGCCAATGCAAGTTTTCGATGCCGTTCAGAAAATTTATGAAGATTTGACAACAGACGATCTTCTTTCCCGTTGCTTAGGAGGTTTCACTCAAAATGCTAATGAAAGCCTCAATGCCGTCGTTTGGACTATTGCGCCAAAAACAATTTCCGGCGATAAAGTAGTGACTGATATCGCCACTGACATTGCTGCCATAACATACAACGATGGTTTTCGAAGACTTTTAGATGTCATGAGCACACTTCAGCTGAAGATCAGTTCTGAATTATACAATTTTATCATGGAAACTGATGAACGTCGAGTAAAAGCCGCAAACCGCTCAGCATTAAAACTTCGAAAAAGCGCTCGGAAGGACCTTACACCGCTCACAGAAGAAGCAGAAGAGCAAAATGAATGCTTAGAAGAACAGATATATGGTGCTGGGATAGCAGAGTAAAGGTAAAAAAATTGCCATGCCGATATTTTAAATATTTCATATAGTAAATACGTTTTGAAACTTTAAATGCGTTTTTCTCAAAACTACATTTTTGAAAACTGCGTACACTGTAAGTCGCTCAATTTTTGTCGGATTCACTTGAAATTTTAACTGTAACTTCTTAGATAAATTATTTAGAGAAGTACACACGCTTTTTAAGATTGATAAACAATTAAAATTGTTATTAACAATTTAAAATCGATTTTTAGCAAAAAATGAAAAAAAAAAGTTCAAACTGACGCCAATTTGCGAATTTTCGATAAAAATGTATAATCGTGGGTACTTCCCTAGAAAAACTAATGTAGATTAACGACAAATTTTTTTTTTGCTCTATGTGCTGTTCGCAGAATGTTATGATGTACGCAGATTCGCTCCTCGGAAAAAACACATGTTCCGTTTATCACTTGCCAAGACGCCATTTTGTATCAAAAGTTAAAATAAAAATTTTTTTTATACAGGGCGAGAATTATAAAGTGGACACCTATTATTTACGTATTTGCCCGGTCTCTCTGGGTCATCTAATGGATCCTTCTTGATTGATTTTTCAAGCACTCTTTAATGGCACAATTGATTTGGCGCTGAAACGCATATTTCTTAAAGGACAGAAATATTTAACTCGAAATTTTTGGAAAAATATATTTTTTTTATGGATACATAAAGTTTATGAAAAGCTGAATTCGGAACACCATTGGGGCGATGGATTCAAAGTCATTTTGATGGAGATAACTCTATTCGAAATTGCTACTTTTACCAGCCGATGCACGACTGGCACACGTAAAAGCGGAATTGGACCGGCGATTCGAACGCGCATGCGTCGTGAGTATCGTAAGTCGGCTGAACGCCTAACTGTTGAAAATCATGGCTATAGCGGTAAGCTGTCAAAACTGAAATAAACGAGAAGTCAAGGAGTAACCTATAGTTTTAATCACTCGTACGCGATGTATTCGTGCGATTGCGTTGCGAAGCAAAATAAAATGAAGATTGAAGTAAAAAATAATGCGCGCATGCGCGTTCGAATCGGCGGTCCAATTCCGCTTTTAGGTGTGCCAGTCGTGCATCGGCTGGTAAAAGTAGCAATTTCGAATAGAGTTATCTCCATCAAAATGACTTTGAATCCATCGCCCCAAGGGTGTTCCGAATTCAGCTTTTCATAAACTTTATGTATCCATAAAAAAAATATATTTTTCAAAAAATTTCGAGTTAAATATTTCTGTCCTTTAAAAAATATGCGTTTCAGCGCCAAATCAATTGTGCCATTAAAGAGTTCTTGAAAAATCAATCAAGAAGCATCCATTAGATGACCCAGAGAGACCGTGCAAATACGTAAATAATAGGTGTCCACTTTATAATTGTCGCCCTGTATACCTCAAAACATGTATAATAAAGCCTCAAAATTTTATTTTGATCCATTGAATAGTTTCCAAGAAAAAAATTCCCCAAAAAACCTTCATTTTTCAGTGCGCCTGGGTAGTATAACCCCTTAACAAAATAGTAGATTCTGTTTCATTAACGCAGTCAGCTTAGATGGTCTCGCGGCCGCCGACTATCCCGAGTAGAAATTTATTCAGGCTCAGATTAGGCCCTGATAAAGTGTGCCTTAAAACGGCATCCGGCCCTGCTAAGGCCGATTCACGAGGCCCTTATCCGGGGTGTAACGCTGCTGCGAGGCAGGCCCTGATCAGGCTTCTGATCCGGGCCGGACTGCATGTCAGATTATAGCCGGAACTGTTATAACAGTTTTTGAAAATATTGTAGGTATTGGAATAATTCAGTGTGACGTATTATGCCTTGCCTTCAAGAGGTAGGAGGATTCCTGCAAATTATAAATTAGTTTGTTGATCCTAAAAAATTGTATATAGAAGCAGTGAGATGGATAGGACTGCTAGGTGCTGCAAGTTAGTAGCTTTTATCGCCTCTTCGTCTCTATTACAGAATTCTATACAGTTTGGAACTTATCGGCTCAGTGACCCACTTTTGCTTGCGGGAATCCCTGTCCCTCTGGTGGCCGGTGGTTGTATTACATGTATATACGAGGCTGACGTAAGGTAAGCCAGATCAGGCAAACGTAGCGACATTAGTTTAGGTCCGGATAAGGCTAAGAGCAGGCGAGCCGGAACAGGCCAGCCTTCCCAAAACCTGACCCGAGCCTGACGGAAACTCAATGTTGTACTGATGCATGATCAGGGCAGGATCTGGGCCTTATCCGGCTATCCTGATCAGGCATGCCACACCGATACCTGATTCGGACCTGATACGACATCAGGCAGCCTGACCAAATTTCTGCTCGGGATAGTCGGCGTCCGTGGCGAAAGGGTTAAGGAAGGTTGGAGAACTGTACCGTTCTAAATGTATCAAATGTGAAGAAGGGAAAGAGTTAAGACTCGTAAAAGACTTTTCGAATTTACAAAAGAAGATTTTGATACAAGTATTAACAGAGTCGCAAATGAGACACAATAATACTTAAAAAGACAGAAGAAAATTGTTTTACCTTCATCAGAAGACATTTTAAAACTACACAAGAAATTTTGAATTACGGTAAATACTATTTTCATTAGTGAAGTTACATGACATTTGAAGAATATTAACAACTAAAAAGAGATCGAGAAACTATAGATCCAATTATAGAATACGGATAAACTATTAATTCGTAATACATATAAAAATGATTAAGATCATCGAAAAATTATTTGATCAAATAATTTTATATCATCGTGAATATATTGGTTTCTGACGATTACTTCATATACCTTGAACCAGACCTATCATACCAAATCGTAATTACGTAGAGGATTAAAAATCAACATTGTATTAAATACTTTCAGTACGATCACGGCAATCACATGTTTTTCGGTTCCGTGTCCAAAGTTTATAAAAAGAATTCCTTTACAAGGACAAATACCGTCCCCGCTGTGATATTGCATATTTGTACCATATGAAAAGTGCCGAAGTAAACATGTATAAATCTATAAGCATTAATAAGTTTAACAATAATTATCAAACTATAGAACGAGTATTGACTTCAGAACGAACGTTCCACAATAATTAGTAGCATTGTCGTTCACATATAGCAAACAGTACAGATTCAACAGTACAGGTTCCAATTCGATAGCAGTGGCCAAAACCAAAGTGCTGACAGTTGGCCCAATGCCAACGCGCCAGGTATAATCGCTCTGCAGATCGCCGTTAAAACTAAACTACACCATTAGCACGTTCCACGGCAGCCCCCAGGGTGCGTAAGCCGAGCTCACTATCATTTGCTAGCAGCCAGGCCAGCAGTTCGGTTGTCAAGCAGTTGCAAGACCACAACTAATTCGAGGACTATAAACAGTTGTCATCGTTCCACAGCAGCACCTGTTACTTGTCCTCATTCGGTTGGAGCCAAGAAAAAAAGCTTTGCCTCTGTTAAACCACGAGTCAGTTAATTACGACTGTGAACATCACCCCAAGTGAATACCGTGCAGCCATCACTCACTCGCTGCGCAGCCCCTTTGAATTTCGTCGATGATCCACCTACATTCTCTATTTTTCGGTAAACAATCCAGTGGCAAATATTAACAAGTCACGTTCGGTCGTTGTCAAACTAACAGTTAACTGTCATTGGAACGTCAACTGATTAGAAATATTTACGGCTGACGCTCTCTGCTGAATCTTTCACGTAAACATTTCCGATGGACCAGCCTGGTGTTTATATCCGCTGCCTATGTCAGTTACTAGATGTGATGTCTGTAACAAATTCTTGAATTCCACGCCCAAAGTGACCAAATATCATACCGCCAACTACTTATCTTACGTTCACCCTCAATGGATAAGTTCTGGAGGTGCCGAAAGCGCTTAAATTCAGCTGTTAAAACTATGCGAGTTTAAATATATTAGATCTTATTCGGAAGCTTCGAACATACGTCAACATATGGCAACCTCCTGCTCCCACTTTTTTTACGGTTGCTTATGTTGTATTCTCACGAGCCCCATCCACATTTGCTGATCTGAAATTCATAGTCGGAATGCTGTGCGATTTGGGATTGCAACTATCAAGGTGAAGGTCGGAGGAGTCGATGAACTGCGCTGGCAGGTGAACTCGGCTGGCTCTCGGTAATTTCCAGTATTATCTCTACTTCTGCGGCGAACCTTACACATTAAGGGCTCACATAGACCGGACATTTTCAAAAAATTGATTTTTTTACAGATTATAATTGGTCATACTTTTAAGAATTAAAGAAATTTAAGAAAATTCCACTCCGTTACAAAGTTATAGCAATAAATGTGACCGGACATCGGGTTGGATCGGCCTGGCTAACAGCCGCGCCCTTCTCGGCAGCTGCGTTTCGTATTTATTATAAGAAGATGGCTAACCGTTTGAAATAAAGCAGGATACAATTAATTCAATCCACAAAAGAAGCTAAGATTGACAAGAGATTGCAGAAAACCATACAAAACATGAAGATACAAGAGGAAGAAGGTGTACAGTACGAAGCTGGAATGGGAGACTAGCCGTAAGTTCACGTTGTACCTACCAGAAACTTTAAATGCGTTTTTCTGGAAACTACGTTTTCAGACAGTGTCAGCACGATAACCCAATCAATTGTCAATATTTAAAAAAAATTTTTTTTTAAATCTTGATAATTATTTCCTCTATAGTCTGACGAGGGTTTTTTTAATTTTTTGGTTGGGCAATTTTTTATAAATTATTAAATACTCATTTTTTTTCTTTAAATTGCATACTAAAGTTTGAAATACTGTAATTTCTTTATTTTTGAAAAAAAATTCGAAACTTCGAAAAGCATTCGCTGGCTTCAGCACCGTCGAAAGCAAGAAATTTTGTAAAATAGGTTGATTTATAATGGCACAACCTAATATCAAAAGTGGCTTCCCAGGCAACACACAATGTCCAAAAGTCGTCTTTAAGGCGTCGAATGGCACAGTAACATTGTCTTTAGAGCATCTTAAAGATGACGTTGGGATGTATGAGTTGTATGTGTTGTCTGGGTTATCTTATTAGTTGATGCTTTAAAAATGTACATCATCTAATTTAACGCAGCAATCAAGTCGTTTTCGAAAACTATGAAAAACATGCTCCAATAAAACGTCTTCCTGTTGTCTATTTGGATTTCGAAATAATAGATGATTAATTTGAGCCTCTTCTTACGTGACACCCTGTGTATGTCCCTGCATTATCACAGAGCTCAGATTGGCGAAATGTGCTATTGTCTTTTGTTTCGGATTTCGACAAAACAAAAATACGGTCGGCGAAACAAAATAATGTTGCTTTTCGATGCGCTGTTGTTTATTCAAAAATCAAGTTTCGCGAGTCTCTGTAAAATCAGTTCTCATCTTACACCATTACTGTATGTACACTGAAATGCTTATTTTATAGTGAGAGTGCAGTTGACGATGAACGACGTCATCCGGTGCGTGGATGAAAACCGTCCAAAATCGTAATTTTACGATTAGTTTTTCAAGCATCAGAAACTAGGAAGCTAGTTTGCAACCGCCCCCCTAACCGCAAAGACACCTGAGGCAAAAGAGGAAATCCTGGAGGTTATTGAAGAAGATCCAACGTGCAGCATTCGTGACGTTGAACGTTTACTTGACCATTCATATAGCTGTATTCAGCGCATTCTCAAAGAAAATAAAATGCACGCGTACCATTATACGCGTGTACAATCATTGCGAACACAAGATTATCCTCTTCGCCTGGAATATTTTCGATGGCTCATAATGCAGCAGGATTTTAAAAGATATATTCACAGACAATGTGCTTTTTACGAATGAGTGCAGTTTTGGTCGCGATAGTACGTTCAACCACCATAATTAGCATTACTGGCCATCAAAGAATCCGCAGTTATACTGAAAATAATAGCAACAGCGATTCAGTATTAATATTTGGTCCGGAATACTTGGAAACTCTTTGGTAAGTGACACTTTATTTTTGTTACCTAAAGGAGGAATTATTGTTTTCGTGAAAACATAATTCTTCGGGTTATCAATATGAATGTTTTCAAAATGTTGTAAATGCACGTCTATTAAATAAATTGATAAGCTTGCACGACTACTTCAGATCGGTCTGTTTGAGCGGCCAGCACGATTAAACGACGACTTATATGCCGAATTTCTAGACCCGTGATTTGCCACGACTATTCCAACGCAATCCAGAGCCTCGGGATTGGTTTCGGCATGATGGAGCTCCTTCCACGTTACGCGTGCTGTCAGGGATATTTTAAATATCCGGTATCCCAATCAATGGCTCGGACAAGGAGAACCAATTCCATGACCTTCAGGATCACCAAATTTAATTCCACTTGATTTCTTTCTCTGGGGTATATAAAAGAGATCGTTTATCGCACCCCGGTAAAGTCGATCGAAGATCTAGCGGACGTATGAGGAACGCTTTCACTCGAGTCACCCCAGAGATGATCAACGCTTGTAAGATCAATATGGTGCGGCGAGCAAATTTATGTATTCAGATGGGTGGAGGTCAGTTCCAGCAGCTCTTGTAATTATAGAATCTTGAAGAACATCTGGGTCAATCGAGTACTACCAACTAGAAGAAAACTATCCGTCAAGATCGTGCTGCATACGTCGTTCGAATTCTTAAGTAGGAACTGGTAGACATCGAGAACTACGACGAGGAACTCGTGGACACCGACAAGTACGAAGACATAGACGACGATAGAATCTGGATTCCATTATTGTATTTAATTTCTATTTGTCGCTTTCTCCACTCTATTATAATTATTTACTTACTTTCCCCTCGATTATAACTTCGATACTAATACTCGTAATATTGTACTTTTTGGTATTAGAGTCTCTTTTTTCAAACATCAATACAATAAATCACATTAGAAGTGCGGAAAAATCAAAATTTAATGAATTTGGTAGAGTATTTCAGTACTTTTGGTTCTTCATAGTTGAGACCTTACGATACCCGCGTGGCACTTATGAGCAGCGAACAACTGGATTGAACAGCAGAAGAATGTGTTGATTGGTTTCACCACTTATTGCAATTTAAATTAAGTTAATTTAATTGAAAGTTATCCTATTGTTTCTATGGTAATAGCAATTGTTTAATAATGCCGCTAATAACAATTGTTTAATAACAATTCAGAATCGTTCGGTAAGCTGTATTGTCAACTTCGCAGCCAATGAATCTATTATTGTGACCCTTATTTCTCTGCATTTCTGTTTCGTGTTTTTCCAGTTAACTTGCGTTTTTCTAGATCGGTTTTTGAAATTTTTAATTTATTGTTGTCGTGTTGTGCGTTTTGCGATTTGTGTTGGTGCAACATGAGGTTCACGGAAGAGGAGAGAGCGGAGTTGGTAATATATTTTGGACAAGCAAACAAGAATTCACAGGAAGCTGCCCGTATGTTTAATGCGCTACACCCGAATAGGCAGGCAAGTCATACTACAGTCAGCAGACTTATAGCTAAAAGGGTGCAAACGGGGTCGCTGCGCAATCGCATACCGGTGGGAGTACGTCCAGCTACGGGCGACGATAATTGTTGGGCGGCATTGAATGTCATTGCGGAGAATCCGCATCATTCCACCACGATGCTGGGTCGCACGATGGGGATATCGCATTTAAGCGCCTGCAGAATTCTTCACCGACATTCTTTCCACCCGTACAAGTATCAAACGCATCAGGAGTTGCTGCTACTAGATCCAGAGCAGCGTATTCAATTCTGCGAGCGGGTAATGGGAACGTGCGAGTCTGATGAAGATTTCTCGCAAAGAATATACTTCTCAGACGAGAGCACATTTGTGCTGCACGGAGAGCCGAACCGGCAAAATAGTCGTACGTGGGCGCAGGCTAATCCACACGCGACTACGGAAGTAGTCCCTCTTGTTGGGCCCATTTTTCATAGATGGGAACCTCAACAATCAAACATACCTGGGTCTGTTGAGAGAGAAAATCGTGCCTGAAATAAAACTTCTAAGGCCACAGGGGGATGCAATATTTCAGCACAATGGAGCGCCAGCTCACCATTCAATGCAGGTGAGGCAGTACCTCAACGAAGAATTCCTCAATAGGTGGATTGGACGAGGTTCTTCGTTGATTACGTGGCCACCAAGGTCCTCTGATCTTACGCCACTAGATTTCTTTTTATGGGGAAATTTGAAATCTAAAGTGTACGCCTCACAATGGGCGAATATCGCATAATTGAGGGAGAAAATACAGAGCGAGTGTGCGGCCATCACTCGAATTCAACTGCAGAACGTAAATAACAGTTTTGAGAGCCGCATGCGATACTGCCAAGAGGTGGCTGGAGGCCTCTTCGAGCAGTTTCTGTAATTTCTCCACTCTGGAGCCTTCAATATAGCCTGCAAGAATATTCCTGGGTTACACCCTCTGGTAGCCCTCTCCTGGATCCGTGTCATATCGATCGATTAACACAAATTCCTAACACTCCTTTCCATTCCTTTCAGTTATCCTAAAAGTGTCCAGAGAGTGACTACGATTCACCTCCTTCTCCTATTGACTAAGGGAGGGGTGAAATCATAAAAAATCTGAACAAACCCAAGTCCTCGTATTCCCCAACATCCTCTGGTAAGCCTCTCCTGGATCCGTGTCATATCGATCGATTAACACAAATTCCTAACACTCCTTTCCACTCATTTCAGTTATCCTAAAAGTGTCCAGAGAGTGAGTCTCCTACACGTCCTTCTACGATTCACTTAGAAATTTTAAAAATACTTAAATACTTAAATCAAATTGTGAATTTTTTAAACTTCATATTGTTTTAATTGAAATCTACTGTGAAAATAAATCTTAACTGATATTACATTTTGTCATTACAATATTAATTAATTATTTCATTAACTTATCTAATGAAATGTTTCAATAACCTAGCTGATTGCTATGCGAACTGTCATTGTGCGCTTATGTGAATCGGTCACGGTAAGCTATTCCTAGCTGTCATTTTCTGAAGAGACCACACTGCCGTGTCAGGCACTTGCGGCCAACTTCTGCTGTTGCGTTTCTACTGACTAACCCTGTATGTTCCGGATCCCGTGCTAAATCACACGTATCAATCTTTTCTTATCTACGTATATTTGTGAACGATATATTTTCAAATTTAAATATCTGGACCATGCGTAATATACATTTTCGGCGATTCATAATTTCGGGCTCTATTATTATTATTATTATTATTATTATTATTATTATTATTATTATATGATACACTAGTCTATATATTATCGAATTCTATGAAATTTTCTAGTTACATTGATTTTGAAATGTTCAACAAAGACACGGAGTAATCTCAGAATATAATAAAAATCTATACTTGTAACAAAATTATATT
The DNA here is from genome assembly GCA_963971525.1 of Cephus spinipes. Classification (NCBI taxonomy): domain Eukaryota; kingdom Metazoa; phylum Arthropoda; class Insecta; order Hymenoptera; family Cephidae; genus Cephus; species Cephus spinipes. The sequence goes on from OZ020574.1 coordinate 20,764,824, forward strand.
GAAAATTACAATATGCTATTAGAGTCGCTAATGGTTCGATTCCATCGTTCCATGTGTTCAGACTCGCCTTAAGCGATAAGTTGGAGAACGTTTGACGTTGAGTTTCAACTGTCATATGCGTGCTGCTCGCGAGTATGCCGTCTCTCGAAAGAACGGTCGTGGGCGATGGAAGCCGCGTCATTATAGGCTCAACTTTAATTACCTCGTATTTAAATTTGGTTGTAAATTTTGTAATTATTTACACAGCGATCGACTCCGAAGATCATCCCTAATTCGTCAATTACGAGTAGTCCGGGTATTCTGAATCAGAGAGAGCTCAAGCACTTCGTCGCAAAAAACTTTCTCAACGTAATCCCTTTCCGGATTGTTATCTCCATCGTACTGGCAGGACCGGAAAAGACAGGGGCAGCGTCATAGTTTCTTTGTTGATTTGTTCACAATTCTTTAAACAAGTGTCTAATCACCGTATACGGCGCACGTATTGCGAGTGATCAGAATATTTATTTATCAAAATTAAAGCGCCCAGACAGCCATGTTTGCATTTTGCCACTATTTGCTATCAGACAAAAATAGGGTACTTCATAGACATCGAGCGGCTAATGTCCACCTACAGTGACATCGTCATCATGAAACACCTTAATACCACCCTTCTAACCGCAAATTTCTACAGCACCATCATCAAAAAGTTCATTTCCTGCAATGAACTGCACCTTGTTACATACGACCCGACACATCACGTACAGAGCGCGCACACCTGGCTTGACGTATGCATTGTAGACAGCCCAGACAGAATCCTTCTCACAGGCCTTTAATTCATGTCAGCGCATGACATCATCCGAGCTGAGCTTCGCCTTAACCCACTACCAACAAGCTCACGCATCTGCATCTGTATCGGGACTTCAGAATATTCAACGAGTCAACCCTTCCCAGCCTGGACTGGATTGGTCTCAGCTGTGACCCCAGCGTGGACTCCAGCTCCACACTTTCAAGAGTCACCTGACGAGCGCTTCGGATTGCTTCATACCAGTGCGCACCATGCATCTCTTGACATCGCAAATGCGCCATGCGAAAGCAGAACAGCATTCATGAGCGATATCTGTGCTCCTCCGCCAGGAATAACTTTGAATGTTACCGTACTCTTTGCAATAGAGCATCCGCTTTGATTATTCGCGCCAGGAATGCATACTACCTCACCCAGTTCCTCTCATCGCGCTCTTCAGCAACCTCGCACCATAGCCATACTATCTCCGGTCAAAGGAATGATTATGCTCTAACATTTATCTCTGGCTCCTTCGACGATATAAGAGTCTTCTTCTAATACGTCACACCCCCGGATTTAGTCGACGCGTTGATTGACTGCAACTGATGTATACACAATGGGTCCTGAATCATGCTTCCCGCAGCCTCAACGTGACTTTTCCCTACCTGTTGGTTATGTGTAACATAACGAAAAGATTATATGCAGACAGATAATGTGGGGTAGACACGACCGGCGGCAATCTGCGAATTGTGCTGGGTTGAGCACCTAAACGGTATGGTTAAGAATCATAAAAGACATCCGTAGTACCTTTGATAGACGTATGATTATCGTTCTTATGATGTTAGATTTTAGTAAAGCTTTCAACTCTTTTTATTAAATCATAGCTATTGCATGTAATGCCTGACATAAGGTTGTCAGCTCCCGTCATTAGATAGTAGTGCTCGTATCTTGGAGATCAAACTCAGACGGTATACGGAATTAGTCATCCTTCCCACTAGCAACGTTTGGCCCCCAGAAGTAACGATTCTAGATCCTTCCCTGTTTTCGTTATACGTCGAGGACTTGGCATACATTTTGTCCTACCGCTCCCACATCATGTTCGCTGACAATGTATAGATTTATCTACACTGCTTCCCAAAACTATCGGGAGCGCTCCAAATTGTCCACACGAGCAGCAATTCAATCTCAAAATGGGGAAGGTCAAATTTCCTCGAGATAAACACAGCCAAAAGACAATTTTTGATCCTCGGTTTCGAGCGACATGTTAACCGGATCAGCTTCGAAGCCTTCATTATCTGCCAACGTTCGACCTGGTAGGCATGCAAAGATGACCGAAGCCTGGGTGAAGGTTAGGATGATATCCTCTGGCCAAGCTTGGTATAAAAAAACCTGAGCCAAGCTTGACATACAAAAATATTGCCTTAAAAAATATTTTCACTAATTTAACTGAAATATTAAATTTACAAAATTAAATTTTTAACGTTGGAGACGGAATTGGATCTTGCTACACTGGAGTTCGTGCACTGCGTCTATATCTATTCGGCTATTAAAATCTTCGGAAAATATGTTGGAAACTAGTATATCATTCGTGGAAAAACTCTTATATAATTTCGGATCGTGATTCGATAATCTTATACATATATTTTTGGTCTCATTGTTCCAACAAATTATTTAATAATGTAATGAAATTCATTTTTCTCGTATCATGACGCATAACGCAAAACATATCCGTCCACGATAAGAACGATATTGAATAAGGTTCTCATTTTTCCAGCAGGCACTTCCTACATAAAACGTATCAAGTCCTAATCGGGGAGACATCGAGAATACGTGTTAAGACGTCCCCTACAGATATCTGATCGAATCCTGACAGTATATCGAGTGTGCCTGAGCACATTTCTGCACGGGTAGAGTCTGGTAGGTAACGAACTTAATTATATAAAGAATTAAAACAAATTGTTCCAAGCTTGGTATTTCAAATCTTGGTTCAAATTAAAGTTAGACTGAAGTTTGATCCGAGTTTGTGTTGCCCTCAGTTCAAGCCTGGGAATGCAAGTCTTGATTCCAAAGAGTAGGCTCTAGCTTGGTCCAATTTTAGCTTGCTAAGTCTTAGCATTTCAGAACTGGATCAAGCTTGGCCCATTTGTCAGCACTGGAAGTTCCTACCTGGAATCCGCTGGCAATCTTGGAGTAATCACGAACAACAATCTTTGTTGGACCTTGCACATTCACGAAGTTAGCAAAGCCGTCCATTAGCAAGCACAACCGTTCTATTCTCAATAAGCAAATAAAATAAAAAATTCACTAGTCACCTTCTTTATTTTCTCATCAATCGACTACTGTCTCCTATTTCACGACGGACTTCTGCAGGAATCACCACCACCCTACAAAAATCAATCACTTCTTGCGTGCCATTTGCTGTTAAACTCACTCTAGGGAGAGCCCAAACTAATTCTAAGAAGCAATCCAAAGAGAAGATCGCAAGATCTCAGTCAGTAACAGACCTGCGTACCTTAAATCTCCCTTATGTTGGTTAGTTTGTATACTGTTTATATTGGGTTGGCATGAAATTAATGAGAGACTCTAGAAAACTCGAGATATGTCTTTTTTTAAATTAATTGTTTTTGACCATATTCTAGTATGTTGTAGAACATTCTGGATACTTCCGCTCTGTGGGTATATACAATAGAATATGGTCAAAAACAATTAATTTAAAAAAGAACATGTGCAGAGTTTTCTAGAGTCTCTCATTACTTTCATGCCAATTCAATATTTGTTTATCATGTTAGTATGCAAAGATTGTTGCAAATACATAACAATTGTATATTATTCATGCGGTACGGTCTAGAGAACCTGCCCCAAGATCGAAATAAATTTTTAATTGCCCACCCCTCTCCCTTTTTCACTTTCTTTCAATTATATTATTGTGATTCAAGTTAAAGCAATTATGGATTTTTTACGCCTAAGATCGGATTGAAAATACAGCAGTACTAATTTACTGCAGTGTCATCTTTAGTTTACTTAATTTATATAATATTTACAGAACTCTATCGTAAAAGAAACCGTATTTTTAGTTATTACTACATGAAACATTCAGTTATACCGTGTCTTACACGGTTGTCATCGTAAATATGTATGCCCGTATGAAAATGTCTGTATGAAAATTCCAAAGGAACCGATAACCAACGGTATTAAAATTTAAAGGTAAAATGAAATTTTAGTTTGAAAGTTCTGGCTCTACGAAATGAATGGTGTGCAGGATGTTAATTTTTTGCATTCGCCATCGCAACAAAACCAAATTTCGTTCAGTAACTCCTCTTAGATTTTATTCAGCAAAGTAAAGTGATCCCAGCAGTGCTTACATATTTGGCATTCAATAAAATATTTGCATTTGGTACGAGAATTTTTCATTTATTTTAGTTTTTTTTTTAAAGGAAATTCCTTCAGATCAGAAAGCAATTAGCAATAACTAAGCAATGAGATTTGTATCGCACAGGTGTTATTTTAAAAGTGTAGCAAAAAAATGAGAAAAATATTTTAATAAACTACAATAAAATTTTTTTGTTATTACATTCATTTTCATTTTCATTGAGACACTAATTATGATTAACAACGAGTCAAAGACCCTGGAAATCTTTAGATTTACCGAAGATTTTGTCAGACCTTACAGACAAATCCTTCCGACACTCTATGTAACCTAGTGTTAAGTCCCGAGGGTTTAGGCAATCACCCTTACGAATTTCCTCAGGAGAAACCACAAATGGCATAGCTGGACATTGTATGTCGTACAAAAGGACTTTCTTACTACTTAATGGGACACCTAACTGTTTGGATGAATATCATGTAAATAATAATGTTCTTTTTTTCACATACTCAAATGAACTTTGTATCCTTTTTTATATACCATTAGCTCGCATTGTTTCACTTTCAAAATTAACTTAGTTCAAACATATTCAATAATATTTCATTTTAACATCAATGGAATTTCACTTATGTAATCTTCTTTAAATTTTAACCTTTAAAATACGTGAATTTTCGTAATATACTATACTGGATAATATACATAGAATATTGTACTTTGATAAACTTAAAATATTCTTCCCATATAGTAAAACATGGTCATGTAATAAAATTCTACAAAAACCAACAAAATATCATTTTAGCAAACAAAATGAGTTTACAATACTAGAGAGTGCCAGCGATTAATATACAAAGAATAAGATATTTTTGAAATAGTTGGACCGGCAAGACTACTTCGTTAATTCCTAGAGCTTCTCTTTGTCGCCTCACTTAGGAAACTCCAAGTGAGTATGTCCAATGATATACAATATTGAAAAAGTTTTAATTTTTGTCCCCCATTAAATCGTAAAGCCTGGAGAGAGGACAAAGAGAAAAATCTCTCAAACGATGTATTTAATAGATACCTAAGTATATTTGCATATACGGTAATATATAGATATGCAAACAGGGTAATGCACGACCGATTCCGTACTTTAAAAATGATACTTGTATAATTGGTATAATGAATTTCCAAGTATATTCTAAGCAACAACGCAGTGTATATTAAAGATAAGATCGAAAAACCAAAATAATCAAACGTACTTCAAAAAATAAAAAAGACAATGATTTACGGAATATGTAATAAGCATATATGTAATGGTCCATCGCTAATTCCTTGTGGAAAAGCAATCTTCTCAATAAAATTGAAACGTGCATTAAATCCTCAGTACGAAAATACTAGCCGAGTCTTCTGAATCCATTCGAGTGGAATTCAAGTCGGATCAATGAATCCAAGCGTATAAGGATTTACAAGAGTATACGTGGAAAAACAAATTTGAAGATTAACATTTTTTTAAGAGAACTTCCAACTACCTTGCTGCGATATTAACATATACGTGACTTCTAAGAAATTCCTTTGTCAAGGTAAACGGCCCAGTTAACGCCCGTTTAAGAGCGGCCGTGTCGGATTTTTGCTATTTATTCACGCGTGATATAGCCAAACTAAAAACTAAAGGTTTCAACGCGTGCGTTAAAGCCATCCGAATGAGATTTACTTATTATACAAGTGAAACAATTAAGGTTTATTACTAATCATTGTTTTAATAGCGTTTCTCTGCTACCGGGATTTCTGACCGTTGAGAAACACCCATGTCGTAGTTTGTGATCCCTGCGTGTACCTGATGTATGACCCCCTTGGCGAAATGGTGCTTGCGCGTACCCACTTTCTGACACTTTCGAATATCTCCATGCAAACGGATTAAATTGCAATTTATGTAATTTCACGGGCACATATTAAGTACAAACAACTAAAAATGTTTAATTAGTGCACGACTACTTTATTTTCTTCACATGTGTAAAAAATATTTTAAAAAATATTTCCAGAAATTTTAATAGTCTCATTGTTGTCAATTTTTTCCCCATTTCTTCCGTTCATGAAAACTAATATTCTTTTCTTTAATTTGTTATGTCACGGTAAATTAGAATAAATATACAAAGCAGATTGTTCGACGCAACAGGTGACAAATCGACTACGCATAGACATAGGAAAACATAGTCGGCTGGAAGAAAGAGACATATAGCGAGATATATGGTGGCGGCCAAGCCTTGTGTCTTTCTAATCAGTAACGTAGTAAGATGTTTGAGGACTCCGGACATAATAAGTTTTTGCATCATAATGTTATAATTAAATTCTAAATATTCGTATTGTTTTCTAGATATCATACAAGCTCTATGTGATCCATTAGTACGTTCTATTTATTGTTATTTTCATATATTTTACACATTTGAAAACTAAGCTTTTTATATAATTTTCGGAAAGTGAATCGTGGGAAAAGGTAACAATATGGAAGAATTTATATGCATAATGTATTTTTGGCATATCGCAATATATTTTTGTTACAAAATTAATAATTAACACGTTGAGCGCCACGCGTATTTCTAAGACAATCCCGTTCAGGCCACGAGAGCCGCTTATACGCACTAGTGTCAGCCACCGATGGCTGACGTGGCGCTCAACGTGTTAATCATTCAACACAATTTTACATTACAATATTCCATCTTACAAGTTATAATAAGCACTACGCCACGCAATTTATAAGCAAAGGCATCAGCGTCTAACAGTACGTTCCTGAGATCCTCTGAGCGATACAAAAAAGTAGCCAATAGGAACATTATAAAAGGAGAGCTATTGGCCGCCACCTCACTTCCTCTTTGTCTATTCGAGCCGACACTTTTTCAAGGAGCTTGAAGTACAGATCGCGTGATCCATGCTATATGTCGATGCCTGAGACGATAGATTCAATTCAACAGCCACGCACAAATTCACCTTAAGCATAAGGGCTGCGTCGTCTTCGTAGATCCAACAGTGAATTACAGTTGAGATGAATCGCTCAAAGATCCGTTTTCACATCGATGTTTCAAAAGAATATGTTGAAACAATCTCTGAAAGTATATCAATATGAAAAAGTGTAACTTTCTGGCGACGATTACGAACGCGCCATTTTCGATTTTAGGAAAATACCACTAACTGCAATAGAGTTTGAACATTTCTGACCCAATATATTCACTCTCCAAGAGTCTGCTAATGACGTTTCTATTCAGAAATAAAAGAGAAATAAAAAGAGACGAAAATCATCATTCTTTTTTTAATCAGATATATTTTTTCCTTGTTGAAGTTAGATTATTTTTCTTTACGCCATCCGAAAGAGCAGTCCTCAAAATAATAGAATAGGTCCTTCGGAACATGTTTGCCTCTTCAATACAGAAAAATATACCGACAAAGATAATGAACAAAATTTGTCGAATAACCTACCGATGACGTTAGCCCTTCAATGCATAGAGTCAAAAATGATACCAATCATTTGAAGTCATTAATGGTATCTGAATGAAATTATTCCGTTTTGGACTTAGTACTATTTTTTTAATTCATGCATTTAAGGGTTAAGGGGTTAAACAGCCATAAGGAGAAATGAATCGAGATAATTTTGACTGGTTTATCTTAATGGTTTGCGTATCCCTCAAGTCCACCATTGTTTCCGCTGGCATTTTACGTGAACGGACAGTGACAACAGTTACGCAATTCCCAGCCATTTTCCAGCCGGCTTGCGAAAGCAGAAAGAAGCACGAAACAAGAAGGTAAGATCGATACGACTAGTAGAGCTAGGTGAAATATTAACGGCGACCCTTTCACGTGAGACATCCTACACACAACATCGCGCATAAATAATTACGCGAAAAAAAAAAACTTCCCTCAAGGTTTAAAAACGGCCGCGCACTTCTTTACGGAAAAAGAAGTAAGGAGTACTCGTAGCCAACCTACGCGTAGCTTCACTGTAGACGATGAGAAGAATGAGACGAGGGAGAGACACTAAGAAATTCAAGAACTGCGATAAAAAAAATTGAATAAATATTCGAAAAATCTGTTTTCTCCTAAGAAATCGACACTTGCAGGATTTGTTTTGTTCGCGTCGCGGTCTAATGCGCAAATTCCGAGGAAAGCAGAATATTTAGGGCAAATTGTATCAGACAAACGTTACCACAAACGAGTATTTCTGTGACCTATGAAAAGAAAGGACTGGATTTGAATTTTCAGCAAATTTACCCGCATTCAGCTAAAGGGCGTTTTTTTTAGAGGTTTGGTTTTTAAATTGGCAACATTGTTTCTAGTGACTGTTAATTTGACAGTTGACAGATGATTTATGGTTAGTACGTTTTGCCATTTCACCATGAATAGACTTACATCAGAACAACGCTTGCAAATTGTGCAAATTTATTTTGAAAATCATGGCTCAGTTCGCCAAACTTACCGTGCGCTACGTCCATGTTACGGTCGACATAATCGTCCATCCGAGCAACTTATTCGGATAACCATGGATCGTTTTCGAAGTACGCACACTCTAGTTAATAATACGCATCCACAAAGACGCCATACAGTACGCACAGAAGAAGTCATTGCTGCTGTGGAGCGTAGTGTTGAGGAGGACCCGAATGAGTCGATACGCCGTCGTGCACAGCAATTGGAACTGTGTCCATCCACTTTGTGGAAGATTTTGCGAAAAGATCTTGGCTTACGAGCATACAAGATCCAGCTTGTGCAAGAGTTAAAGCCGCGTGACCATTATGCGCGCCGTATGTTCGGTGAATGGGCTGAAAACAGTAGTCAGCTTGATCCTCTTTTTCAACGCAAAATTTTGTTTAGCGATGAGGCTCATTTTTGGTTGAACGGCTACGTCAACAAGCAGAATTGCCGAATTTGGAGTGGCGAAAACCCAGAAGCCTTTGTTGAGACGCCCTTACATCCATTAAAAGTCACTGTTTGGTGTGCTTTATGGGCAGGCGGAATCATTGGCCCATATTTCTTTAAAAATGATACCGGCCAGAATGTTACCGTCAATGGCGAGCGCTATAGAGCGATGATTGCTGACTTCTTCATTCCTCAGTTAAAAGACATTGATGTGGCAGAGCTTTGGTTTCAACAAGATGGCGCAACATGCCATACAGCGCGCGACACTATCAATTTATTGCGGGAAACCTTCAATGAGCGCATAATTTCATGTAACGGACCTGTGAACTGGCCTCCACGATCGTGTGATCTCACACCTATGGATTACTTTCTTTGGGGATATGTGAAATCACTAGTCTACGCCGATAAACCGCAGACGTTGGACCACTTAGAAGCCAACATTCGCTGCGTTATTGCCGAAATACGGCCCCAGATGCTCGATAAAGTAATCGAAAATTGGACTTCCCGATTGCGCTTCATTCGAGCCAGCCGTGGCGCCCATATGCCCGAAATCCTCTTTAAACACTAATGGCATAAAATTATCTTTTAAATAAAGCCAACACCGTAGCTATTCACATTATTTTTACGTGTTTTATTTCATTTTAAAGTTGTATACCTCTAAAAAAAACACCCTTTACATAACGAGATCCTTCAAAATGCTCATTAATAGTTGTGAAGTAGCCTCCAATGAGTTTCTCATTCGTTAATGACAGTCATTAGATATGCCAGAACTGCCATGCATCGGCGTGTCACTCCTTTCATTAACGGCACTATCAGGAGGAACTGAAAACAACCAAAAGCTCTAGAAAAATTGCTGTGCATAAAATCGATATATCGGATTATTCAACCCAAACGCATCCACTTAAAGTTAGCGCACCAATTTGATTATCATGTCAAAACCATGTTCAGTTGGTGAGTTTGAGCCGAATAACCGAGAATAAGCAATTATTTAGCTCAGATTTACAAACTGAAGCCAGCGCTTCGTTTTATTCCTATGTCAAAACCAACTTCGGTTATTTAGTTTGAGTTACACGAGTGTGCGATGTATGTGTACGTAGTCAGGTACATGGTTCAATGTCCTAATTACGTTATTAAATTCATTTTCATCTCTACTGTGGGTTAAGATATTCCGTGCGTGCAACAAAACATGAAATTTCTTACTCCTTTGTTTGCTCCGTTGGTTGCGTGCATACATGATTGCGTGAATGGTAAAGGAAAACCGAGCATAATTCAAGATTACAGGGTAATTCGGTAAGGTCGTCCAAGAGCCTTACGAGGGGCGACTAATCGTTTTAATTCGACAGGAGACTGCACGAATAAGGTTAAGCTTTTGGTCGCGATTACCTTAATTGTAAAGGATGCCCGGGTAGTAATTATAAGGGATGAGTCGGGAGGATATTGCTCCACTGAGGAGCTGCACACGTGGCAACCTGGTACGCATACACATACTTTCCATAAGAAGCAAGTTCAGCGAAACCGGATGCTAACGATATTAACTGTAATGGAAGGGAAATTGCACAGTACAGCATACTGCCCTCACGTTTCTTTGTGCTCTAGACATGCTCCTTGCTGTGAGAACAAAGTCGTTGGCCCGATATACATATACCATGTGTGCCTAAAGCATTCTTCACGTGATCCGGCTTATTGTTAGTAGCACCATGTCTGCGCGTAGTGTAACAATTTAAATTTTAAAAAATGAAATTCGATGTGATTTCGAATTAGTGTTGGATCTAAGACTTATTATAAGGCCCACGAGTTCGATGTGCTTTTTCTGACAGATCGAAAAGAATGAAATCTCGAATTAAGGCACACGTATCATTGCATAACATTTTTTTTACAAAGAATACATATGCATTGTTCTTTAATTATATATATGTTATTTTACGAAATTTACATTATTTTACGAAAATTTATTTGTTTTTACTAAGGATTGCATTGCTTGCGAACTGTCAAGAAAACATATGGAACACGTGAATTGACTAGTCAATACCAGGAATTAATGGATCTAATACAATGGTCATAAAACTAGAATAATTTGATATGTCGCTAAACAGAGCTTATCTACTAATTTATATTTGTATGTAGAAAGAAAAACAAACAAGCAGAATTGGTTAATTAGAACAATACTGTTCTCGATCGCTGAACAAGAACGGTGTAATAATTTAATAAACAGTATGCGTACGTAAAAGCAATCCGATTTATTATTATTATCAAGCATTATCTCAAAATATTGTTATCGTATTAATAAACATTAAGCTTTTTGTCAATTTTTACTAAAATTAAGGAAACTCAACGATTTGCTAATCATAAACTGAAATCATGACTATTACTCTTATTATTGCACGTATAGAGTTATAAACACTTGTAGAAGACGAACGTGAAGCATATATGAACAAATTTATTTGTTCATATCATTATTATTATTAAAGTATTTATGAGCTTCTTCGCGTGAGAAAATCCCAAAAATATGTTTACAGTTGGACATTGTATTTCTAATTCTGCTAGTTACCAATAATATTTCTCTGATACACAAAGCCACTCTCCACCATATTTTCCTATACTTTTTTATCCTCGCTGCCCAGCAACCATACGACCCAGTCGGGACCGAAGAAATGTGCCAAGCCTACACCAAACTTGAGCCAAATCTAATAAGACTTAGGATAGGTTTGGCATCCAGGCCTGAGGCAAGCCTAAGTCAAGCTTGGCAGACAAAAATATTAATTGTAGAAAAGTACTGCTTTAAACAAATTTTTCACCAATTTAAGTGTAATTTCATTGAACTCACGGACTTACTCGATCGAATGGTACAGATTAAATCCGAAAAAGATTAGATTTAGGAAAATAAATTTTTGACGTTGGAGACATGATTCGATCGTGGTACACTAGAGTTTGATCAAATGAGAGGATGCCTATTTGGTTATTAAGAGCTTCAGGAGATATGCTGAAGACTAGTGGTGAAAAAACTTATATAGTTATGGGTTTTGATCTGATAATTTTCTAAAATGTTCAGATAGTTCAATTGTCCTGAATAACCATGTATATGTTTCGTCGTACTGCTCAAACCAATTATTTAAAACTTTCGTACAATTTATTCTTCTCGTAATACAAAACATATCCGACCCTAAGGACAATATTGAACATGGTTCTCATTTTTCCATTAGGCATTCGTTACATAAACCTAATCAAGCCTTGATTGGGGTGACAACCCTAGCAAAAATTTGTTCAGGCTGCCTGATGTTATTTTAGGGCCCGTTCAGGTGATTGTAAGGTATGCCTGATCAGGCTAGCCGGATCCTGCCCATATCAGAGCCGGATAATATTTCATGTGGCATAATCAATCTGGCTAGCGTGAGATAGTTAGCATCACGACCTGATAAAGTAAGAGGACGGTTAGTCTGATCAAACTAAGCTGGCTAGCTGGAAATAATTGCTATCAGTACCGGATTAGGTAATCATAAGGCGATACATATTTCATATGCATATCTTTAATACACTAAAGCTATAAAATTATTGAAAATGATGAAACGAAATAGCATATATTTTTTTAACAACTTCTTCGCTAAGGTCTAAAATCATGATTTTTCGGTCAATCGATTCCATCGTACAAGTTTTAGACACCTGCGTTTTTATCACCTGCCACATATTCAATGTTGCCGAATCGCATGGATATACGTAAATAGATCTCTTAATTCTCAGCACGAACCCCTGCAATTTAATTGACTCTTCGTTTTGATTTCTGTAAATATTGTAGATTTGCAATATTAATCCATTGTGCAATAAAATTACATTGTTCGGCGACCTTTTTGAGATCGTATAACCTTTGTATTGGATTTTTTTTATTGGCTTTCAACCATCAGGCTTTTCGCGACTTGCTGCTAAAATCGTGAAATTCGGAGGTAAACATGCCTGTGGGTAGTCTGAGTAAAAACTTTCATGCATTCGTCGGCATACTTGGGCTAAAGGCCGGTTGCTACTGCGAATCATGGATTTTAATTTACCCAAAGCATTCTCGAAAGGAAACGCAGTCAATTGTGTGAGAGAGCAATTCATGTTTATCACGTCGTCAGCTAAATGAATTAGACTGTGCATGTTCATTATTTGGCATCGTGCCCCGTATAATCGAGCGGCTAATAAAAAAAAACATTTCTAAACATTGCCTCGCTTCATTATTGTATATAAATGCCCAGTCGTTGCAGCACAAAATTCGGCACGCGGCGTGAAAAAGAAGGAAGTGTTTATACAACTGTTGTGGCAAAACTGTTTTTAAAACTACGGGACCGACGTACAATAAGAATAAACGAAATTCCGTTGCCTTCCATTTTGTTATGAGTTCCAGTGATCTAGTTGTTCGTTCAAATTCTCCTGGAATTTGTGAGCGGAATAACGTCAAGGAAGTAGTTAATTTACATTTATTATTTTGACCAATAAACGTATTCACTCTACTGTCGAGCCAAAATTCGAGAAGCATCTTCTTCATAATACCTAAGCAACATAAATGCATGAAATCTAAAGAGAACTGTTTCACCATATCGATGGTAGGCGCGATCAACAGCAAGCGAGACAAGCCGTTGTGATGTTGATCATTTTCTTGATTCCGAAATGACGTATTGGTTCTTCTTAATGCATTTACTACAGGGTAAATCGTTCGATTTTCAACACGTTCCCCGTGATCCGTACACCGTTCACATGCGTAATATCCTCCATGCCCGATTATACATTTTATATAAGATCGAGCAGGTCGATCACAAATGAAATTTTTTATGCGGACTTGAAAACGCTGTCCTTCAACCTCGATATCGTTTTACTGTAATAGGTTTATCTCTGTGATAAAATCGTCGAAAAACTCAGACCAGTTCGGTGGTTTTTCATTTCCTGCATAAATAGCTACAGGAAAAGGCTTGTATATATCTGGCTCGAAATACAATTTACACAAAATCGGCCAGAATTGCATCGAGCTCGATTTAAAAAGTGGTAAGCCGTCGATATTAAAGAGCAAGTTAAGCACATGTTCTCCGTGTAAGTGAACGTTTATCATCTGTAGGAGGAATACTGTGATGCCGAAATACACATAAGTTCCAACGTCTTGATTGTCTCCTCTTCGGATCGTTCGAATATCATATACGCCATCATTCGTACGAAGAAATGTTATCGCTGTCTTTGGCAAGTCTGGCAGTAGTCGCCGTCTTAAAATGCCCAATAACGGATTAAGATGAGCGTGAGGAATCTTCATTGTGTATGCCCACACACGCAACCCTTGTATTTCAGCATGGCCACCTTCATCCTGGTCACTGTCATCTTCATCGATTGGTATGGGATTTGCCTCGTCATTAGACCCATCGCTTTCCTCAGAATTATCATTCGTAGAATCCCGATTTGATAGATTCGTCGCATCAGAGTTATTCGTGCTGCGGTTTTGAGTTACTTCGCTTGTCCCATCGCTGTTACCTGCACTACAATCGTCCTTTGGTTCGTTTCCTCCATTGGAATTATCTCCGTAGGGGACGTCATCTTGAAGCAGGGCAATATTTTCCTCGGCTTCAAGTGCCTCCTCAATATGTATTGCAGACCGAATTTCGTTCGTTTCAGGCAGATCATTGGGAATTTCGAGCAGCTCTACACCTAAAAATATCAATACGTAGTAGTACGATTCTCGTTATGGTTGATTATACGGCCCTAAAAATGCTGTATTTGCAAATCAAGACTTTCGAATAATAATTGTTTCCGTGATTAAATTGTTTCGGTTGTTTATCTTACCTTCGTGCCTTTCGTTCACATTTTCACGTCGATTTTTAAAAATCCGTTGTCTTTGCAGCTCTCGGAAACGTGCTACACGCAATCGTCGAATTTCCCGCGTCAAATTTACACGATCGTTGTTCATTATTTGTTTTATTGCACATACAGACCTGTAGACCGTTTGAAGCAAGCGCAAAATAATTACTTTAGTAATACGACTACTATTAACACGCACGATGTACACCTTTTCTTCTTCTTCTTTGCCTGTCGTACACGTTTTATATGTTGCGAATTATTACATGAGATGTCAGAGTTACCTACTAAACAACGCATGCGACGCCTCAAATATAAGCAGTTGACGGGATTGAAATGCGTATGATGGGTAGCCAATGGAGACGCAGTGTCGACGGTAAACGTGGCTTACTATAGGCTATTTCGACTGACGCAGTCGACGCACCGTGTGGCGCGCTCAGCGTAAATAATTTCCATCATACTAGGTTGGAACCCTGGCGTCGTCATCGATAGCGGTGAACTACCGGTTTCAACGTACCGGTTAGATCGTGTTCATTGTGTACATCAAGAGGTCATACGATTTGCGCGAAGAGAAGTGCTTCCGACTTTTTAGATGTGATTTTTGTACGTTGAAATAGTGAGACTATATCATTTGTGTCGAATTTTCGTGAACGTGCTGATAATATCTCAACGCAACAGTGTAACCTCTTTGTTTGGGACGCGAAGCGTTTTGTTGACGACGAGAAAGGAAAACGCCGGATAATAACAACATTTGCGATTCACGTATAACACCAAGGTAAGTATCATTTTATCGGTTAATAGTGGAAAAATATTCATTTTATCCAAGTTTTGTTGCGTGGCGAACAACTTGGTCGAAAAAAGAAAGAGAAATACACGCCTTTGTTCGTCGAATCGCTTTGTTTACGCAAGGATATATTGCTATGATTTTTCACCGATATTTGAAATTATATTGCGAAAGAAAAAAGCATTTACGCAATTACAAAATGCCGTCACTGTAAATAAAGTTTTTTTTTGTCGCCGCGTGGGGTAATTAAGAATGGCATTGTCGAAAAAAATTGGTTCTGTTATTTTTGATATCACCTTTAAAAACTCATTATTTGTTACACATTTTCCACGTATTGACTTGTTACCCCTTGCCGTACTTTAGCGAGTTTGACTCGTGATACAAATTTTGTACCAAACATGAATATCACGAGTGAGACTCGCGGGCTGGAGATTGGGCGAAACGCAAACATCACCGCTTTCGTCGAGCTAAATGGTACGGCAAGGGGTTAAAAAATATTTTATTGCTCATTGATAATTATTGAGAAAGTTTCCGTTATATAGAATGGCTGCGGCAGCAAAGTTTATACTGGTTCTGTTTGTCGATGACACCGGACAAACAAAAAGTATTGATATTGTACCAGCAAAGTGGATTTCGTACGATGAAGTTCAAGATCATCTGGTCACACCGTTTATATCAAACTACTCGAAAGCAAATCTACGTGTCTTGAAAGATCTTGTCCAGTCCGAAGCCGAGCCACTGCCGTCATGGAACTTACATCGTATCTCCATTAGAGGTTCAGCAAGTATGTTTTATTTTCGTTATGCTACGTAGTTATCGAACATTGAGCTTAGCTTATTATATGAGTCTTGAGTCGTATAAATAATGGACTTTGCAAGTTGATAAAATAGAAATATTATTTGTACTTTTCAGCATCGTACGCGGAAGCTGAGGAAAAAATTCAAAATCTCTCGAAACAGTCTTTTGTGTTTACGACAGACAATGAGGAACATGCTAAAGAGAAAGTGAGATTACCAAAAAATACAAGTTAAAGGGTAATAAATATAACAAGATGGATGTTGAGGATCTGTTTGCTGCTTCTGCATTTAACGCTCGTAATCAAGGGGAAAAATCACGTATGTATTTTATATCAATATCTATGGGAATGATTTTTTACGTTTTCAACAATATTTTACATTTTTGTTACAGCTAGTACGAAGACTAACGTCAAGCAGGGAAAACTCAACAAGTCGGCAAACGCAAAGAAAAAAAACAGTTCGAAAAAAAAAGTTGATTCAAGCAAGGCGTCGAAAAGCCTGCAGCCACCATCGGTTCGACATCCACGTAATCATTTGCCGAATTCACAGACTGGAACATCGAACAATGAACATTCCCATTCAGAAAACGATGCGTCGGAGGAATCGGAAGGCAACCCATCTATTTACGCACCGGACGATCATAGCGATGGAAAAATAAACGCAGAAATGGAAAACAGACGATGTCCACCTAAGAAATCGAGTCCTGCAGAAATCTTCGGTATGAGAAATAGTATAACACATTAATTTGCCGTTTTTTAAAAATTCAATCTGAATATCATTCACATACGGAATATTATTGAACGTAGAATTGAATTATACATAAAATTGCATTTTCTATAGCGATTTTAAAATCTTTCTTTCCTCTTAATCAGGGTTTTCCGACGTAGACACTAATAATTTTATATTCAATTTTTACAGCATCTGATTCTGGTAGTCGAGACGGCAACAATAACGTCGGTTATAATCGGGGTTTGTCAGCACTGCGTGATCCCAAGCAAAAAACGGAAGGTGACGATCATGATCAGCGACGCAAGACCGGGAATTCTAACATCCCAACTGGGGCTTTGGATGTACAAGGTCAAATTTCAGACTTTTCCTACAATGACTTTACTGGAAAATATGAGATAAAGGTGGTGCGTGTTTCTTACATTTTATATGCTGATTAAATACTGTTTGCAGATTCAGATGATACGAAAACCGTGATCCTCAAATGTTACCGTCGTCTTTCTGCTCAAATTGGTCAACTACAAACTCAACTCACACATATGAAGTTGCGTCAAACGGAAATGTTTTCCGTCGTCTCGGAACTCAGCACCAAAAGAATAGAAAAAATAACTGGAATCGACAGCACGATTGATAAATATGGTCTCGGAGAACTGCCGTTCAAAACGTTAGAGGAATTTAAAGAGTTTGACACTAAACTAAAGTCAAATAAATCTATTCGAAACGACATCTTAAGTATTAAAACAGCAGGCAACTTTATTTCCATAATTCAATTCATATACGAATACTAATTCGTAATTTTTTCCTAGACAAACGGCATTACAACTCTCGTAAACTCAGATGTCAAATATCTGACAAAGTCAACTCGCGACATTATCCAACGATTTATGACTCGCGATGTCCTTTTGAATTTCACGGCAGTTCGACAATCTGGCTCGAAACTCATTTTCAAAGAAAAGACAACTTTCTACCTCTGCATACGAGGTACAGTAATTAAACTTGTCTTTGTAGCATAAGATAAGCAGCCAAATGTAAGTGGCAAATTATCTGTGTTAAGACTTCTCTATTTTCATTTTTTTTTCTCTAGATGCAGTCCTATCGAAGTGTGATACAAACATAACTGAAAAAAGGATACATGATGCCATTGGAGCTGTCATAAATAATGCAAAAGATTGGGAGGGCCACCGGCAGATTCGAAAGAAAGTCGAGAGACAAAATTAACAATAATATCTTCAGAAGAAAAAAGTCTATGTACTTGTACATATATGGAATAATTAATATAAATACATTTTTTATAATTGAAGTTATAGATATCTTTTGGTTTATAGAAATATAAGTTTCTGAACCTATACCTCGATTTTATACCTATAAAGGTATAGTCAGGCGACCGGATCAGGTTAGGTTGGGTTGAGATGATCAGGCCGTATACTAGCCGCCCTCTCCGGCTCAGATGAATCGCCTGATCACGGCCTGATCTGAAATGCCGTTACATGCCTGATCACGGCCCCATAGGGGGCCTTTTCTGGGCCGGACTAAGTAAATAAGGCATGTCTGATGTGGCCCGGATGCTAGCCTGAACAAATTTTTACTAGGGAAGCGCCATGCCTGATAAGGTGCTTCTATGGATACCTGATTAGATCCTAAAAGTATATCAAAAGTACGCCTGACCAAATTTCTGTTCGGATAGATCTTGGTAGGCGAAGAACTTAATTATATAAAAGATCAGAAGAATAGAACTTGCTTCAAGCTTGGAATTTCAAAGATTGATCCAAGCCTGAGTTACCAAAGTTTAGTTCTAACCCAGGAACCCCAGACTTGGTTCCAAATATTTGGTGCAAGCTCGGCCTAATCTTGACATACTAAGGCTTGGAATTGTAGAACTAAATCTGAATTTGTCAGCATTGGAAGTTTCTACCTGGAAACCAATCGTATTATCAATTATTCCCTATTCCCCTCCTGTTCAAACCATTCAAAAATATGTATACTCAATTAAGGATTTATGAATCACAAAAAAAAGCAGATCATCATTGGAACCAACATGAATTTACTTTATCGTTGAATTAAATTCCACACGTGCCAACTCTCGTTTATTACCATCACGTTCATCTCGCACTGCCATTGCAGTTGGCACAAATTTATACATATTCAGGCACTCGTATGCTAATGTGAGAACATCCAGCATAAGAAAGTAATATGATATATTCACATACAGTAATGTTTAACGTAGCGCTTCAGGCCTTTATTTGCATTCGTACTCTTCACGCATATGCATCTATTTTAATTAATGCGCGTCATACACACTGCACACTGTTGGATACGATTTCAATTAAAAAGTTACACAGCGTATACAGGGTGTATCGCAACTATCTGATTATAAGTAGAAGGTGCGATAGAGGAGACCATGCTGAGCAAAATGGCAGATTTCAAAATGTTGTACGACAAAAATTGACCAAGCTGTTAGCGATCAAAGTTGACCAATCACAGACGAGCAATAGCTGCAAAGAATTATACATAGTGATAATCTGACGGAAATAAAAACCAAGCACTTGTGGTAAGAGCTAGGGGCTACGCACACATGCTACCGTTACACGGACGTAAAACAATTGATAGAGAGAAGCATGTTCAACTGCTAAGCTCAGGCAGCTCCAGAAAAATGAATTACCACAGTCGGTAACTCTAATGCATTTTTTCGAGCTGTTAAAAAATTAAATTATTTCTTAGCATTTTTTTCTTGATGACTTCGTGTTTGTGAGGCTTTTGGCGTGCTACAGATTTCTCTCGCAATCGAGAGGACTGCACAGGCTCTCTCTTCTCAATAATTATTCAGGGAAACGCACAGGCAGACTTGCTGTAAGAAGAACGGAAGAACGTACAGGATGAAGTACCGTAAGAAGTCCCGGAAAAAGTCCCGGAAAAAGTGTAGGTAAAAGTCCCGGAAAAAGTCCCGGAAAAAGTGCCGGTAAAAGTACCGCAGAAAGTCCCGGAAAAAGTGCCGGTAAAAGTACCGCAGAAAGTCCCGGAAAAAGTCCCGGAAAAAGTCCCGGAGAAATTAAGGGCCAGGTACAGCAGGAATTCAAGAACATGAGCGAGAGACATCTGTACTTCGAAATCACAGCAAACAGCTCCGTGCAGATTCAGGGAAATGCACAGGCAGACTTGCTGTAAGAAGAACGGAAGAACGTACAGGATGAAGTACCGTAAGAAGTCCCGGAAAAAGTCCCGGAAAAAGTGTAGGTAAAAGTCCCGGAAAAAGTCCCGGAAAAAGTGCCGGTAAAAGTACCGCAGAAAGTCCCGGAAAAAGTGCCGGTAAAAGTACCGCAGAAAGTCCCGGAAAAAGTCCCGGAAAAAGTCCCGGAGAAATTAAGGGCCAGGTACAGCAGGAATTCAAGAACATGAGCGAGAGACATCTGTACTTCGAAATCACAGCAAACAGCTCCGTGCAGATTCAGGGAAATGCACAGGCAGACTTGCTGTAAGAAGAACGGAAGAACGTACAGGATGAAGTACCGTAAGAAGTCCCGGAAAAAGTCCCGGAAAAAGTGTAGGTAAAAGTCCCGGAAAAAGTCCCGGAAAAAGTGCCGGTAAAAGTACCGCAGAAAGTCCCGGAAAAAGTGCCGGTAAAAGTACCGCAGAAAGTCCCGGAAAAAGTCCCGGAAAAAGTCCCGGAGAAATTAAGGGCCAGGTACAGCAGGAATTCAAGAACATGAGCGAGAGACATCTGTACTTCGAAATCACAGCAAACAGCTCCGTGCAGATTCAGGGAAATGCACAGGCAGACTTGCTGTAAGAAGAACGGAAGAACGTACAGGATGAAGTACCGTAAGAAGTCCCGGAAAAAGTGTAGGTAAAAGTCCCGGAAAAAGTCCCGGAAAAAGTGCCGGTAAAAGTACCGCAGAAAGTCCCGGAAAAAGTCCCGGTAAAAGTCCCGGAAAAAGTGCCGGTAAAAGTGCCGGTAAAAGTCCCGGAAAAAGTCCCGGAAAAAGTCCCGGAAAAAGTCCCGGAGAAATTAAGGGCCAGGTACAGCAGGAATTCAAGAACATGAGCGAGAGACATCTGTACTTCGAAATCACAGCAAACAGCTCCGTGCAGATTCAGGGAAACGCACAGGCAGACTTGCTCTTTCCAAATAACTATTTTCATCCTTCATCATAAATCCGCAAATAGTTATTCATAATAATTATTGAGAAGAGAGAGCCTGTGCAGTCCTCTCGATTGCGAGAGAAATCTGTAGCACGCCAAAAGCCTCACAAACACGAAGTCATCAAGAAAAAAATGCTAAGAAATAATTTAATTTTTTAACAGCTCGAAAAAATGCATTAGAGTTACCGACTGTGGTAATTCATTTTTCTGGAGCTGCCTGAGCTTAGCAGTTGAACATGCTTCTCTCTATCAATTGTTTTACGTCCGTGTAACGGTAGCATGTGTGCGTAGCCCCTAGCTCTTACCACAAGTGCTTGGTTTTTATTTCCGTCAGATTATCACTATGTATAATTCTTTGCAGCTATTGCTCGTCTGTGATTGGTCAACTTTGATCGCTAACAGCTTGGTCAATTTTTGTCGTACAACATTTTGAAATCTGCCATTTTGCTCAGCATGGTCTCCTCTATCGCACCTTCTACTTATAATCAGATAGTTGCGATACACCCTGTATAACTCAACAGTATCACATCAGAAATGCATTATGAGAGACTCCACGTCTATTACGCACAGACATTAGATAATATTAGGACAAAGTATTCAATTTAAGTTAAACCACATAAACTTTCTTAATTACCATGATAATAACCATAATAATGTTTGACTGATGGTAACAATAAGATTAACCCTTTGAAGCATACATTTTTCTTACTTACGATTTACTTGCAATTTGGCACTCGCGGGTTCTTGGATTCGCTGATTACGAATCTGAACTAAAAATTCAGAAATTCAAAATGGCATACTACAATCATAACAGTCTCCTAATCCGATAACTGTTCACGTTGTGCATTTACTATCATGTGGAACTTCTGAATTTTTAACTTAAATTTGTAATCAGCGACTTCGAATACTCGCGAATAGAGTATTATCAAAATCAAGTCACTTTTGGGATTTCGGGCGACCATTTTGAATCCGGCATCTTCAATTTTGTATTTTTTCTTACCTACTTGATTTTAAATTGGTATTTTTGCACCCAAAAAATCTCTTTCTATCAATTTTTTGTTTACGGTTTACCTGTTAAATTAGTAACAATTACATTTATTACGTAAAAAGGTGTTTTTTTCGAGAACTTTGTTTATTTTTAACATCCACTACATAGAATATAAAACCTTGATAGTCGTCTTGTTAGTAATAATTAAACTCCAAGGAATCTATATATGCATTTACAATCGTCGGCGTGCATTAAAAAAAAAAACATTTAAAAATAGTGAAAACCCATATTAAAATAGGTGAGTTACCGGTGTGTCACTATACTTGATTGCTATTACATGTCTGTAGCCACTTCTTTTAATTTCTCGAATATTTTATCATGTTATACGAACAGTGTAGTAGGCTTTGATAAAATAAATTATCACGATTATTTTGACAAAGAAAATACGATAAGATTTAATGTAACGCTTAACGAAACTTGCAGACCATACCTAAGTAAGAATACCTAACGCTGAGAAATGGACCACGTTAGGTCCAATTCTGAAATGCCAAGCCTTAGCATCCCAAACTCTGATCAAGCTTCAACCAGGCCTTGGAAATAATAATGATGTACCCTCACCGCCTAACTAAAGATATTCTTGCGAAGAATGTGTACTACTGGTAGTGATTTGTGCACGTTGGGACTGGCTGTGACATCGCGGGTTACGGCTAACACTCACCGTGGCAAAGGAAACTCTACTTGTTGGCAGCTTCACATGTTCGCACACAAAAATCTCGAGATTGGCTATACGGTAGCAATTCCCAGTGGTACGATGTAAATTTAACACATGTGCGACTTTCCTTGCGTGCCCTTTTTCTCGATTTTCACAGATGATTCTGAGCAACGGTGCGGATAGAGAACGGCAGAAGTGTGTCGAGATGCCATGACAGGCCACAAGCTATCACTGTCACATATATTTTCAAAGAAATAATTAAAAAATTCATCTCTGCAGGGAAAAATATTTTATCGGAAGGCTTCGATGTGGTGTAATAAATTTATAGACAGTAATTTCTATAATGACATTGTTGAGTACGAAGTTTTCTCGCTTTCAGCCTCCTCTGTATAACAGTTCACATAGAAAAAGCCTCTTCCGTTTCCCCTTAATATTTCTAAGGTTTAATCTGTGCCATGAAATCGAGTAAGTACGTGAGTTCAATGCAAATGCAGTTGAATTGGTGAAAATATTTTTTAAACATTATTTTTGGACGAACAAATATTTATTTGCCAAGCTTGGTTCGAGGATATCATCCCAAGTTTCACCCAGGTTAACTCCAAACCTAAATACCAAAACTGATCGAAGCTTAGTCCAGACTCGATCCATTTGTTCAATCTCACCTGGGTAAATGCAAAGACATTATTAGTCAACCTTTAAATCTTCTTTTTCATTTCAAACAAATAGAAATTAATTACAGAATATTAACTTTGTTTTAAATGAACTCTCCGACACTATCAACGGATGGATAATAGAAGATGAAGTTATATGGGTGCAATTAAATTTTATGCAACAATTATTGTAAGCAAATGAATTAAATTAAAAACAGGATCTATTTTATTTTATACTCCCAAACTGTACTATAAGCATCAATACAGCAAGCAACGATATTGTTCGCATAAACTTTATAGACGACTGATTTAGTTGGTAGTAAATTTGTTAGTCACTGAGACCTCCCCTTTTTCTGTTCGTGTTATTGGTGTGTTAACTTCACCACGAAGGGTATAAAAGCTGACACATCACCGTCAAATAAATTAGCCTCGCCCCGATTGACGACTGACGATTCCGTGAAGTGTTCCCTGAACCACACTAGCCTTCAATCCTTCAATCTCGCACTAGCCCCGAGCTAGAGGCGAATTGGAGAAGATAGAATTAAGATTGCATCTTCTGAGTCCGACTTTGAGATCAAGAAATAAAAGCACGTTTATGACCTGCAAACGGAATTCTCGTATCCGACAACGAATGCGACTAGCAAAGCTGCGACGAGACAAAAAATATAACTCCTCTCCTTTCACTTTTTTCCTGCACAATCGTTCTGGAGACAGCGCGGGCTATCTACTCCAACAGTCAGTCAACCATCGAATTCGTCACCCGCCCTTCGGGCCCTTTGTACATCCACCTTCGCATCAGAGCTCATCCCACAGGACACGTTCTTCTGGTTATACGTTAGACCAGTGGTTGTTCGAACATCGTTCCCTTATCGACTTTATCAGCCTGATCCTGGCACCGATTTTCGAAGTCAGTCGATGTTTTGCCATTCTAAAAATCAAGGGAGACACGACCCGATTTCAAGAATTGCTCCAAAAAGATCTCAACGTCAGCTTCTTGAACTATTCGGTCGACCTTAATGTGTGAGAATATTACGCGACCACAAGCATTACAAGTTAGTATGCATAATTAAAGGTAAACGCATAAAATTCCGCACGTCTGTATAGTTTATCAATCTGCAATCCTATTATCGTCCATCTGCATTTACTGGATATCTAATAAAGTCCAGTAGTAAAAATTTTATTATGGAAATCGAGGGCCTCTATAAGTTCTAAGCAAGGTCTGTATTGGCCCAGTGGGGTCTAGTTCGATCCTGAACTTGCGGAAGAACATTGCTACTAGAGTTCTAATTAGTAAATTAGATTTTATATGAAACTTTAGACATGCATAATCTATTATTTTAACCCTTTCGTTACGGGTGCCGACTGTAGTCGACATTTATGCGACGACCTGTCACGACTCTCCTTACTAAGAATTATAATTTGATATATATGCTCTTAAAAAGTGTACAACATACAAGAGAATCCCTAGGTGCCGTTGAAAAATGACACCGAAGACTACCGACGTGCAATGTGCACATTTTGTGGCGCGGTGCCTCGTTCAGTGGCGTCACTCTAACGAAGCGGATCGCCGTAACGAAAGGATTAATTAATTAAATGAGAGACCAGTTTTA
Source organism: Cephus spinipes (assembly GCA_963971525.1). Taxonomy (NCBI): domain Eukaryota; kingdom Metazoa; phylum Arthropoda; class Insecta; order Hymenoptera; family Cephidae; genus Cephus; species Cephus spinipes. The sequence continues at coordinate 20,790,035 of OZ020574.1, forward strand.
AAAATGTTACTCAAAACGACAATGTTTACCGTTATCCTTGAAAAGTATGGACACGCTACTGCTATCAGAAGAAATTTGGAATACATCGCCCATCTCAGGGTACTGATAACATTTATTTGATAATTCTGCTAGATGAGAATTTTACATTGAATAAATAGAAACAAAATATTTTCAGTGATTCTCTGTCATTCTCATATCTTCTGTACATTCACAGTGCAGAAAAGCGAACGCAAATAACAGTTTACGTCACTTTACGGGATATTTCATTTGGAGCACGTTCCACACATTTGAAAGAAATAACAGGAAAACTGGAATGCGCCATAACATAGAGACCACAATGCGATGCATCAATACGTGCACGTGCATAGATTGAAAAAGAGAAATGAAAAAGAAAAAAAGAAAATCAACCCGAAAATTCTTTCTGCAGTCGCCATCGCGTGAAAACGCGTTAACGAGTACTTGATCGAAAAACTGATCAACGTCATACCCATTAGACCTTTTCATTGGCCTCCGTAATAATGACGTAAAAACTCATTAAAAAGTAGACACTGTATATCCGTAAACTTTATCATGGAAGGGACGAAGTGGAAAAACTTTTCATTTTTGTCTATAATCTTCCTCTCGTGCCTCGTTAGTACGATGTTTTTACAACGCTAATATTACAGACATTCATATTACACAACCGTTATTCAGAAAACATTTCGGAGAAGTCCAAAAAAACATGAATGGAAATTGATATCGAAGAAAATAACGATAAAGATATAAAGAGAAAAGATGGAAACGAAGTAGGAAAAAGAAACTGATTCCTCTGAAGTCTCGAAAGTTTATTCAGCTTCCTGTAACAACGTGATGCATCCTAAGTAGGCAATTGGCCAACTGTTTAATATGCGAAAAGATCTGCACTGCGAAAATTGGACAATATTACTTCATTGCAGGCATACGGAACGTTGGGTTACCCTGCATCTATTCTTAGATGTCACCATATCGATTACCCAATACTTCCGCGCACGTATGCGTCCGAGCATGGAAAAGACACGTCAATGGAAACGTCTGGATTTACTACTTTTTTTTTATTTCTCAGGACACGTTAAAAGCAGTTGTATTTTCACAACGCCTTCCGAGTCAATAAATTGTATGATGTCCGCGCGGAAAAGCCATTTCCTTGAAAAAACTAACTGGCGTTCATCGAATTTAGAAGGCGAGTGAATCGACTAGAATCCAAACGAGCCGGCGAAATCGCTTATTTTTGTAACTCAAATCTAGCAAGGCGAAAGAAATATTAGATGATAAAAGCGATAGAAACTAAAAGGTTATCGCAAGAGCAATAAGAAAGACGCAACGGCGAATAAATATGATGAAGTATAGGGTGCAAATGTGATGTCCATGTAGTCAATTTTCGGAGGAACTACAATAAAATTATGATAGAAGAATTCCCACGTAAATAATTGCATTATACGTCGAAAAATAAAGCGTCTGAGTGGAATGATTTATTTGCACGGCCACCTATTTTCCAGAATAATGTCAGTTTCTTGGTACAGTCGGATTCCAGCCGATATAATAGTTTACTGTGGAAGTAATGAAAAATTCAACGACTACTTTCCATCGCAGAAACGGAATTTTACTCGATTTTCTCTTTAAAAAACCACTGAAACAGACAATAGATGGTGTATTTTTTTATATTATCTCGATCAACCTTTCTGTGATTCAAGGAGAAGAAGAGCTTCTACGCCGACATGTTAACTTGTTCCGTTGCCTTTTTACTGTGATTGATTTTTAAGGTTATATTATAACCAAATTCTAAAGGCTCAAGCAGAGAATGTTTATACTAATATACGATTAGAGTGTCAAAAGCAAAATCTATTCTTAATACCATCGAGATGAAGGAGAATCGTCAAGAAATAAAGTAGACAATAAAAAGTATTAAATCGCGATTGAACATAATAAAACCCATGTACCTTGCGCCAATAACACACTTTCACTAACATTAATATTGGAAAACATTGAATGTTATACAGAGAGAATTTAGATTATTAGGTACAATTTCAAATAACGGTAACACGATGAAATAAATCATAAGAAATCCATGCCTTTATTGACGTACAACTTTCGAACTATTGATAAGCTTTTTCACTGCAATGATATACAGGATGTCAGGTATGAAGCGCAATAGAGTAGTACCGTTGCATTCCTTGGCAAATTCTAAGGGATACGTGTTTTTGCGTTTTTCATTTCACATATCAAAATTACGAGATAACCGACTTTGAAGTTGCAGTAATGGTAACCAATGAGAACGGTTTTAGATGGAGCGTGGAAGAGGAAGTCCGGCCTAGCCACTGACGACGCCAGCCAGCCTGTAAGTCCTGGTTACACTAGGCCAATAATACTACCAGTACCTTCGCGTTTCTGTTAATCTGCATGTAATTGAATCAGACACAATCATGCTCACAGTACTGGTAGTGAATTTCGAAACGTACCCTTGTAATGAACCGAAATTATCGACCCGCGACAAACGTTAAGAGTCAATATAGTTCTAGTCGCGATCCTAACGTGTCACCAAATCCGCTGTGCATCCTCACCTGTGCATAAAGTAGTCCTCTCGCTTACGAGCCAGCTACTCGTCCCTTTCGTTTAATAATCTGTAAACCGAACGGACGGTAGCGGTCTCGCTTATACCTAAGGTACGTGTGCGACCATAATAACTCGTTAAAATTCTAAATATAAGAGTGTAACAATTTGTATTATACCTACGGCGATAAGGACCAACAAATCAGGAGCCAGTATCCCAGAATCAATAGACTTTATTAAAAGAACAAAGGAATATATTTGGAGGAGCTAAGCTATAAAACCACACGGACCATCGTAGGGATAAGATGGCGATGCTGATAAAATACTCATAATGTGGGACGGACGATTTCTAATCCCGACAATTTGACGAAGTATCGTTATTGTGATCCCTTCAACGAGCAACCAAGGATTCCTGGAATTATTCTTAGGAGCTCCCTAACAGGATAAGAGAATAATTTTCTTGATAAATTTCTCATCATTGTGCGTCATTTTAATGGGGTATACATATATCTATATATATGGGTGTGAGTTATGAGTGATATGGATGGGATATGCGTGTATGAATCGGAATGCTAATTTTTGTCATTAGTTTAAATAACTGAATTTATTGATGTGATTGTAACTTAGATATAGAGACAGAGTTATCTATACAATACCGTTATAGTGTCTTAACATTTTGATTTCAATTTGATCGGTTCCAACATACATGTATATAGATTTGTGAAAAAATACAGTGTAGATATTTGGAATATTACAATTGGCGTCCAACGTTTAGGCACGAAAAAAGATTTGTCTTTTTTTAATGAACTCATATTTTGTATACTTTGCAATTTATTGTAGTATGACAAATGTGATCATGAAACATTAATATGAACGTGAAACATTCTCCAGCAAGAACTCGAAATCAATTGTTGAAAATCAAAGCAATGAATTGGCAGCTAAAAAGCAAAGAGTGTCATTATTGAAGACAAGAGAAAATCAAAATATCCGATCAGAATCACCACGCGATAGTGACTCCGGTGTGTCCATTGTAGAGAGGCTCGCTGAGCATTGAGAATTGGAAAAATATTTCCAAGTCAACGATGTTCCAAACGAAATAAAATTAAATATTGTAGAATCAGGTTTATACGGACGGGCATTAAGTTGGTTCGTTGTGCGAAGAGATGATTTTCGTAACTATCAACATTTTGAACTGTTGTTTGAGTCAGAATTTTACTCGCTCCCAGTTAGAATCCGTTTGAAAAATTAGTGGCAGGAGAGAAGATACCGAAGTTCAGATGGAAGTTTGATGACTTATTTTTATGATCAAGTCATGGCAGCGCAATATTTATCACCGAAGGTAGGGATATACAAAATGCACTACGCAATCATTCAACAGTTACCTATGCGCGTTAAGGAGATACTAGCGGCGATAGATTACGCTGATACTACTATAATTGTATGTATGTACAAGCGTTAGAACAGTTGGACAGGTCTCGCAAACATGATTCTGAGCGAGAAAAATCGAGGACTTCCAATAATCGGGATCACGCTATCGATCGTTCATCTAAACAAATTAATAAAATTAGCATGAATGAAAATAATAGGAGCAACGCAAATGCTAAGAGGAAACGATCGAATATGCAAAATAGGGGGAATGTTAATAACACGGAACAGACTTTTGAAGACTGCGTGCAAATGCGGTGAGGAAAGATATATGACAATGACACTTCCTGATACTCGGTTCCCTCCACCTGCAAATAACCCTGAGAATAACCCGAATGAGGCTTTAAACTAGTGAGGGGTGCGGTCAGTTATGGTTCGTCATACCGAGTGGAAATTTATTCAGGCTCAAATCCGGCCCTGATAAAGTGTGCCTTAAAACGGCATCCGGCCCACCTAAGGCCGATTCAGGAAGCCCTTATCCGGGGTGTAACGCTACTGCAAAGCAGGCCCTGATCAGGCTTCTGATCCGGGCCGGACTGCAGGTCGGATTACAGCCGGAACTGTTATAACAGTTTTTGAAAATATCGTAGATATTGGAATAATTCAGTGTGACGTATTGGGCCTTGCCTTCAAGAGGTAGAAGAATTCCTGCAAATTATAAATTAGTTTGTTGATCCTAAAAAATTGTATATGGAAGCAGTGAGATGGATAGGACTACTAGGTGCTGCAAGTTAATAGCTTTTATCGCCTCTTCGTCTCTTTTACACAATTCTATAAAGTTTGAAGCTTATCGGCTCAGTGACCCACTTTTGCTTGCGGGAATCCCTGTCCCTCTGGTGGCCGGTGGTTGTATTACATGTATACACGAGGCTGACGTAAGGTAAGCCAGATCAGGCAAACGTACCGACATTAGTTTAGGTCCGGATAAGGCTAAGACCAGGCGAGCCGGAACAGGCCAGCCTTCCCAAAACCTGACCCAGGCCTGACGGAAACTCAGGCAGCCTGAATAAATTTCCACTCGGGTACTGATGCATGATCAGGGCAGGATCTGGGCCTTATCCGGCTATCCTGATCAGGCATGCCATACCGATACCTGATTCGGACCTGATACGACATCAGGCAGCCTGGCTAAATTTCTGCTCGGGATCGCCCCAATATTCGTACGATTTTCTTGATCAAATTGTAGTGGACCTAATAAAGGAGTCAAATTCAAATAAAGAGCGTAGTAATCAAACGTGCTTACATGACTTAATGACGGTGCAAGCATATGTCTATACAGCACTAGTTGACAGTGGGAGCCAGCTCACTTGTATTTCCGATGGATTCTATCAAAAATTAACGAAACTTTGCAATTTACCTGAGCTGCCAGTAACAAATTTGCAAGTCATTACAGAGATAGGAAAAAAGACAACAACGATTAAGAAACAAGTTGTTTTGTCATTGTACATTGGAAAAACGCGATATGAATATATTTTTCTAGTAATTCCGGGTTTAACGTCTCCAATTATTTTAGGAAACGTCTGGTTGAATAAGCATCGGGAAATATTGAATTATAATAATAGATCGGTAATGCTCGGCGAGTTTGTCATTCCGTCGGAATTAGTTGTCTTTGATGGTACGGCCAATAAAAAATTATCTATTTCTCATTTAAATGATATAACTTGTATTATTATAGAAAATGGATACACCCTTAATCGAAAGATATTATTCCTCATAATATCCAATGTAGCACACGCACAAGCACTCTGACTCGTCCGTAGGCAATCTTTATTAATGCCGAGTAGTAAATATATACTAGTGTTAACTACTTTCGCAAACTTGAGAAATCTTCCGTAGTTCAATTATACATACAGTAGTAACTAGTAGTATATACTAATTATACAGAAAATACTGGACCCTCAATATTAAGTACCGATATCTGAATAGTTAATATTATGGTGCCAATAGTGACTACTGGGTCTCCTGTAATGGTTTTCGATAAGCGGAAATATTCAATTATAGGTTAGTATTGTTGATCGTAAAACGGCCACTGAAGATTTAATTAAAACAAAGTGGCTACCAGACATTAGTGGGCTTCTGTTAATTGGCTGTTTCGGGTTTTCCATTTCCAGCTACCACGCGCAATAACTACTCAACTTGTATGCCCTTAAATTTACCCTTAAGTCCTTAAGCAAAATATGCAATTGATTCTTCCGTGATCTTAACTACTTACTTAGGACAATTTATTTATGTTGTATTTCGTCTTATACATTTTGTACAGTCGTTTAATTTCATTTTAACGTATACTGTGAATTTATAAAGACGAAAATTTTTTATCAATTAATTATTCTGTTTTTTCACATACGTACAGATTATAACTTCTTTCTCTAGAATATTACAAATTCTTTCTATATACATAAAGGGAAATCCATACCCTGCTTGTAAGGTGTATATTCTTCGCAATAGATGATTGATCCAAGTAAAAATGACTAGATCTCGAAATGAAAAATTATAATTTTCCGTCCATATCACGTATGGCTGACATGCAGTGAAGTTCAACCTTGAAATTCGTTATATGTGGTGGGACGATCGCCATTGCGAATGGTTTAAGATTTTCAAATAATACATTCAGGAAAAGTAACTCTTGGAGTCAATAAATGGGTTTAATTCATTATCCCTTTGTTGCTCCAATTAATATTTCACGATTGAAAATGTTAAAATATCAAAGAGATTTCAGAACAATCTCGCATACATCTCTTTGGTCTCGATGAAACAGTTCTCATTTCGATTAAGTATCAGTCAAAGCTTTGCATCAATTTTCGTCTCATTGAAGTCCCCCTATAGCATTAATCAAAGGGTCCATTGTCGGACAGATTGTAATTTGACGTCCAAGCAACAAAAAATGACAATGTATTTTGTTGTTTGGGTAATTAGCTTGAATCTAATATTATCATGTATCACAAGTCCCAAATACTCAAGGTATGCGCACTAAGGTCTTTTTTGTAACGAATTCTCGAAGAATACCCCGTAACGTGTCGCCAAAGGGCACCTTAAAATATTATTTTTGTGTAAAAAATTTAAAATAGTGACGTCATAGGCATCCAAAATATTTTCAAGGAAGGGGTGACCTATTAAAAAATATTATGGAGGCAAGTTAACAGTGCCATCTTTCGTAAAAAAAAAAGACCAGACGGCCTTTTCTTTGAGCATTCGTTACAAAAACTGTTATCTAGCTGGTACAAATGAATATAAGACTCGTGGGATTGGTGCACTCATCTAACGGCTCGTGTACCCAACTTCACACTCGTGTCGTATACTTATTCGCACTAGTCAGATAAAGTAGTATTGTCTGTTCTAGTGCGTTAACGTATCGAATAACTGTGCAGTAGCTCATATCATAAGAATATTACATTCTAATGAAAAGCAATTCCATTAAATCCACTATAGTATGCATTGATTGGAAATTATTATTTACTTGATTCATTTGTTACAAAGTTTCAATAAACTGTATAAATTAATAATTTCAACCTTACACTTTTTTTTAAATCAAAATTGAACGTAATATCATATCCACGAAGTATACATTTCAGCGAATTTATTAGATATTTCTTTCAAGTGGGTACTACTTGAGAAGGTACGACTATAAAAACAAATCCAACTAACCGATCTGAAATTTTGTTATGTTCTTGGCAGGTACATAATCTTTGTGCGTGCAAAGCTTCTAAAAGATCGATCGTCCCGTTTCTGAGATATTCGTAGTGAAAACATTCGCAGTGATTTTGACTACTGAACCGTAAAAATTCATCCATTTCTTATAAAATTATTTCACATTGAAAATAACTACCAGTTTTTAAATCGAGATTGTTGGAATTATTTTTTCAACTTATTACAATTATGTTTAAGTAATATGCAGTGTAAAAATTATAAAACTTACACATCTCTATCTTCGGCTTGATTCAATGATGATATGTCACGTAGCAAATATTTTTACAAATATTTTAGCAAATATACTACAGGAAACAGTCATATTTCCTTAATTCCAATCAATATCTGTTTAATTAATTCACATATATACCGGATTATTCATACCCTATTGTGGTAAAACTATGTTAGGTGGTGCGTTTGGGGGAAATTTTCTGGGTAAAAAAATATTTGTACTCAACTTTTTTTAGCCTAATGCAGTAAACAGGAAATTGAAAAAAGTAATAACGTAATACATGATTGATAAACATTTGGAGGTCTAAGAGACCACGTCAACTGACGTAATATAAAAAGGATGTTGCAAGGTGATATTGTATAGTGATAGCGTTACATTAAGATTGTTAAAAAAAAAAAGATTCGCGCGAATTATGTCACCAAAGGAATCAAACAATCTCCAGCGTGAAATGATCTCTCGCTCCATATGAAGTCCCTCATCCAGTCGATCGGATATAACCAGTAGCTTAATATAGTTCAGCCGTGTCGTTAACCGATGACACTCGTTAAGCTGCCTCCCATGCTCGCTATGAACCAACCCCAAAATCATTGTGGACTAATCAATTAGCCGAGCTGCTTTCAACGCAGCTCGTCACCGACTCGTGGCCCAATAGTAGTCGAGATAGATTGATTGCGCAACTCGAGATACACGAGTACTCACGATTAGAGGTTCTAAGCTTTCAGTAGAGTATCATCTTTCTCCCTCGATAAGGTTAACAAAGGGTACGTCGTTCCGAAAGTCACTGCCAGTATTACGAGTATCGTTGTGCCTCTGTTTACTTGAATGCAACGAAACGAGACACGCTGGCAATGAATTTCCGAGTGTACAAAACATTCGCAGTCACGCAAAGTCCGAATGACAAAAATATTAACTAAATACATAGATTTGACAAAATCTGCACTATAAAAAAAAATCAATTTTAGAACAAAACGCCCAATGACAGTTTTATGGCCATTGATTATAAATCTGTACTCAAAATAACGAAATTCCAAAATATCCAAAAAGACGATACGAAACAGATAAAAAATAGACTTTTTAATTATTGGTGCATTAGCAGGTGCACTATTTTGACCTCGATGTATTTTTATTTATCACATCACAGAATCCCACACATTTTAGTAAATTTTCAAAGACAAAAAGTTAAATACGATTGAGCCTCTCGCGCCAGAATGTGAAGTTTCGCATTAACCTAAATGCAATAACTGGATGCTCTGCTCGAGTAATACGAAAAACCACGATAAAACGTAATAAAAAAAAAAATCTGTGGCATTTGCGAGTGTATTTCGCGTGCAAACATGTAACATTTATTGAGCGAGCAGCATTTCCGTAATGTGGAGACATGCAAGCGTAATAGCTCTTCTGCATGTCTACACATTTGGGGAAACATAAAGTGCCAGAGCAAAAATTCTCTCACGAATTCCAGTAATACGTTTTTCTTCATTTTCTTTTTCGCTGTTTTACTTCGTCCGCTAAATCGCCCTAACAACCCGTATAAATACGTATATAGAGCTGAAAGTAGCAGATTTGTGTTTCAACTAAATGCAAAAGTAAAAAGAAAGACTTCCAAGAGCTTATCGGTATTGTCATTGCCAAACGTTTCCTCGACGAGCAACATTAATTGGTTCAAGGAGAAACCAGTAACGGGCAACTTGAACTTCTTCACTATTGAAAACAAGTCGTATCGCTGGCTCCCGATAAACTCCGTTTCTCTTTAGTAAAAAATTCCGTTTAATCGATGATACTAGTAGCACTCCCGATATTGTTATCCTTATCACGAACCAACTCCTTACTTTTCTTTAATACCCTCTCGGTCGCCAGAAAGGACGAAGAGCGCTGTGTCAAAGCAATTATTCATCAAATACAGGAAGTGACCAAGTTTTGATAAAGCGAACCGCCCTGTTCGCTTAAATACAATTAATTCAACTGTTCGCAGCACATTTAAACGATACAAACGCTTCTTCCGATTTCATGTAAATATTTTACCATTCGTTTCAATATTCAACACCATCCATTTCCTCGTTATTTATGATTTTCAATTACTAAAACTTCACCGCTGCCGTCGATATATCCGTTTCAAGAAACGAAAAAATAATAAAGCAAAAACTTAAAAAATAACACGAAGATGATTGTTTTACGGGGACCAGATGGCAATTCACAAACTGAAAAAAAAAACAATTTGACTGCGTATCATAGAAAACCCCGTTCTTTCGTAACGACGGCAAACGTAGTAATTTATGCATTACCCGTGACTATCATATTCATCGGCCTGTGAATTCGTGTCATACTGATTATGCGTCCTGCTGACGCTACTACACAAATTCGAAGATTCGTTGATCAAATTTGTCCTTTTTGTGCACAAAACTGAAACCACATTCACCTCGAAATTGCATGGAATGAAAATATGTAGATATAACGGATTGTACGAAAGTTATATCTCCAACATAAAGTAAAATATGACGAATATGTTTGTTCACTTTAATGTAAACATGGATTTTTCTGCCTTCCGATTTACTTGATACAAAGTTATTGTTTCAATATACAGCAGCGATATACAGATGTAGGTGCCACAACAGTACGTCTTCTTACAGCAATTGTAATGACTAAAAGTGAAACCCGGGGAAAAATAAATAATAAATAAAATACCAAATAAAAATAATACTAGAAAAAATACCAGATTATTAAATTTTTAAACGATCAAAAGTCTAAGAAAAGTCACTGACTTACCCTAAAGAGGCATAAAAGCCCAATAAATGATTGAATTCAACATGCAAATATATTAACAACAGCTATTTGCGTATGTCAAGAAAGAAAACACGCCGGGATACACTAATCTAACAGCAAAACATTTCTACTATATGTATATTAGTGTTCATTTTTATGGTTCATCACGAGAAAATGGGCTAAGCCTACTACGCGAAGCAATGCGCGTTACGTTGAAACTGATGACAATACTTGATTATATATTACATATCGTGCAAGAACGTATAGTTATTTCTGCATTACTACGTGATTCAGTACTATCTAAAGAATATGCAGTTAAAACTAAAAAAAGCCACTGCTGTCGAAAATAAAAGAAAAAAATATTTTCATTCTGAAGATCTGTCAATATTATTCATAGCGTATTGCGCTAGTATTGTCGTATTATCATTATTTCCTGTCAATAAATCTTCGAGAACAGCAATAGCAAATTCTAAGGACAATGGAATGTTTTCATTCATCCTCACCACTCGTTATTGTATTCGCTCGTTTCTCTGTATATCTAGTTGTACCATCAACTGAAATTGATAGATTGAACAAAAAAATTGCACAAAGATTAGCAACTATAAATTAAATCGAAATTTATTACTAAAGTATAGCATCCCGTACCGAAAAAAAAAGTTCAAATGAAAATGTAAAGTTTTAGCAATGTATATGCAAGGAAACTCTTGGATAAATCCATAAACCCAAATATTGTTGACTTACACTAATCTCATGACTGCATGTTATGTCGATCAATTTCCTACCACTCGTTTTATGGTTCACGGTAAACATCCTGATAGATTTCCAGAAGAACGAGCGAAATACAAAGAGATGGGACGGGAAGATGGTAAAAGGATACGGGAGGAGGTCCAGGGGGAGAACGACGACGGAGAAAGGGTGCAGAGCATCGGTTGACGAAAATTTATCGGAAATCGAGCCGTTCTGAGGTTAGGTCGACTCCTCGTAGACTTTCTTACGGATAGGAGGAGCAGACGCCATTCCCGTAAAATCTCGCTACACACTAACACAGTTTGATTGAATCTAGGTCTGTTGGCGTCTAGCAATAATACACGAACGAGATAGGCGAAGAGAGATGAAACTAAAGTAGGAGGAAAAGGACAGAGAGAAATACACACGTCGTATTACGATTTGCCGTTTTATCGGTGTCCCGAAGAAAACCAGGAACACTGGAGATACCGAGAAGAACGTTTCTTAAAATCCTAAAAAGTTATGCCAGAGGCGATCAACGTCGCATATATGATCAAAGGTGTGCTTCTTTCTCCTTCTATCTTTCTATACGGTTTTGCCTAAATTATCCAGGATGCGATATGATAGGTACCTGCGAGAAATAAATACTACGTGCATGTGAGGACGTAAGATACGTGAGCCAATTATTTTGAAGTTAGCCAACAAAAATTTATGAAACACCAGGAAAACTTCATATCCCGAAACTAATCCACGTTCAGGGGGTCATTGACGCATAATTTCGTTAGCCTCGTTTCCGGTGACTACCTTCCACTGTGAGAAGCGCTGTTCATACTGGGTTTCCGGTTCCGTGGCCCTTAATGAAGATGCCATGCGGTGGTTCAAATGCGTCCACTCAGTCTCATTGAAAAAAAGTCCACAAAAATAAAACAAAGGAGTAGATGGGCAAGATTAAAAACATGGGATGAAAATATACACTTCCGCAAAATAAAAGCATAAAAGCAGCCATTAGGGGGTGAACAAATTTATTATGCTAGGTTAAGTTAGGTTAGGTTATAAAAATTAATAAAAAAACGTTGACAATGAGAAACACATAACAACGTGTATGCTTTAATAGTGGCATTAAGGAATGATTAATTATGTTTCTAAAAACGGTGATTTATAGTTTGACGACTTTTATGCAAATATAACTATTAAGATTTATCATACTATTTTCCAAATATGATTAATATTCTACTCTAAATCAGTTAATATGTATAATCTCTATACGTGAACATATTATTTTGACACATCGAAGATAATAAACTCTCTAGTTACGTAACCCCTGGTTACGTATACAATTTTTATTACGCAATGTGAATGTGCATAGTTTTGCTATAAAATATATTTCATTTCTCTATTTGAGCATAAATTTCCGTGATTTAATAGAAGGTTTCGTATGATTTATTAAAGATTGCATTGTTTGCAAACTGTAAAAAAAAACATTGAACTCGTATACCGAGTACAGGTTCTCTTGATAAGTAATTAAATTTACACAAAAGTCCTAGAAGTAAATGTCACTAAAATGAAACAAATTAATGTAATCGTCCAATTCGTTCAATAGCAAATGAGGGATTAGCCGTTTCGCACGGACAATAAATATTTTTGCAGTTTTGCTATTATAAGTTAATTCTGTCTACATAATTATATGCCTATATGAAATAATACTTTTTATACCATGAAATATATTTTTAAAACTTCTATAAAAACACCTTTTCGCACAGATAAAAACATACCAGGAACAAAAATTAGGATAGATTTATGACACCAAACTGACGGCTTCAGGCAGAAGAGCGAAAAAATGACGGATTGTTGGAAGAATAACTTTTAGGCAGATTTAACTCCAGTGAACCAAGGCAAATAAATGGCAAACTTTAGATACATATGGAATAGTGAATGTAACATTTTGCGTTATTCCATTCTGCCAAGAACTTGACATTTTTATTTCACTGCCGTATTTTTCGGGATAGCGAAAAGAAAGTCAGAATTTGGCCGAATACCCGCCACTCTCCAGCCATATTTCTGCCACTACTCCACCAACCGTGATCTGTCTGTTTTCAGCCAAAAATCTGTTACAGTCTTCACGTTACAGCTTATCAAAATTTGTATCCCGGGAAATAGTTTAAATACTCCGTAAATGCTGTTCATACTTTATTACTAGTCATATTGTAAAAAAAAACAAGTTGCAAGTTTAAACTTGCAATTTGCTTCTTCCGAATCGTAAGTAGTGTAAGAAGGCCTTATATGAGGAAACATTTTCATTTTTCTTTAATCTTTGGCTTCCTTATAGACGAATCTTCATCTACTACCCACGATTCAGAGGAAGCAAATTGCAAAATTAAAATTCTTGGCTTCCTCATATAGGGACTTCGTACGCTACTTACGATTCGGAGGAAGCAAATTGCAAGTTTCAACTTGCAGCTTGTTTAACGTGAGTCCCCATGCCTCTCGCAACTTGGGGTGCTTCATACTGTAGAGAACGCATGTAAGGATAAATCTCTTGCATGATCTCTTCGGGCCTAATATTTTTGAATTGGCTGAAATTCAAAAACTTGAATATACGTATAATCAGATCCGTTTTACCGATCTCCGCAAAATTTGAGACATATACTTTTCGAAAATTGGAGCTCAATCGATCAAAGTTGACGGGAGTTATATTGATAAATTTAATTTTTCGAAAAATTCAAAATATCATAAAATCAAAACTTCTCGATGGATTCGGCCCAAACGCAATACCAACCAACCTTGGATACAAATCTCTTTCTCAAGAACTATTTAGACGATTATCACAAAATTTGCGATCGCTAGAGTGATAACGTACTTTTTTGGGGAATTTAAAAACGACATAAAATCCGAGCCGCAGCATGAATCATGACGAAAATTATAGCCAATGAAGAGATTATAGAGCTGCATATATCTGCAAAATTGGTGGGCTGTAGCTAGAACCGTTCTCGAGTTATACACGTTTGAATTTTGGGAGGCCATTACACACACCCACACACACATCCGGACATTTCCTTCAAACATGTTTTCTCGACGTTTTGGCACATTCTGAACATGGTGACATGAAAATTTCGATAGGACAATTTTCCACCGTCACATAGCTTCCTCTATGAGGATGCAAAAAGATAGAATTATTCGAGAATTAAAAAGCACTCCAGTGCATTCCGTTGCGAAGGGTCCCTTTCATTTTTCAGAAAGGGCAGCTGCCCGAGCGCCACTTGGACCCTATCAGGGACTGAAACCGTAACCGCTACCGAAATCGAAAACAGATAATAACCGGAAAATTGAAGAACCTAAACCGTAACCATTCATTGGAATTTTTGAAATGTCACACCCAAAACGTGAAATTACTAAAATGGATAAAAAACCAAAACCGAAACTATTAACCGAAACGTACTTTAATTGAACAATGTTTTCAGGAAAAGTATTTGGCTGGATTGTATGGATCCACAAAAAATTGGACTGATAAATTCTAACAAACAACAAATCAACAATAACTGGCAAACTCAGTAGTATAAGTAAATTTAGTTCATATTACTTCCAGAATTAGAATTAAAATTATATCAGAAGCAGTATAGTTAGTCTCGTGAATAGCGAGCTAACATAGAGATCTTTTGATCTCGAGTTCGATTCCGACGTTAGTCTATTTTTATTTTTTATTTTTTCATACCTTTTCATATAGTAATAAATAACAATTGTACTTCAAATTTGATAGTGTCCTCATTCGTAATTCGAATAAACGTGATTCTTTAATAATACTATAAACTTATAGGACGCTAGAATTACAACACAATTGCACCATTGTTCCTTAACAATGTTTTGCGGCAAATGATTGGCTGACTTTGAGAGAAATTTTTCAGAATTACAAATGCTACAACCATGCTATAATTCTAGCGTCCTATTCTATAGTGTATCTCAACTGTCATTCGACTCTGGTGAAAACGTAACCACCATTCGCTATTCACGACATGACACCCGATAGTTTAGTACGTTTTTAAAATGATCACTGCGTAACATAAACCCGGGGAGATGAAACACTGCGCACTAATAGATAACCAGCTTGTCGACTTATCTATGCTTTATCTACATTGACTGTCCTTAAAAAAATGTCTCCCAATCAACGGCATCGGGCAATAAGTAGTAAGCTACAACCAATGGGTGAAAGAAACATCAAGTCCTGACTTCATAAATCATACCTCGTCGTTCTACTAGAAATCATTTTATCATTTCTATTAGTCTCTACCTCTTGCAGTCTGCCTGCTGCATTTCTTATTTATCTACTAAGTTCTTATTGGTTGACCTAAAATATAATCCAATGACAGGTTGCACTTTTTGAAAAATCCAGAAAAGGTTATGCCCACCTGTATGTATAGCCTGTGCCCCCCCCCCCCCTCCACGCCCCTGTAGAGGCGACCGTTACTAATGTATTTCAGAAAAATCAAGTATTCTGTGTTCACCGCGTGTAAAAGATCGTAGGCTTACAGCCATTTACAAATGTATGCAAAGAAACCAAAGGATCTTGACCAGCTTGTGTTATTTTCTGCCACGTGGTTTGAATGTGCGCATCAAAATGGGCCGCAAGAAAACCAATTCAGCATACAAATATTTTCATTACAATAAAGACCGCAATAAATCAACTTGCAAGCTTTGCAATTTAGATCTCATGGTATGAATAAACACAGATAAATATACCAATTACGGGAACCTCACGTTAAGTCAATGCTGGATATTGAAACGCAATATTAAACTGCCTCAAACCACATGTATGTATACATATAGAAGTTCTGTGTAAAAACAATTTTCGGAAATTTTTTCCTACTTCAATAACGTGATTGATATGATTATAAATAAATATATGGGTTGGCATAAAAGTAATGAGACACTAGAAATCTCAACACATGTCCTTTTTTAAATTAATTGTTTTTGGCCATATTCTAGTATGCTGTAGAACATTCTACATACTTCCGCTCTGTGGGTATATACAATAGAATATGGTCAAAAACAATTAATTTAAAAAAGAACATGTGTAGAGTTTTCTAGTGTCTCATTACTTTTATGCCAATCCAATAGTATATAAAATGATGATGTGTCTAACAGGTTTTTATATCATATAGATTGCTAATGATAACAAAACGACAATATTAAATTCATAATATCCTTTAATGTGCAAGTTAATATTGAACTTACGAATAATGCCAGAAGTATGAATTGCTTTATAAGAATCTAACAAACGGGAGATATGCGATGGAATGAAAGTCAATCTTCTGAGAAAAATAATTTTTCAAACATATTATTTTTAATCGAATTTGTAATAATTAATATGAGAGAAATATTAAATGTATTGCAAAATGAAGCACAAATAACATTCTGAATAAGATTGTTTTCTTTTTCTTCATTAATTGGACAATATTTTAATAATTTTATAGAATGAATTATTTCAGAACTTTGGTTCTTATTTCAATGATGTTTGTACAATGCAATGCAAATAAGACTGCTTGTAGTAATTTTTCGACTTCTTTACTTCTAATGTCATTATCTTATATGATTCTCCTATGCTTGTGAGTTTAGCATCTAAGTAGGTATATTGAACGTGAGTTATTTCAAGTCAAGTAATTACTTTGTTTAAAAGCATCACGTCGCCTCTTATATAGAAAATACAATTAGTGATATCAAACTTGAGCAATAAGTAACGGAAAAATGTAAAACAATTATTATTTATTCGTAGCTAATAGTAATTGAAATCTCATTGAACGGATTATTACTTTCTTTAAGTACTATATAAGACACTGTGACATTTTTTTGGTATGGTATTATATATTTAGGGTATTTGAAACTGAAAAACTAAAATATACATTATTTTCAAAGATTTTTTTAAAGACTACAATCGTGAGCTATATAATCGGTGCTCTAACGACTTTCCCAATTATTATTGACATATTCTCGCTTATGCAGATACTGCCGTTCTAGGACGCTGAATGTATCAATTTAAAATTATGTGGGAGCTTAGATTTAACGGAGTCGTTTTTTTAATGGAAGTTTTTGTGCGAGACATGCGATCCGTTTCATAGCAGACACACAGTCATAGCTTAAACTGAAAACCAAAAATAAAGAACAGTTACAAAAAAATTATCTCTTTTCAAAACCAAAACCCAAATCTGTTAAATTCGAAAACCGTAACCAAAAACCGTAAACGAAAAATGATGAATGAAAACCTTAAAAATCGAAAATTAAAACCGAAATTCAAGCTTTTCCCATTGTGAACACTGTAACCGAACTCATATTTCTTTCGGTTACACTGATTTTCTGGCAAATGACAATTCTGGACATTGATTTTCTGGCAAAGGACAGCGACCTTGAGAATCCTTTTCATCGCCCAAGTAGGAACTCGCAGTGGTGGAAAATAGGCCAAGCTTGGTCCTCTTCTGAAATGCCAAGTCTTTCCACGTAGAAATGGGTCAGGACACACCCTATGTCAAGAAAAGCCCTAGCGAGGAATTCACATGGTTTTCGTATGTGTGACGTGCAATTACGAGCCTAGCCAATTTCCAGCTGATATAACAATTCTACAAATTAGAGATTACCTATCAGACTCACCATAGTAAGCCTAACCATGACCCTATCAGTGTCGTTATTTGTTTCGTCGAAAGTATGTCCGCTAGGTGGCAGGACGTAAACCAATCAACCCGCAAATAAAAAGTATCTCGCAAATGTATAGTATATCGAAGTATCACACTTTAATAAAAGTTGATTTGTTCGTAAAAGGCAACATTGACCAAAGTCAGGCATGGGTTTTGACACGTGATGATCGTCTGTGAATTTCAAGACAACGGTAATGCAGAACATATGGAAACAATTCAGCGACTCTGACACGCAACATCTTCACTTATACTATTCACTCATCTTCAAAGAGAATGCAGGACCTAAGACTTTCTCGTCTATTGCCATAGCAATATTTATGTCATGTTTAACTGTGTACGCCGAGATTTAGGGCGACTCGAGCACATTTCAACGGCTATGCTATTCAATCTGGAGAAACCGAACCGAGTAGAGGATCTTCTCGGCAACTCTACATGATTTTCCTCAACAAAGTATTGTATTTTGTAATGCAACAAGAATAGCAAAAGTACGTATACTTTTTTGATTCTAGCGCCTTAAACCAAGCAGATTTTTTGGTACAAACAGTATTAGCGTACGTAATGGTTACCCTAAACTTTTCGAGCACATTAAATCTAATCAGGACGTCTCTGACCGTCGTTAGTTATGATATTGGGTAAAAATATATAAACAACGAATATAAATATTCAGAAAACTCTATAGATAATATATCTTCATAGAATCTAGTTAATAATAATTATCTGGTTTTATTTAAGGAAACTAGAAAGATTTTTTACAGTTCAGCTATCAAGGCATTATATAAAAAAGCGTTACCGCCGATTTAGCAGCGTACCAAACAGTTTCTCAGAATAGTTCTAATACTATTAGGACTGATCAGGTATCTGTCTTCTTATCGATTCTCATTTCCCTTACTGATGAGTCTTACAGACTCTACCAGACCTGTGTGAAGTTAGCCCAGCACTTTTCGAATTCTTTATTTTTGAAAGTTGTGCTGATATGTGCTACATTTGTGCTAATTTGTGCCGTTAATCCAAAGTCGATAACTCATACGATTTTTGAAAAAATTAAAAAATCGTTGTGGTAGTTCTTCCTTTGTGCTACTCCATAACAGCCGTGAAAACCAGAATTTCGAAAAACTAAATGTTGTGCTGTGTTGTGCTATGCGAACACAACATGTTTCCCTCATGGCAAAACCTTCTCAAAAAAATATTTATCAATGTTCTATACACGGTGCCTGTATTCGTTAGTTAAAAAGTAAAAGAAGGCTAAATTTTGGAAAACCAACGGTTGTGCTGTGTTGTGCTACGCGAACTTCATTTGAAGAGAAGGCAAAATTGGCAAAAATTGGAACATTGATAAATATTTTTTTGAGAAGGTTTTGCCATGAGGGAAACTTGTGCTCACGTAGCACAACACAGCACAACATTTAGTTTTTCGAAATTCTGGTTTTCACGGCTGTTACGGAGTAGCACAAACGAAGAACTACCACAACGATTTTTCAGTTTTTTCAAAAATCGTAAGAGTTATCGACTTTGGATTAACGGCACAAGCTAGCACAAATGTAGCAAAATTCAGCACAATTTTCAAAAATAAAGAATTCGAAAAGTGCTGAGCTAACTTCACACAGGTCTCTACCAGGCATGCAAAGAATTAAAACAATTGATTTATATTTGACAAATCAAAAACTCTGGTCTATGCAAGAGTCACATTTTTTAATTTAAATTATCAATATATTACTCGTCCATTAGTTCTATTAAACTCGATGCATCAATTATTGAAAAAACAAGGACATGGAAATATCTATAGAATATATAGTGCCATTATTCAGAAACAATTGTTTAACCCTTCTGCGGTTCTATTTACGGGCAGAAATCAGTAACAAAATAGTTGAATTTTTATAGCTAACGAAAATCCTTACTTTCAGATAATATAATATTTTTCTGAAATGCTGTTTTCAAATTTCTCATCATTGTTGTGAAGTTCAAAATAGAGCACACTGAAAGGCGTTTCTACGATTCCCACTCCTTGCACTACTCCTTTCGCCGCTAAATTGTAGCAAGAGTAAACGAGAGCCAGTACGCTTCTAAAACACCATTCAACAGTCCTTTTCTAGATATTAGAAGCAATAAGCGCTATTGCGTATTACATATTCCTATATTACAGATTTCATTACACCCATATACATTACTAAAGAAGCGTATAGCAAATTCCGGTCTACTGATCTAGAATATTTAGATAAGCGTGATTTGACAAAATCTAACTTTGGCCATGGCCATCATTAATTACTGAAAAGCTTCAATTTCCACTTTGGTTTATATTAATATGATGCCTGGTTATTAATTAAGTTATGAAGAAAAACGTTACCCCCATGTAACTCGGGATTAACCTTTTGATCACGTTTCTTTCACCCCCAGTTAACTCGGGTTAAACCGTAGGAGGGTTAAGCATTGTGTCCCATTCGACGACAAATAACAATATTTCCAAGCTATAAACTCACCCTAAAAACCTACATTTGCTACAAGTTAGAAGCCATTGCCATGAATTTTGGTATATCGCTAACCGTAGTAACTATACAAGGTCGTAAGAATGACTTAAGGGGCTTATCCCTAATATTCCAGAAACCGATTGAAAAATCGATTATTGCTGCTGCTTTTCCAATTCGGTTTTCGATAAAATCATTGGCCTACTAGTATCGTATTAAAAAGCAAGTGTTATTAAATATTTTAAAAGATTAAACAATTATATCGGATCATTAGTTCACATTTCATAGGAATTCAAACGTAGCCTTATAAATGCGACGTGACATTTACCGTTATAACTTCTGGCACACTTTTTTCTAAACTATTGAAGCCCGAAATTAAAGTTTGGTCTTAAGATTTGCAGAACGTAATCCTTGCTACGTCCCATACACGTACCAAATACACCATAAAATTGCATTTATGGTTCGTTAAATGACTTTGATTGAAAGCACTGATTCTTAGAGAATCGACAGTATATGGTCGGTTTAAGTAAAAAGCATGTTATGTTACATTTGACTAATTTAGAATTTTTCTAAATTTCCGGAGTACTTCGTCACAGTCTCAAGCAATTTGATAGTAACCGATGCAATTATTCAATTTTCCAAGGAAATATAATTAAACAATATTTTTAATTCTTTATTCGTTTGAGTTCCATAAATTCGTCATGGAGTAACACTAACATCTTATATATAAAGTCGTCTGGTGGTTTAGAAGAAGAGTATTTTAAAAAGTGTCAACAGTGATAGTAAAAGAACCAGATTGACTGCTTCATTAACAAAACATTAGAAAATGAAAATGACTTTAAATAATAAAAGATAATAATTAAAAAATAATACCTCTACGAATTTTTTAAAGCGGATACTATGTAATCTTTTCTTATTCTGCGGTAGTCTATTTATGAACTAGAATACGTGACATAACCGTCTTTGAAATAAATGAATTTTGGAAAGTATAACGCATTTCATTAACATTATATAAAACAGAAATAATTTAGTGAAGATAGAAAAATAGTACACCTAAGATAACGATTATCTAGAAATAAGAGAATGTTTTTCAAGTCTCATGTATATTTCAAGATAAATCCCAAGGTTATATATAATTAACCATTCACTTTATAAGCTTTGGGCGGTATATCTCTTAGTGAGGGATAAGCTTTCACCCTCCCGTACGCGGCTCTGTTTGATTTACCTTCTTCATGGGACCGCATTGAAATTCATTAAATTTCGCCCCTTTGAAATCACTAGGGACCTGTCGATCTTTGTACGTCGTATCCAAAGACCTTGTCACTACTAACGTCAGTTCTATCGATATGAACAAATAACTGAATTATTGTCACACGTCAAAAAGGTTTTGATGAACATGACTGTATGTAATACTAGAAATATTTTATTTGCGGTTTCTACATAACTAGTAGAGCCTACAAATATCGTTGAGTTTTTACTGTATTAAAATTCTTTTATAGTAATAGACAATTACAATTAAGAAAAAATGGATTTTTTATATTTACCATCCAGCAATTCCATTAGGTTGAATCTCCTGCAGAAAGATGCCAAGTTCGCCCTTATCCTTGCTGCGTAATCCGACAACACTGAATCCTAGACTAGTGCCCTCCGGTTTGTATAACTGAAGTTAAGAGAAGAAGTATTATTTTTAAACCAGGACATAAAGCTTACGGTTACGATAGTAAAGTTTTTAAAAGGATAATATTTTTACTTAAACTAATATTACTGTCTTTCTTACCTTAAAAAAAAATTAATGTAGAAATTAATATATACCTGCACAGTGTAAATCTGGCGACCCTTTGCAGCAGCTTCAATGACTTTCTGAAACTCCTTGGCATATGTTGGTGTAGTTATGGGGGGCATGCCCATATCTTCCGATACCAAGCTGGGACTAGTAACCTATGACAAAAGAATGTGCCTTACATGCAACTTGTACCACAAAAATATTGATATAACATTAAAATAATAAATTTGAATAAATATCAATTTACTTGTGCACTAGTATCCTCGCTACTGCTATGAACCAGTTGAGCTACAGGAACTCTTTGATCATCTAGTTCACTGCTGTCTTGATAAATATCCTGGTATGAATTTGGACCCAATGGCTGTGCAGGTGTATTTGGTACAGAAAGTTCCAAATGTCCACCAAGATTAATATCAAAGTCACCAGGTAAAATTGAGGGATGCTGACCAAGCTGTGTATTTAGCTCAGTCAATGAGTCTTGAATAGTTACAATACTGCGGAAAACAGGATCTTCCAACAACGATATCAAGGCTTTTAAATCCTGGCTAGTATGCATCTGTATCTTTGGATCATCACAATCCTCCACTCGCTCCTGAACATGTTCCAACAAGTGCAACGCCGTTGATATATCTAAACAAAAAAATCAATCTCTCTAAGTCTATTGACACAGTTTTTTCCACGATATCAATGTATTGTACTTAAATAACATGCAAGTCGAAAATACATTATAATAACCAAGTAAAGACGATGCGACAATCATTTAAAATTAATATAATTCATATGTAGACATATATTTTACCACTTAATAACAGTTATTTAGGTTAAACCGCAGAATACAACTTCTTCTTGAAGTTAGCTATAGATTGTTTAGGTTTTATGCATGAAACTCTTCAACAAGGCATCATATTCTTTGGTTTTACCATTATTCAAACCGAACATACCATCCAAAGTTGGTCTATCTATTTGATTTCTATAGTGAAACTACTATTAGTGTGTTTGTATTAAATAACTGAAATATATAGATATATTTATTTAAAAATATATTTCAAACTCACCTGTACTCAGAGACATCTTATCTGTTATAATATATAACAGTCTTACACAGAAATCAACGAATATAGATCTGGAAAAAAAAAACAAAATGAATTATTTTTCTTATTACACTTCAGGCCAAAAAACTAGAAAATTATCTATCCTTGTATAAAAATAAGTAGTATACTAATTTACTTAAAAGAACAAGATGCTCTCAATCCAAACCAAACATTTATTATTTGTTCATAACCAAAGAATAAAGAATTAATAGTAAAATTAATGTCTGAATATAATTCAAAGTTCCATTGAGCCTTGTAATGTACAATAATACATAGAATGTGGCGAACAAATTACATACATTTTCCGTAAAACTTTTCAAAGTGTTATTGCTAAATAACTATGATTTTCCCTCAAAAAGCTATTTAACGAAACTTAACCTCAATATACGTAAGAAGAATCAGCTGAATCGATTTTCATACGACAGTCACCTCTTGCGTACACGACGAAATGCTTCAACGCATGTCCCATAAAAGAGGTCGTTTTCCACAAACAAGAAAATTAGTTTTAGGTATCAGGCACAAAATTGTATAAATCAATATAAAAGTAATCACAAAGTTATATTAACTTTGACTAAAAGACAGAATGCAAATTTAGCGTAAAGTTGTACAGTTTCCGATTCAAAATATAACCATTCACAATAAAATTTAACACAAATATGATAAAGGACAATTGTTTACAATAGTGAATATATGGATTTAAAAACTAACCCAAATAGAATATTTTTTTGATATTGAAACACTTGACAGCTGTTCTTTTATGTATATACACCCATCACGTGTCCTCCTTTCTGCGCAAGGTACATTGCGCAGTAGCTCCGTCAGCAAAAATGCATTCATTGATATGTGCGAAATTTACTGCCACTACTTGTGAGATCAGAGCTGTGTCCTTATTAATCTAAACCTATCTGAGAGAGATGTAATTACTTTCGCAGTACTGTCAGTAAATTTTTAAAAGGCACCAGATAATAAAAAAATGCAAGCGCACAATTCGACTTGGCAATTGTAAATGGTATTTCTAACCCTATATACTATGCATAACACAATTAGTAAATTTTTAAAAATGTGCATACAGTAATGCAAAATAATAAATATAACAGTCAAAATATGTACTCAAAGTGTAATCGTAACATAACATACTGGATATTTGTTTGACATCCCACAGAACTCTAGGGTGTTAGAAATACACGTCATACAAACATCGTGAATCGGCATTACTAACGTGTAACAGATATCTGTAAATCTGCAAAGGACGTCGTACAGACGTCATTCGGAAGTATATTTATCCCGCATACACATCATTTTGTCTGTCTTTTGCACTTTCTCGTTGTCATTCATAGGATGTATTGTTATATTTATTTTTACAATTTCTTGACTTGAATAAAATAATCATATACTTAATAAATTCAGTATAGTAAGTGATATCACATTTCAAAAAATATGGCCCTTCCTTTGTTCTACCAACAAATTCCGTTACGTTACGTTCTTATGTCTCATTCCATGCCATGAATTCCAAAGTACTTTGAATGTACTAATAGTATTCTAATATCATATGTTTGTTATTTTAGGATTTTACCGTAGTTATTTTTGACAAGTTATTGCTAATATGCTCTATATAGATAGTTGACGTTGGTTTTGAGTTTAATGACTGGCATAATGAACGCAAATTTATACCAAGAAATGCACCGACCCGCCAAGTAATACTCGATAAGGAATCACCTAAAGTTTTATTAATTATTAAATGACCATTAAATCATTATTAAATATGAGAAGCAGTAGTAATATAAGAGTAGCGAAGACGTTATAGGAAATTTTGAAAATACAATTAAAATGACGGGCCAGCGCTAGATCATATAATAGGCAGATATGTAGCGACTTATGTACTTGGCATTAATGTGATTTCAATACTTTTTGTTAGAGGAATTTGGTATACATTTATTAAATTATATAGGTGCCATTCTGTTCCACAACCTTTCTCCATCTTTCGTGCAACTTGAGAATTCCGTTCTTCCAGAACGTCTTAGGTTTTCCGGCGAAAAAGTGTTCTAAATAAATTTTTATCTCGAGCAAAGAATTGAAATTTTTCCATTAAGAGAATTTTGTAATGATCGGAATAAGTGGAAATCTGAGGGTGCGAGGTCCGGTGCATATGGTGGATGGGGTAAAACATTCCATCCGAACTCCAACAACTTTTGTCGAGTTGTCAATGACACATGAGGCCATAATCCATAATCCATACCATAATCTAAGGCGTATCAAACTTACAAAAATTAACGTATCTGAACCAAACTTTTTTTCAAATATACCTGAAGTACCATTCTTTAGAATATGTCCACATTTCATTTGTTTTCAATAATTATGATATATTCAGGTCTGTTCTCATGCGATCTACCGAAAATCGGCACGAACTTTCCGGACAACCCAATACATAAAAATGTATACAAATTTTTAAAGAAAATGTAATCTTGAATACAGATAAGCATTATTAATGGTGTTCAGCTTGTTGAAGTCGTATGGTAAACGTAAAATACGAGAGTGTGCAGGATTATTTACGTACCTCAGGCCGTGCGAGCAACAAAGAAGATACTATGATGTGAGCGAAACGCCAAAGTGTGGCTCATTGCGTCCTTTTCGCAGAGCATTAGTGTAAACGAGTCGGCAATATGACGTTACTTTCGCTCACACAATGTTTGGCGTCTCAGTGGCACCGTAGTGCTTTCTCGTTGGCACGCACGAGCAGAGGTACGTAAACAGTCACTCTCCTCCCTTACCTCAGCGCACGGCGTCCACGAGCAGGACGCCATTAATGACGCTTACAATTAGTTACAACTTGCTTTTTCGCCTTGGCTGTACCGCCGGTTGCCTGTACTTGGCGCAACACTTGACCGAGTCTCTTGATTTAAATATATCACGCACCCCGCACACTCGTATATTAGCAATCAGTCTTTTAATTGTAATGTTTGTTGCTGCAAATCGATCGACGACACAGAAGCCCGTATTCAGAACTCGCTTTTAGTGCTAATAGTGCGCTTTTAAATTTTTTCTTAGTGAGTTTTAACTACAAGCGACTCTGTTAGTGACTTTAAGAGCGAGTTGTGAATACGGACTAGAGAGTATAAATTGATCTTTCCTCTGTGTTTATGCACAGAAGAGTTGAGAGAGCCAGATTAAGCTATTATTCATAATGAATATTGGTTGCTGAGTCGTTTTTGGTGATCTCCGGTAGAGGAAAAACCCAGTCAACTATATATTAGATGGATAACCTAATTTTTCCTTTTTTGTTCAAAAAATATTTTATATTATATAATTATAATGTATAAATATCAGATCAATCTTCGAAATATTGTCTATAGTTTTCGATCGATCGATCGGGCATCTTACGAATATCATCGCGAAAAAAATCTGCAGACTTTGAGGCGATAAAGTCATCGACGAATTTTCGTAGATCGTCCAGAGTTTGGAAGCGGCTATCCTTCAAGGCATGCTGCATTGACCGGAACAGGTGATAATCGGATGGGGTCAAGTCAGCTGAATATGCCACGTGCGGAAGAACCTCCCAGCCCAAGCTTAAAATGGTTCGCGAAGTGGCGTAAGCAACATGAGGTCGAGCGTTATCATAAAGCAGCATAACTTTTCGGCTTCCTTGTCCAGTAAATGATCTTTCCTCATCAAGCACTTCGTTCAATTTGTTTAATTGTCGGCTGTAGCGTTCTGCAGTAACTGTTTGACCTGTTTCCAAAAGCTCATAATAGAATACACTCTTCATATCCCACCAGATGCAGAAGAGAACTTTTTTCATGTGGACTTTTTGTTGAGGAGTAGATGTCGATGGTTGTCCAGGATCCATCCATGATTTTTTGCGTTTGGGATTAGCAAAAAATATATATTTTTCCTCTCCCGTCACAATTTTCCACAGAAAGTTTTTCTTTTGATGCTTGGCGAGCAGCGAAAGGCACGTGTTCATTCATTGACCAAGGCTATGTTCGGTTAATTCGTGTGTAACCCTTCCTTCTTTTTGTATTTTTCCCATTGCATGTAATCATTTGCGAGTAATTCTTGCAATTCACCATCTTCAAATGTTGGAGGCTGTCCAGAACGCTCCCGATCGCTGAGATCGAAATCATTATTTTTAAAGCGTCTATACCAATATTTACGCGTATCATAAGACACGACATTATTACCGAGAGTAGAACAAATCAAATTGCACGCTTCAACGGCTTTTTTTCATTGTTGGAACTCGTAGAGAATGCAGTGCCGAACGCGTTGCTTATCGGTCGCCATTGTATATGTATACTATACTGTTTTGTGAGGTTATACAACTGTCCCCGGCATGACACATAGTCTATGGAAAACTTTAAGGTTAACTCCTCAAAACCGCAAACGGACGTGCAAATATTTTAATTTTAAATAGGACTCCCTACTTACTGAAGAAAAGGGAGAAATTAAGTTATACGCCTAATATATTGCATTCAGTACAAGACACTGGAGAGATAACTCAGACCTAAAATCCGGATGAAGGAATTAAAATAGTTTAGGTATAAAGCAATAAGAAATATACAAATTTAAAGGGTTAAAATTAAGCCTTTGTCTCTACCGTAATATAAAATACAAATAAGTGTATTCCTCTTTCCTTTCTTAAAAAATCCATGTCAGATTTGATCGACAATCGAGATAATCAAGATATAGCATTGTTGTCGTTTTTCTGAAGTGTCGATTGATCGGTGAATTGAGTGTGAAATTACGGTTTTGTGCACGAGTTCATGATGTGCTGTCAGTTTCAAAAATTGGATTAGGGCAACGAATTCAGACGTACATAGAAGCGGGTTAGTTCCTATCTCCAATGGGTAGAGGCCGGATCTGTGTTGTACACCGATATATCACCGAGGCGCGTACACTACTCTACAGTAGTAGTAGTTTTGGGAAAAACGCATTTAAAGTTTTGAGCAAAAGTTTCAGGCAGCCGCAGCAGTCTAAGCCATAAAATGGTACGTTATACTTACATTTTGTTAATCGGCGATTCCTGGTTCATAGAGTGTGCATTCTTAGAATTGAAAATATGTATTTTCGGAAGCTCGTTCTGATTTACAAGCAGTTCTAGCTTCCTTAGGAGCATCAGAAGCTCATTGCTCGGAGCGCTCAATTCAACTGTTGTCCCGTTTGCTGAATTACTAAAATAGCTATAACTTCGTAAATTATTGGAATTTTATAATTTTCTTTTGAGGATATATTTTTAAAGTCTATACTTTAAGAATATGCAAAAAAATAGATTTTTTGAAAATTCTGGACCAGAATACTTCCTTAAGGCAGTATCCTGCTTTATAGGGTCCAAAAGATCGATTTTTTTTGTATTGCCTAAATCTATTCCTAATGTATCCAAGAATATGTATTCAAAGTTATATAGGCTAATTCACAATATTTTCAAATATACAGCACTAAACGCAATGGGGTATGGAGAGCAGGTATACGAGCGCTCGGGCAGCTGGAGCGCGCGTTCCTTTACTTTAAAGCGCGGTTTCTCGAGTTTTCATTTTTACGCTTTTTCTAAACTGGCGGGCGTGATTGCAAGAAAACTAGACCACCAATCAAAACGAACCAAGTCTTGTTAGCTTCAGTTTTGTATTCTCTTCTATTTGGACTAAAAACATTCATAAAAAAAGTTCTAAACAACTTTTTTAGCAAGCTCAAATGATTTTTTTTTTCACAAAAACCACATTTTTTTTCAAACTTGAGAAAAATTGGGTTTTTCTTAGTAGTTATACAAGGAGAGTTCTGGACCAAGATTCCTGCACCGACATATTACCGGCATCCGGGTTCTCGTCCGTGCTAAGTTAGCGACGTTGGCGCCCCCTAGGTTAGCGACGTTGGCGCCCCCTGTGGATGGTAAGTTAGGACGATTGGGCCCCCTATGAAAGATTTCTGCTTACCGACGGCACCGAAAATTTTGGGTGCTGCGCGCGCGCGCAGGAGTCGACGGCGCCGACCCCTTCATCGGCTGACGTCATCGGAAGGGGGCCCTAGTTTTACGTCAGGTGTCAGGGATTTTACGTCAGGTGTCAGGGATTTTACGGCAGATTTCAGAAATATTACGGCAGGTATCAGGGATTTTACGGCAGATTTCAGAAATATTACGGCAGATTTTAGGAATTGTACATCAGACGTAATTGAGTACATTGACCTTCCGAATTTTGTACTTGCGATCCCGAGGCAGCTCCTACCCTTTACCCCACCCGCAGACTAGCATGTAGAGTCGGTGGAGATCAAGAATGACCCTTCGTATGTCACCCGAAGAATTCCGATGACATTTCATCATCGTCATAACCCCCCTGTTCCTCCTCCTCCGCCTCTATCGTTCCGCTACGATACAGTGGCCTTGGAGAGACGGTAAAAATCAAAGGAGGTGTCGAATAACCCTTTGTACGTTGCCGAAAAAATTGTTTACAATAATTTAATGTGCACTATTTGTTCGAGAAGAATTGCGCATCGGGACGGTGGTGGATCTTTGATGTCAAAGAATTTAGATGTCACCTCTATCGTTTCGCTACGATACAGCGACCTTGGAGAGACGGTAAAAATCAAAGGAAGTGTCGAATAACCCTTTGTACGTTGCCGAAAAAATTGTTTACAATAATTTAATGTGCACTCGAGAAGAATTGCGCATCGAGACGGTGAATCTTTGATGCCAAAGAATTTAGCAAGTTCCGTTACGATACAGTGGCCTTGGGGAGACGGTAAAATCAAAGGACATTTCAAATTACCCTTTGTACGTTACCGAAAAATTGTTTACAATATTTATTCGAGAGGAATTGTGCATCGAGACGGTGGTGGATCTTTGATGTCAAAAAAATTTAGCAAATCTTTGTATAATGCCGAAATGTAGATCCATGAATTGTTTACTTAATTAAAATTCCTTCACACTCTTAAGAAGAAGAAGAAGAGTGCCCTCTATATAAGGAAGAGCTTGGTGCTCTTTCATTAGTTTACTGCTGCAATTCGTCGAGTTTGGAGAAAGAAAGTGAACTGAAAGTAAGAATAGATTTGAGAAGAAGATTTAATCCAACCTGTGTGAAAATGGACTTCTCAAAAATTAACAAAGTGGCGCGTCTGGAGGGTTTCCTGCCAACGAAAAAATTATCAGAATTGGAGGTTGAAAAAGAATACAAGATTACCAATATAAGGAAAATTCAAACGAAATTTGGAGCGAGACACATCGTTGACGTGGAGAATAGCTTCTCAGTATTCCTGCCAGCAAGGATCTCGAGGACTCTGACGGACGATGAGGATTTCTTTCAACAGATGGTTTTGGATACCGCTGAGAATCGGCTTTGTATGCGTTACCTCGGTGGGAAGTTCAATCTCATGGAATTTCGATATTTGTAAACGTTCATACTTATGATTTAAATAAATTGTCACGTAAGGGGCAAACAAAAATACAACTGCTTATTTCTTTCATATACACACTTTATTTTTAATCAAACACAGCTGTTTTTTGTAAATAATGCCTTATAATATAGATGTATCGTATGCAGTGTCGTTTACTTTTTCGATACTTTTAATTATCGAATGGCTACCTGTTTGAAGTAGTAATACTGGGATTAATAGGTGGGACATAAGGAGTTTGAAATAAAACACAACTTGCTTAATTTTAATATATAAAATTTATTAATAGAAGGGAAAAATATAAAAACACAAAATATAAAAATTTTAAAATATCATATATTAAAAAAACAAAAACAGAAATATAAAAAAGATAAAAATATACAGAAATTAATTATTTTAAAATATAAAATAAAAAAACTTAACAATCATCATCCGACTCATAGTCCGAGTCCCTGCAAAAAAAAAAAAAAAACAATAATATTACTACTCATGGGCGACACACGCGTACAGGGTGTTCCATATATAGAACCAATTAATACGCACCAATTATAATAAGAAAGGCGCGACATGCCAAATAGCTGCCTCAGGCCAAAAATGTCGGTATCGTCCCAGTCGAGCTCCTCGAAGAGGAGCCAGCCGTTGAGCTCACACTCCGTGCACAACGCCGGCTCCTCTTCTCCACCATGTCACGGATGGAAATGTATCCTTTGAGCTATAATAAATAAACAATACGTTATATAATGAAACTTCTTTGAAATATTTAGGCTGTGTATTAATAGACACTTAGAGGACACTACACTCACTGTCAAGCGAATTTCACACCGGCGACCCATCTTGCAGGCTTTTTCTGTTCTAACTCGGAGTCGAGCGGCTGAGCCGAGGCGAGGCTGATGAAGCGCTCCAGCTTACCCCCACTTGTAGCTCGTAGAAACAATGCTCTAAATGCACACATTCTAGTCTCTCACCCACCCGCTACCATCATTGACAAGATATGGGGAGATGGAGGTGAAGGAAACAAAGAAATAAAAAAAAAAATAAAAAAAATTAAAAAAAAAAAATAAAAAAAAAAATAAAAAAAAATTAAAATAAAAAAAATAGGTATTTTTAAATATATATTGTATATATTGCAAGAAACAGTGGCTGTACATATTTATTAAGAGAATAAGTCCTTAATGATGGCCATTCTGGGCAGCCGTGGCGCTCCCCACGAAGGAGAGGTACTCGTGGTTATATGGTACAGGGAGAGTAGCTCCACCAATAGCTGATAAAGAGCCGGCGACCACAGCCCTTTCTTTAAAGGATTTACGTTAAAGACCATAACCTTCGATGATTATCTGCAGTGTCTCGAGCGTCGAAAAAATTTGATTAAACCTCAAAATTTGATTCAAAGCAAAAAGCATGAGGTTTATACTGTTGAGCAAAAGAAAATAGCATTAAGTTGGAATGATGATAAGAGGGTGATTGTTGCTCATACGACGGATACCCTCCCATGGGGTTATAAAATATGTTAAAATATGTAAAAGTGTGCAAGAAAAAAAAAAAATTTTTTATTTTAATTTTTTTTTATTTTTTTTTTATTTTTTTTTATTTTTTTTTCAATAAATTTTATATACATATTAAAATTAATTAAGTTTTGTTTATTTCAAACTCCTTACAAGTCCCACTTATTGATCCAAGTATTATGCGATTCATCGAAACCCAGCCATTTAACGAAAAGTCTGTTCCCACGTTTCCTCAATACCTTCTCCACCAGGTATATGTCAGGGTACTTGACTCTGGTAAGTTCCTGTTCGTAAAAGCCGCCTTCGATAGGATGATCCTGGTAGTCTCTGAGTTTGTACGTCACCGGATGGGTATTCTCCACTTGGCTTATAGTAAAAATTTCCGTTGTCCAGTTAGGTGTGTAGCCTTTTTCAAAAATGTGTTTGAATTTGCTTATTCGAACTTTGTCTCCAACTTTAAATTTTGCAAGTCTAAGTGTGGATTTGATTTTGAAATTCTTGTACACTCGATGCAGTAATTTTTTTTCGTTGCTAGCAGTGACGTCTATCGGTTTCATACCAGTGGTTCGATGTTTACTACCATTGTAAGAGGATAGCAGGTCTGATAAGATGTTTAACCAACGATGGTTACCCTGCAGGCTAAATTGTTTCCACATATTATTTTTCAGAGTACGATTGAAACGTACACAGATCGATGCCTTCAAGTTGCTGAATGTCGAGTACATAGCAATACCATGTTTTTGCATTAGATTCTTGAATTCGGTATTGTAAAATTCACGACCTTCGTCCACTTGCAATTTCTTCGGTATCCGTCCCTGCAGCAGTATAGATTTCATAGCTGTCATCACGTCCTTAGCATTCTTGCTCTTTGTCGGCACAGCCCAAGCAAACTTTGAAAATATATCGATAACGGTGAGCAGGTACTTGTATCCATCGTTCTCTCTTGCGTACGCCGACATGTCAACGAGATCCGCTTGCCAAGTCTCATCCAGCCCACGGATGTCAACGTGTCGACGCTCATAATTTCTTCTAGCAGGTCTATGCAGTTCTTCCACCACCGCTAACTTTTTTCCATCCATTCTCCAGTGCATTCAGTCTGGCGTCTAGCTGAGAAATGATCTCAGAGTTGCGAATTGTCAAGTCTTGCGCTGTCTTTATATCTGCTTCTAGACGATTCAAGGCATCCTTCACGGTAGAATCGAGAGCGCGAATCATTAGGTTGTTGTTATCGATTTCATTGCGCATTTCAGCAATCTTACGAAGTACGGTACCAACTTCCTGCTTTACTACAGTTTTCATGAGATTCAAAGTAACAGCATCGTTTAGCTCCTCGGGATTGGCAACGTTGCACAGCCTCTTGTTATCAATGTCGTAGTGTCCAGCAGCAGTGAATTTGAATCCAACACCAGGAAGACCACGGCTACTCGTAACCGCGGCCTTGCTACTCAGCTGACGTCCAAACACGTCAACGCTCATGTCTAAAGTGACGATCATGATCGTTTTATCTAATTAATAAATAATACCAGCCTCACGCAACTCTTCGATAATCGATATGATCTCGTTGGAGTGGCTGGGATTACCTGCTTCCTGAGACGCAAGGAGCAAACGAAGACGATCTACTAATTCATTGGGATCGTCCCAGTACACGTAATCCGTTAGTCTGTTCTTAGAAGCGATCATGTACCGTGGTATGATACCTTTGCCCGTTACAGAGGACTGTTCAATTAGTTTTGCAATAACATTTTTAAATTTGAAACTGTTGCTCCTACGAATATCACCATCAGGTTTATAGTACTTTTTATATGCATTCGTTGTTATAATAATGTTTTTGTAATTGTTCAAGTCATCCTGGGTTACATGTGTTTCGTTAGGTATCTTCCTGAACAAGAGTTCGATCAAACCGTTAGTTTTCGGATAACTGGTATCGCTTATATGGATTTGATCACCCTCAAAACTTATAGGTGAATCTCCAACCATCAACTTCTTCTTGGAAAGTTTACGCACACCATAGGTAGTATCCAATTGTTTATTCTGCCTCGATAGCAGCATATTGAGATACCGTTGCATCGAATCGTTTTGATTAACGGGTAAATCCATATCATTCTTGTATCCATCATCACCATCATCATCATCATCATCATCATCATCATCATCATCATCATCATCATCTTGAATATCACTAATCTCCCCGATAGTGGAATCATTTTTGAGCGTATTAAAGGATTCATTCGTTGTTTCAAACGTATCATTCACTCCTACATCATGTTTTATTTCATCTTTGATTTCATCCTTAATCTTATCTTTTATAGTATTATGCTCTGTTTGAGATACGTTCACTAGTTTCTGCAGTGGAGTCACTACCGGTTTGAACACCTCATTCATCGCATGCTCGACATTCTCTTTACCCAATTTTATCATTCGATGCTTTCTGCGAATCGAATCGCTAGCTTTAGCGATTTGACGCAAGATGTCTTTCTGCTCTTCAAGTTTTTCACGCTGCATGTTGCAATCACTGAATCCAAAATGCTACTGTATCCATTTTTTCGATAATCACTCTTTTATGCTCACGAAGCAATCGAATCCTTTTCTATATCGACCCTCGTTGAGTTCGCTATCCTTGTCTATTACGAGAAACCCACACTTGCTATCGTTCCAGCATGCGGAACATAGGTCTCTGAACTGCACGTACGTCATATCAGTGTTTACATGGTCATCGTAAACATGCTTGAGATTCATTTCATCCTGCTTAAAGAGCACAAGCAAATTAGCATTGTCGCGTACGAGATGTTTGGGAATGCGAGCGTAGGTCTGACAGAGATAGAAACAGTCAACGTCCCTGTGCCGTCCCATACTGAAGAAGGCCCTCATGTTATCTTGTTTCTCGCAAGCTATATCATCGTAAATAATTATTGAATTGCGGCGTGCCTCGTTTGGTGGCAGCACTTGTTCGTGTTCCGTAAATGGAAAATATTCAACACCATCGACGGAATCGAGTAAACGTTTTAAAAACTGATACTTTGGCTGATCCAGTGATTTTGAGTATACGTAGACGTTTTCGAATCTCAATCCATTGGGGTGAGTTATGAGAGCGAGCAATGCATTTGTCTTGCCGCAGTTTGACGGTCCGCAAAACACCGCGCGTATACTGTTCGGAAGTAATTCATAACATAGAGGAGCGGCTGACAGGATACTTGCCGACAGAGCTTGGAAACGTGTCTTCGCGAAGGACGCGAGCATCGGTGAGAAGGCAGCTGCCTGGTCTGTAGCGAACATAATGAACGCTAAATCAAAACTCGGTATGGGTATCACGAAAAAGAAGAAGAAGCCTAAGAAGAAGATAACGCTGAGAAAAGTTATCGAAGCAGCCAAACGATCGATGACGCAAAGCAACGATGCACAGGCAGTAATTCAGTCTGCTCTTAAGGGTGCGCAAACAGTTGTCAAGCAGGCTGGTGGAAAGAAGAATATACGTGCACTACGTATTCTACCCGTACCGTCCAAAGTTGGAGGTTTCCTGCCGTTTCTCGTCGCTATGTTTGCGGGTCTGAGCGCTGCTGGAGCGTTAGCAGGAGGTGCAGCAGGTATAGCCAAAGCCGTGAACGATGCCAAGGCAACCAAGGAACAATTGAAGGAAAGCCAACGACATAATAATGCGATGGAATCCATCGCGCTAGGCAAAGGACTGTACTTGAAACCCTACAAGAAGGGACTAGGCGTTCATCTAAAGCCAAAAAACTTGAAGTGAAACTACCACGTCGAGCGTTAACTGATGCAGATCTACTCAAGTACGCCAGGCTCATGAATATTCCACATTTTCGTGGAATTTTTATGCGGAATGCTATGCCAAAAGGTGGATCGTACAAATACGAATCGGCAATCGTCAATCTCGACGATGAGGATGGTCCCGGAACACACTGGGTCGCCTACATGAAGAAAAGAGACTCAGTAATTTATTTTGACAGTTTCGGTAATCTTCGCCCCCCACTAGATCTCATTAGGTATCTCGACGTTGGTAGTGTAAAATATAATTATGAACGGTATCAGAACTATGATACTTTCGAATGTGGTCACTTGTGTCTCAAATTCTTATGTGGACAGTTAAATCGTAAGAATAAGTATCGTCTATATAAACATACTGCATAATGTCATATCGTTAGTCAAGCGTTTGCAATCATGGAAGATTCATTCACGTTAACTTTATCAGGCAATTCTTCTATACTCGAAGCCCAGTACTTTCCCCCAATTGAACTTTCTCGAGATAAAAATCATGCTCTGGGGCTCATCGAATTATTAACCTTTAATTCGATTCCTAACGTGGATACCGGTCACAACAAGTTCTACGTGGGAGATGAAGTTATTGTTATACCCATTGGTAGCTACGAGATAGAGGATATTGAAAACTATGTACAGAGTGCGTTGATAGATAAAAATATACTAATTCGTATTAAGCCTAACAATAATACCCTGTGCAGCGAAATTAAGTGTAACCGTGAAATCAATTTTCAACCTGATGATTCGATTGGTCGATTGTTGGGTTTTACTCAACGCGTTTTGGAAGCTAATAAATTACATACATCCGACGTACCTGTAACCATTCTCAAGGTGAACGCCTTGCGAGTCGAATGCAACATTACTACAGGCGCTTACATAAACGAACGTAAGGTACATACCATCCACGAATTCTTTCCGGTTGTACCACTAGGATATAAGATTATAGAGGTGCCGTCGCACGTCATTTACCTCCCAGTATCGAGCAAGACAATAGATCACCTACAGCTTCGAATAGTCGATCAGGACGGAGACTTGGTGAATTTTCAAGGAGAAATCATAACGATAAGACTACACGTGAAATCCATGTGATAATGGGGATCGTGTATAACCGAAAGATTGGTAGTGGTTATAATAGCGGCTATAATAATGAACCGATATGTCTAAAAGGAATCAGTCATCGTCCGCGCTGCAAAGCGTTAACACCTCAAAACGTGTTATTCCTGAGAAATCTGGGACTCAAGGTCACACCAGTCGGAAGAGGAAACTAAATCGTTCATTCTGCTGCTGCTGCATTATTTTTATCCGTTGCTCACCATGGAGGAAGAAACTTTAAATATTCGAACACCAATCACCTTCGATGAGTCTATAGCGCACTGCGAAACGCATGCACACCAGCCTTACGCATCGTCAACGTTCAACAACAGTGATGAAATACGAATCTCCGTCCAACATCAAGACTTGTGTTTACTACCGAGTAGAAGTTCGCTGCATGTATACGGAAAGCTCGTGAAGGAAGATGGTTCTACGGCGGTTACAAACACAACCTTGGTTAATAACGGCATTTGTCATCTTTTCGATGAGATTCGTTATGAAATGAATGGTATAGAGATCGATCGAAATAAGAACGTTGGTCTCACGAGTCTCATGAAGGGCTACCTTTCCCTGACTCCTGGACAACGCTCGGTGATGGATAATGCTGGCTGGATGCAAGAAGAGAAATTGACCGATGCAGCTGGTTACTTTGACGTATCCGTACCACTGAGTATGATACTAGGCTTTGCCGAAGATTATCGCAAGATCGTCGTAAACGCTAAGCACGAGTTGATTTTGACGAGAGCAAAGAGCGATGTCAATGCCATTGTACAAACTGCTCCGGAAGAATGCAAAGTTGTAATTCAAAAATTGGAATGGTTGATACCGTACGTAAGGGTTTCCGATCGTCGAAAGATAGAACTGCTGAAATTCATCGAGAAGGATGCACCCATCCCTATGAGCTTCCGCACCTGGGAACTGTACGAGTATCCTCTACTCCCTACCACATCCAAACACGTGTGGACCGTCAAGACGTCCAGTCAACTTGAAAAACCTCGATACGTCATATTGGGATTCCAAACTGGCAAAAAGAATAATAAAAATAAGAATGCCAGTCACTTTGACCATTGCAATGTCAGAGATGTTAAACTTTTCTTGAATTCGCAATGCTACCCCTATGGAAATCTAAATCTTGACATTGATCGAAATCAGTTTGCTCTGCTGTACGAGATGTATGTAAACTTTCAAGCTACTTATTACGGCAAAGAGCCTGAGCCCATACTGAGAAAGAATGATTTCCTCGCCTATGGTTCACTAATTGTCATCGATTGCTCCAAGCAAAATGAATCGCTCAAATTTGGACCAGTCGACGTTCGTCTCGAATTCGAGGCAGACCAAAATTTCCCCTCCGAAACATCAGCGTTCTGTTTAATTCTACATGATCGAATAGTAGAATATAATCCAATTAGTGGTGGGGTGAAAAAATTAGTATAAAAACCTTACGATCATGTCAATGCAAGCAGTCTGTCACCATGGAGTTCATCGTGGACGTACAAGGTTTCAAGAAACCCTCGGACGAGTTTGTCTTGAAGGAGCTGTCTGTCATTGGAGTGGGTAGCGATTTCTCCGAGCCTGCGACGTTTCTGTTTCAACCACCGTGTCCATGGAGCTCTCTTCCAGCGAAGTACAAGTGCATGAATTTGTGGTTACAACGCAACTTTCATGGTATATCTTGGAACTCTGGCGATACATCTTACAACCATGCTGGAAATATTCTTCGAGTCATTTTACGAGATGCTACCAGAATTTATGTAAAAGGATTGGAAAAGAAAAATTGGTTGGAGAATTTTATGGGACAATCGTTAAATATCGTGAACTTAGGGGATCTGGGTTGTCCTTCGCTGCAAAAGTTGCGAAAAAATTCACTTACCCTGTGTACGCATCACCATGCTCCGCATTTCAATTGTGCGATGGAAAATGTTAAATCGTTAAGGACTTGGATGATGGAATGTATATTTTTTGATTAAGAATAAAGTGTGTATATGAAAGAAATAAGCAGTTGTATTTTTGTTTGCCCCTTACGTGACAATTTATTTAAATCATAAGTATGAACGTTTATAAATATCGAAATTCCATGAGATTGAACTTCCCACCGAGGTAACGCATACAAAGCCGATTCTCAGCGGTATCCAAAACCATCCGTTGAAAGAAATCCTCATCGTCCGTCAGAGTCCTCGAGATCCTTGCTGGCAGGAATACTGAGAAGCTATTCTCCACGTCAACGATGTGTCTTGCTCCAAATTTCGTTTGAATTTTCCTTATATTGGTAATCTTGTATTCTTTTTCAACCTCCAATTCTGATAATTTTTTCGTTGGCAGGAAACCCTCCAGACGCGCCACTTTGTTAATTTTTGAGAAGTCCATTTTCACACAGGTTGGATTAAATCTTCTTCTCAAATCTATTCTTACTTTCAGTTCACTTTCTTTCTCCAAACTCGACGAATTGCAGCAGTAAACTAATGAAAGAGCACCAAGCTCTTCCTTATATAGAGGGCACTCTTCTTCTTCTTCTTAAGAGTGTGAAGGAATTTTAATTAAGTAAACAATTCATGGATCTACATTTCGGCATTATACAAAGATTTGCTAAATTTTTTTGACATCAAAGATCCACCACCGTCTCGATGCACAATTCCTCTCGAATAAATATTGTAAACAATTTTTCGGTAACGTACAAAGGGTAATTTGAAATGTCCTTTGACTTTACCGTTTCCCCAAGGCCACTGTATCGTAGCGAAACTTGCTAAATTCTTTGGCATCAAAGATTCACCATCTCGATGCGCAATTCTTCTCGAGTGCACATTAAATTATTGTAAACAATTTTTTCGGCAACGTACAAAGGGTTATTCGACACCTCCTTTGATTTTTACCGTCTCTCCAAGGCCACTGTATCGTAGCGGAACGATAGAGGCGGAGGAGGAGGAACAGGGGGGGGTTATAACGATGATGAAATGTCATTGGAATTCTTCGGGTGACATACGAAGGGTCATTTTTGATCTCCACCGACTCTACATGCTAGTCTGCGGGGAGGGGTAAAGGGTAGGAGCTGCCTCGGGATCGCAAGTACAAAATTCGGAAGGTCAATGTACTCAATTACGTCTGATGTACAATTCCTAAAATCTGCCGTAATATTTCTGAAATCTGCCGTAAGATCCCTGATACCTGCCGTAATATTTCTGAAATCTGCCGTAAAATCCCTGACACCTGACGTAAAATCCCTGACACCTGACGTAAAACTAGGGCCCCCTTCCGATGACGTCAGCCGATGAAGGGGTCGGCGTCGTCGACTCCTGCGCGCGCGCAGCACCCAAAATTTTCGGCGTCGTCGGTAAGCAGAAATCTTTCATAGGAGGCCCAATCGTATTAACTTACCATCCACAGGGGGCGCCAACGTTGCTAACCTAGGGGGCGCCAACGTCGCTAACCTAGGGGGCCCCACGTCCCAACTTAGCACGGATGAGAACCCGGATGCCGGTAATATGTCGGTGCAGGAATCTTGATCCAGAACTCTCCTTGTATAACTACTGTACATTACCCCCGGATCATGAACACTATAGGTCCTTTATGTCATACATGGACGATGCGCTTCGAATCGAAACACCGACCGTTAAAACAAGGTGGAATAACTTCCAATAATAGAATAAATTTACCGTTTACAATTGCCGTAAAACAGCAGCTTAATCTTAGTAAAATGTTTCTCAATTGCGTCGGATTCAAGGAGAGTTTAATATATGAAAACTTAAAAGACCAAAATGAACGCCCAATTGTACGAATTGATGATTCTCAACAGATCCAGGATTACTACCAAATAAAAAGCTTCTCGAGAAATGGCATTAAATACGACGCCGAAACAGTTATACGAATCTCCGCTGATAACCTACCAATATTTGGTCGACTTAAAAATATTTTTCGTAAACGCGTTAACTGTCTTTTAAACAATACCGATTTTAGTTTCATTGTTAGAGTCTTCAACTGCGTAGAAAAAGATGAGCATCTGCAGGGCTTTCGATTGATCGATACAAATTCTCACAAACTTGTCACGTTCGAATCACTGCTATTTTTTGAACCACGAAATATAGTTATTTTGGCGAAAGGTGATTTTTATATTGGTTACGATTATCATCTATCGTGATTGCACTTTTGTAACAATTGTCATGAATCAAGCCCACGTACAGAATCTTTTGAAGGGGAGGGTAGATGTTTCGTTAAAAACCACGTATTCTGCGGAGAATTCTTGTATCAATATTTGATCAAGGTATTTCAGTGTACAAAATAAGAAACTCCTTCCATTGACGCGTCAATAGAAAGAGTTTCTTATTTTTATTTTAAATGATATTAATATTATTTAGATTGATCCGCGTGTGATACGTTTTTATGTTAAATAAATATTTTCATAATATTTTATGAAGCTTTAGAGCGACCATTGTAAAGACTGTGGCTCAAATTATTAATATTAAGTTGCTATAAGATATGAGTACTTTCTGGTACCACTTCTGGTGATATTATTATATTCTAAATGAATATAATAACTGTAAATTTACAGTGATTACTTAGGCGCTAAGGTTCCGAATTTGTTAAATGTAATTTTAAGACTGTTCTTGTAATATGTTTTTGTTTATTGTCATAACTCATGTTTGTAAACTTCAAAGATTGTGAAACTGTTAAATTCCTTAAAATGATTAAATGAAAAAATTGGAAATTCATCTTCATAGCATATTCTCATTTCGGAATCCTTCCGGCATCCGGTAAAAATAATTAAAAAGTATAGTTGCTTCAATAGAATATTGAAAATGTAAACAGCTTACAAAACTCATTTTGCAGCACTAAAAATCATTAGTAACTGCAAAGAGTAAAATAAAGGCTTTCATTACATAGACGTTTTTAGTTTCTGTAACCACTTTTGAATACTTGCCATAATGCAATGCAAGTCACTTACACGTACTGATGAGAAATAGTTGTTGTAGCTAGAGAAGTTGACTACATATACATGACGCAATATAATGAATTAAACTATACATGCTTTGTACCTGTAACGGCGAAGTGAAAATTGAGATCACCCAAACCTTATAGTTGTTATTATAACTTTTTAGTAATTGCCCTAATGCGAAGGCCAAAGTGGTCGATGCTAATGAGAGATAGTTCTGATAATCATAAAACATGCTTACTTCAAATATACAAATGAGGTAAGTTACAAGAAGTTCTCGCAACAATGAATTTTGTTATAATAACAATCGTCTGCAGTTGCACTGACCATATATTATTAGTATAAGTAACTTAAAAAATAAAGTTGAGGTCGTATTTAACTACAAATTTATAGTTCCCTCAACCATTTTTTTCTCTGAGTGTAATCACTAAATCATTAATCACTTCGAATTTTGGAATGTCCTTCAAGCCAATAGGAAAATTTATACCTTCGTACTTTAGTATTGAGCTGAAATGTGGATACGAACTGATCTTTTGTACATTTTGTTTAGCTGGATGAAGAGCTGCCGTAACGGACCAGAGAAAACAATACGGATCGTTGTTTCTAATATTCACGACTGCTTTCTTACTTTGCACGTTCTTAGGCAACTCGATGAATGTCGACAGACCACCATGTATCGGTATATATCTGTTGATATTTATCGCCAAGTTTATTATTTCCAACAACGACCAGCCCGATTCTTTTTCTTGGAAGTCTTCAATTTTAGTTAATAATTTGTCCAGTACATTGCCATTGAACCACTCGTTGATCTCCGTGGATGATAGAATTACTTCGTTTTTCGTATTAAAGAACTTTAGGTCCTCGATAAGCTCACCGCCATTCATAGTCTCGAATTTACAGGACAAAACGACGTTCACTTTCAAATTTCCATCTTTTCGGAGCGCATTTTTCACTCTAACAGCGAACAGTTTTCTTGAATCTTCCAGAAAACGCTTCAAGTCCTTGTGTCGCAAATTTGGTATCACTCCCGTTCTTATTCTCCCCTTGAATGCTGATTCCAAGTCATCCCAACGTACTCTGTCACTTCTTCTCTCTCTCACATTTCCTTCACCCCTTTTTTGAAGGTGCTGTTTAAATTTTTCATTCAACGATTTTAGTATTCCAATGGTTGTCAAGATTTTGGTTTTCTCCCCGTTCGTAAGCGCAACGTTCCTCAGAATTTTGTTCAGAAGTCGAATATTTTGAGTACCAAACTTTGTCCACTTTGTAATTTCCACAATCGATGATTCTTTCTTGAGTAGTTTATATGCTTCTTCCATAATCTTAATCAATTTCTTACACTTTGCAGAATCCATTTTTTCCCTCATTAAAAACGTTTACAATAAGGTACACTCGATGAGGTTTGAACGTCAATGGCTGCTCTACATCACGAGCGGTCTTTTATAAGTCTAATGCATTACCTATTTTAGGTATAATAATAATAATATTCAAAGCGGTGCAAAAACTTGTGCATTAATATCGGCAACGGCTCTAATTGTCTATCCCTTCATTAATGTGTGTGTGTGTGTGTCATTCCAAGAAAATTATTCAGCTCGGCGGTGATATAAACAACTCGTCGGTAGCCCCTGACCATCAAAGACACATGCCGAAAACCTCATCTAGCCTTCGAGTAACCCTATATTTTCGGCTCGCCAAAACCGTTGACCATCTCGCCGGAGGTAATGTTGATGATATGTAGAAGGACTTGACGCGTTATTCGCTAGTCTAAACATCGGTACTCTATAAGAAGTATGGTGAGATTGCACTTCACTTGACATTTTACTACCATTGGAGTACGAAGTGCGAACAGTCAGTCGATCAAGTGCAACAGGGGTACCCACAATTTTTACGTGAGTTCACTTTATCTTGGATATTGTATAAGTGAAGTGCAAATTTAAAATGGTTGAAATGTGTTAACGTGAACATAAATTAAAAAATGGATTATCAATTATAGAATGGAGTATAGACGAGGACGAGGATTCCACAATATAACAATTTTTGTTCCGATTGAATGGGTGCAAAGGGCTTCCGACGCAGCCATTAAAGAGGCTGTAGCCGTGGGGCTACTTATGTACCGCCCCGAACTTGGCGGTAGAAATACAATATTTGCGGAATTAGCGGGAGTCATCTCTAAACTCGTTGTGAGAAATAACAGCGAGTATTGGTTCCTCCGATTAAGTGATGTGAATG
Source organism: Cephus spinipes (assembly GCA_963971525.1). Lineage (NCBI taxonomy): Eukaryota > Metazoa > Arthropoda > Insecta > Hymenoptera > Cephidae > Cephus > Cephus spinipes. Next base: position 20,834,326 of record OZ020574.1, read on the forward strand.
GTACGTATAAGAAAAAACATTTGTTTCCATCTCATTTCAAAAGTATTAGAAAAATAAATCTATATATTCTATATTTCAGTTTAATTGGAAACCGAATTCACTTCTTCACAACGATCTGAATATACATACATATATTATAAAATTTTAATGAAATAAATATATAAAATTAGTATTCTTGAAGTAATATTTTATATTTCCACCAAATTAAGCAAACATAAGCGGCTTGTTCCCACTACCACCACCTACTATAGTAAACCTTTTCTATATAAATAACGTTACAGTTGTATTATACTATCATTCCAAGAGCGATAATCAAGGAAAAAGGTACGTGCGAGATAACCTCAAATGGGGCAATCACAGGGAGCAGAACGCGAGCGGGCTACAAGAGAAAGAGAGCAGTTTCGAAGAGATCGGTATCATGAGTGGCTGCGTAGTTCAGATCTCCCAGATTCTGAAAGGCATCGTCGCATCACATTCGCAAACAATAATTCGTTCGAAAACTCAGCGACACATGGAAATCCTACTAGATCGGATCAGGGTAACACTGCGAGAGGTTCTTCAGGGAACTCATCCTCCGGTGAGCGTCAGCCTGAGAATTCAGGGGCAGGAGGAGAAAATCAAGGGAATAAATAAAAATTATTGTTATTGTGAATGAGGATGACTATGATGAGTGAAAATATATATCGTTTTAAATGAATTTCTCCATTTTTGACTGATTCCTAGATTCCACCCACACAATTCCTAAAATCTGCCGTAATATTTCTGAAATCTGCCGTAAGATCCCTGATACCTGCCGTAATATTTCTGAAATCTGCCGTAAAATCCCTGACACCTGACGTAAAATCCCTGACACCTGACGTAAAATCCCTGACACCTGACGTAATATCCCTGACACCTGACGTAAAACTAGGGCCCCCTTCCGGTGACGTCAGCCGATGAAGGGGTCGGCGCCGTCGACTCCTGCGCGCGCGCAGCACCCAAAATTTTCGGTGCCGTCGGTAAGCAGAAATCTTTCATAGGGGGCCCAATCGTCCTAACTTACCATCCACAGGGGGCGCCAACGTCGCTAACCTAGGGGGCGCCAACGTCGCTAACCTAGGGGGCCCCACGTCCCAACTTAGCACGGACGAGAACCCGGATGCCGGTATCGTGTCGGTGCAGGAATCTGTATCCAGAACTCTCCTTGTATAACTACTGCAGAGCTACAAGGACAATTAGCCCGTGTCGTGCAAAAGAAAGAAGAAACAGTGGTAGAATACTCTAATAAAGTCAAAACAGTGACAGCACAAATCATGGAAGCATATGAAAGGCAAGGAGGCCTGCAGTCAGACTTTTTCGAAGCCATGACAGAAAAAGAAGCCATTAAATGCTTTGCCAGGGGCTTAGCGAGAGGAATACGAATTCAAACAGAAATAGCTAAAACATTAAAAGAAGCGATTACATTAGCAATTAATGCCGAGAAGCAACTCCAGGCTAGAGAAGAACTCTTCAAAGAGAATAAACCGGAGAGATCCGATACTAAGTGGTCAAGGTTTCAGAAAAATGAAGCGCCAAAGGTTAATAGAGGTGAAAAGCAAGCAAATATAAAACATATTCAAAAGGAAACTAGAGAATGCCACTTTTGCCATAAGCAAGGGCATATAATGAAAGACTGTTGGAAAAAGAATGGATATCCACCTCAACAGGATAGTAAGAGAAATGAAACAAGAAACTCACAGAAAGAATGCAAATATTGCAAGAATAAGGGACATACTATCGACGAATGTCGAAAGAAAAAGTATAACGAAAAACAGAAGGAAAAACAAGAATCTGAAAAAGACAAAGATTCAAAACCAGACGAACAAGTCTGTACAGTCAAAACAGAGATAGAGACAATCAAAATTTGTAACGCTATTAGGAAAGGAGATGTACCGTCCATATAATTATCTCCCGTCGGTACCAAACAACCTATTCTACTGATGATCGACACAGGGGCAGATGTTAACGTAATAAAGGAAAAGAGAATTCCTAATAAAACATGCATCAAAGAAGACCAGAAATGTAAAATAAGTGGAATTACACCTGAAGTGATTTATACAAAAGGACAGGTATCAATTGAAATTTTTGGACAATCAATACCAATTCAAGTAGTAGGAAACGAATTCCCTATCAATCAAGACGGAATTCTAGGCTCTGACTACTTTAAGCAGAGTAAAGCAAGCATTAATTATGAAACAAAAGTTATCAATGTTCAGGATCAAGAAATTCCTTTTTACGAACAGGAAATGACAATATTAGCGCCAAGAGCACGAACTTTAATAAGCCTACCACTCACCATAGACTCAGCCGAAATCGGTTATTTGCCACGAATTGACGTAGACAAAAAAGTTTACTTAGGTGAAGCATGTGTGAGAAATGTAAACAGAAGAGCACAACTTTTTGCTATAAACGCATCAGAAGAACCAATAAAAGTTATATTTGTTCCTAGAAAATTAGAAGAAATAGAATCGATCGCCGAAGGAAACGAAATTATAACGGAAAATAAAACAGAAGTTAGCATAAAAACAATTTCTCTGGACAAGGAGGAACGACTACAGAAACTAAAACAACTCCTAAGATTGGAACACTTGAATTTGGAAGAACAACAAGAAGTGGAAAACTTGGTAAGAGAATATCAAGATAGATTCCATTTGCCAGAACCATTACAGTCAACTACAAAGGCCGAGCATAAAATAATAACTAGTGACGAAATTCCTATTAATACAAAACAATACAGGTACCCGCCGGTACACAAAGATGAAATAGAAAAACAAATTGATGAAATGTTAAAGACAGGAATAGTAGAACCATCCACTTCACCATACAATTCACCACTATGGATAGTGCCGAAAAAACCAGACTCTAAAGGGAATAAACGCTGGAGACTAGTAATCGATTATCGAATGTTTAATGAGAAAACCGTCAGTGACGCATATCCATTACCCAATATTACAGAAATATTAGACCACTTAGGAGGAGCAAAATATTTCTCGATATTCGACCTAACATCAGGGTTTCATCAAATTCCTATGGCTAAGGAAGATAAGCACAAAACGGCATTTTCAACACCTCATGGACACTTCGAATACGCACGAATGCCATTCGGATTGAAGAATGCACCGGCAACTTTTCAAAGATTGATGGACCAAACTCTGAGTGGATTACAGGGAAACGAATTATTCGTCTACCTTGATGACATAGTAATTTATGGAAAATCAATAGAAGAGCACCGGATTAAATTTCGACGACTAATAGAGAGATTAAGGGCATCTAATCTAAGACTACAACCTGACAAGTGTGAGTTCTTAAGAACAGAAGTAGCTTACTTGGGATATATAATCAGCAGAGAAGGGGTAAAACCCGATCCAAAGAAAATCGAAGCCGTTAAAGAATTTCCAAAACCCAAAAACACGAAGAATATAAAACAATTTTTGGGACTAGCCGGATATTATAGGAGATTCATAAAGGATTTTTCAAAGATATCCAAACCACTAACAAACCTCCTGAAAGATGGAGTGGAATTTAAATGGAATACAGAGCAACAAGAAGCCTTTGAATTCTTAAAAGGGAAACTATGTGAAGAACCGATACTACAATATCCCGACTTCTCAAAACCCTTCAACATTACCACAGATGCGTCAGGATACGCAATAGGGGGAGTATTAAGCCAAGGTCCAATAGGAAAAGACTTACCTATTTCATACACTTCCAGACTATTGAATAAAGCGGAGCTGAATTACTCCACAATTGAGAAAGAACTGTTACGTCCGACACGTCTAGGTTCCAAGGAGGAAGTACGTGGAGGACGAACTTACTTATTTTTGGGATTCTTGCCACTTTAAAATGCTTAGGCACACCCAACTGCTTTCTGCTGTTGCTTTCGTTAGTTTAGATCGATGATCAAGCCCGTCGTATGTATATGTTGCAGGAAAATTTAGGTATTTATGAAATGATTCGGAGCAATGCCAATGTGGATTGGTTAATATGTAATATCTATTGTATTGTAACGAATATAAAAATGAACATAAAAATGAATATAAAAACGAATATAAAAACGAATATAAAAACGAATATAAAAATGACGCACCGCGTTTACAATGATATGATATGCCAAAAGACTGTCGGTGTTGTTTGTGTTGTTCGTGTTACAATGGTTAGAGTGAAATTGTGTACGTGTAACTGATATTCTATTGCGTATATGAATAAGCGGTGAGATCAACCGTAACAGTAAATATGTATATGTTCGTGGTGTAATAATGCGATAATGAAACAGTGATTATAATAACGTGTTGGACTTACCGGTGAAGGCAAGAGAGAGATATTCTAGATGGTTTGGGACGAGTCCCCAGAAATAGTATGTAATCCAAAATTTAGAAGATGGTCCTTGTCCTGGCCGCTAAGGTAGGCACTAACACTAGTGTAGTGGTTGTTACACACAAGGACACTGAGTTCAAAAGAGTAGTATAAGTTGGGAGGGTCTGGATACAGATTCCTGCACCGACATAATACCGACACTCCAGAGCCTTCGAAGGTGGGTGTCCGTGCTAAGTTGCCGTCGTGAGCTCTACGATTTTCGGAAGTGACGTCATCAGGGCCCCTCAATTCCAAGAATTTTGACTCGATTCCAGGAATTTTACGTCACATTCAGAGAATTTTGCGCTCGATTCTGGGAATTACGCACGATCGAGAACCTTCTAGAACATTCTAGAACATTCTGGAAGCTTCGACGGTTCGTGTCCGTGCTAAGTCGAGAAGGATCGCTCCCAGAGCCGGCGATCCTCTCGCGCGACGTTTTAAAACAGCCCCTTGCCCCCCACCCCGGAAAGCCTTCCAGAAGCTTCCGTGCACGTTCGTGCAGGTTTCGGACGGCAGCCCTCGGCCCGTTTGACCTCGAGCAGAATTGCGCAGCATCGCTGATGCAATCCTGCAGGAATTTTCCAGAACTTTTGTCCCTAACCTTGAACCGTGGTGCGTAGCATCGGTGAATCAGAGAGAGAGAGAGAGAGAGAGAGAGAGAGAGAGAGAGAGAGAGAGAGAGAGAGAGAGAGAGAGAGAGAGAGAGAGAGAGAGAGAGAGAGAGAGAGAGAGAGAGAGAGAGAGAGAGAGAGAGAGAGAGAGAGAGAGAGAGAGAGAGAGAGAGAGAGAGAGAGAGAGAGAGAGAGAGAGAGAGAGAGAGAGAGAGAGAGAGAGAAAGTTTATTCGATCCTGGAGTAGACTCCTTAAGGACCGCAGAATAATGTACATTTAAGTTCAGGTTCAGTGAGTGAACATAGACATACTGTGTGTTACAAATAATGCACCTTAGTTGTAAATATATTATAATAAGCACGCACTGTAGAATTAATCGAGAGATTAAATTAAATGTGAGATTAAATTAAACTATGTTAGCCTAACTTAGCCTAATAGGTATAGAAAAGCACAAGAGCAGACGATTATGACACAGATCACAGATCCGCCTCGCGTTCTTCCTCAGTCAGCAAATAGTTCTGGCATTTTAACCGAAAGTCTGCAAGATTCTCAACCGTGGTAATCTCAGGGGGCAATGAATTCCAAAATTTTATCCCCGTTACCAGAAAGGATTTTTGGTAAGTTACTGTTCGAGTAAGTGGCACATGCAACGTGTCCGTCCGTGTGGGATTGCGACGCCGTACGAGATCAGTTCTAAGTTGAAGTTGGTCGGCGAAGAGACCAGAGATTCCCAAGCATAGAGCTTTAAAGAACAAGCAACCAATGAATAGCAATCGTCGATTCCGCAGCTTTAGCCACCCAAGACTGCGTCTGTGTTGCGAGATGTGAGCTGACCTGGGCAGTCGTACCACGAATCGCACAGAATTATTCATGGATACTTGGAGCTTCCTCTCCAGTCCGTCGAATAGATTAGTAAGCGCACTGGCACAATAATCGAAAATCGGGAAGACCAAGGCAGTGACGAGTCGACGTTTTAGTGCTGGATTCAACTCCTTTCCGACCATACGTAGCCGATAGAGTGCTCCAGCAGACTTTCTACAAGTTAACGCAACTTGCGCAGTCCAAGAAAGAGCACTATCAAGGACTACTCCAAGGTATTTAAATTCTGAGACAATCTCGATCGGCTCACCGTGCAGCCGGAGCACAGGAATTGTGGAGCGATTAATAGTGTTGACAAACTTAGCAGAGCCCACTATCAATGCCTTGGTCTTGCCAACATTTAGTTTTAATTTGTTAGTATCACACCAGGTCACAATTCTCGCAGTGTCCTCGTTCAGTAATTTTATAGTCTCCGCAAGCATCACCGGAGGACAACTATGATATATGACCAGGTCGTCAGCATATAGCAGATAAGAGCAATGACGCAAGCATTGAGGTAGATCGTTTATGAATAAAGAAAAAAGTAGAGGGCCCAAAACGCTCCCTTGAGGGACACCAGAGTTTCGCGGGATCCAGGTCGAGATCTCACCGTCAGTGATACGAACCGCTTGTTTACGGTCACACAGATACGAGTAGAACCAATTCATTACAGTATTAGAGAGTTTAAATGTCCGCAGTTTACATAGTAATATATGGTGATCAACCATATCGAACGCTTTGGTAAAGTCAAAAAAGACAGCTACTGTGATCATGCGATTATCTATCGCTTTACGAAAGTCATCCGTAAGTCGCAGAACGGCCGTTTGTGTTCCCGCACCTGTTCGAAAACCCGTTTGTCTCATATCGAGGGAATTTGCACCCATCAGAAAATGTGTTAGTTGATTGTAAACAAGCCGCTCCAATACTTTAGAGAGCCCGCAGAGGATCGAAATAGGACGATAGTCAGAGTAGCCAGTTGGATAGCGCACCTTAGGCAACGGTGTGACGTAGGATGACTTCCATAAGGTCGGAAATTCACCGTTAACTAATGATAAATTAAAAAGTACGACAATGAATGGTAATAGCAATGATTTGAGAGATTTAAAGGCCTGGATAGGTAAGCCATCTGGGCCGCATGCATGCGTAACAACTCTTGTCATTGCATCACCAACGCATTTAATATCTACCCGTGTAAAATTAAATTGTGTGTCATTCCCACTGATCGCTGATGGCTTAGTATTAGAGTCTACCGAAACCCCCGGAGTTACAGAGGCAAAATGTTTATTTAGTGCTTGCAAGCATAGATTCGCAGGTATGACATGTTTTTTGTCTTTTGAAAGTCCTAACCTGTCTATCTCCCGCCAAAATAGTCGTGAGTTGCCTCCCCTATCGAAGCGAACCTGAAGGTATTCCGACTTGGAAGTAAGCCACATAGCTTTAGCCTCTTTGCGTAGCGCCACATATTTTGTATGAATTTGTGGCAGGCGTGTTCGCTTAAATGCCCTATAGCAGGCATCCCTCTGTCGCATTAGTATTCTCAGTTGGGGCGTGAGCCACGGCGCCGGCGCATATTTTACCGTGACCGTTCGTAGTGGAATGGCACGATCTAATACATTGTTTGTGAGCGAATTGAAGGCTACGAGTTGAAGATCTATGGATGTCTGCTCAGTTATCAAAGAAGTATCAAACGTAGCTAGAACCGTCTCAGCAGCAT